>OU015496.1:85973972-86088972 GCA_907164885.2 Dolomedes plantarius | reverse complement strand
TCCTCATCTAGAATCACACGAAGATCGTTCTATTGAATTTCGTTTTAGACTGATTCTCCTTTGATGAATTTTTTAAGCCTTGCAAACTCAATAATATAACTCAAGAATTTGACATCATTCAGCAATAAGAATGTTGCTGACGGGGTACAGGAAATGGAAATTAAAGAAATTCTGGAAAAGGGTGCATTTCAAAATTTTCCTATTCTGGAATAGCAACTTTTTTTTTAAACAAGTATGATAAAATCTACGAAAACTACTCTCAGTGGTAGAAACCGAACTGTTTATATTAAACATTTTCTCTATTACGGAAGCACTTTGTCGTGAGGCATTGACATTTTGTTATCATCTACTTTATTATGGGAGCATCATTTAGGTGAGCCAGAATCGCTCCCTATGAGGGGACAACACGGTATCGACCAGGCCTTATTCGGGATTCGAACCCAATCCCACAGCGTGAAAGAGCACGACGCTAACCACTAGGGTGGGTCGCTTTTTGCTTCTTTTAAAAATCGAAATCGCCTGTGGTGGGAAAAGCTGTGTATTGCTATCAAATATTTGTAAATTTTTTTTGAAATTAAAATATATTTAGGCCCCCCGCCCGGCCCTTGAAGTTTCTCCAAAAATGTAAAAAAAATGCATTTTTTATTTATTTTTAATTTTTTACGTATCAAAAATTTTAACCGCCTGTAGTGGAAATTGTTGCATAGCAAGACCCTTTGTTTGTGAATTTTTTTAAATTAAAATATATTTAGGTCCCCCGCCCGGCCCTTGAAGTTTCTCCAAAAATGTAAAAAATGCATTTTTAATTTTTTTTTTAATTTTTCTTACGTATCAAACTTTTAACCGCCTGTAGTGGAAATTGTTGCATAGCAAGACCCTTTGTTTGAGAAAATAATTATTTTGATATCGTATCATATTTAAAGCCCCCGCTAGGCCGGCGAAATTTTGATATTTTAACTCTTTGAAGCAGAATTTTTAATAAACCTATTTTAAAAATTAAAGTCATTATTAAACTCAATGTCCCATCTGTGTCGAAGGGTTAAAACAGTTTTTTGCTTATTTTGCCAAAATTATGGCAGAATAACTCAGAATTCACCACGAGGAGGTGGCTGCATTCGAATTCCACCCACGCCCTCCCAACCAAATATGGGAGCAGTTTTTTTTTTCCTGTTTAGTGATATAGCAATCTTACACTTTATATTTTGCCTTATTTTTGAAGTTTGGCATCAGCTTCCGAACAGCTTCCACACAAGCCAATGTTGTATGTATAAAGTCATCGCGACTTTTTGCTCTACAGACAGACGAGGATGCCTCTGACACTATCTTGACTGCCCTTTAGACATCTTGATGTGCACGACATGGGAGAGTCCACAGCTTACTTTCAATAAAGCCACCTATTTCAGCCATTTTCTCGATTTCTGCACTGGGTATATGTTTAGTCATTGGAGGTTCTGTAAGTGAACATTTCTTCCAATTGATCAGTTCTGTACAGTCGTTTGCGTGAAATTTGAGAGGCGGAAGGACAAAATCACAAGTTGTTTCATTGGGAAGTGTTCAGGCCTTCATGATTCTTCTGAAGTCTAATTTCCTCACATAGGATCATTTGTCGTTGATCATGGCAATCAGCAGGTTTTCTGGGTGACCATAAAATCATTCATTTGCATTACAGGATCCACTACTAATTTCAGTTCGTCGCTCAGATATTTTGAGTAGTATATAACTTCCTAAAGATTCTGTGTACCAGCTGTGCATGAAGGCTCACTTTTAGTGAGAAACCAAACTTTTGCATACACTTTTGGAGCTGCCCACTTCTTTTGAAAATGTAGCAACTTGCTTAAAATCCTCATCAAATAAAAATAATCTTCACTTTCAGAAGTAGAGCTACCATCCATAATACTCTCACATCGTTGAGATTGGCTATTTATCTCAGTTTCAGATTTTTGCTTATTCACACGTTCAGCCTACATTGCTTTCCTTGCCACTCTAAGTTTTAGCACCCTAGTGATTTTAGCATCCAAATTCCACATATACATTTTCGTCCAAGATCTCTGGTCCTTCAAAAATTCTTGTTCCAAAACCGGTACTTTTCTTGACTTCTCACATGTGTGCAATGAAAATTCATGACACTTACATGTTGAGATATCAAACAGTGTAGATTTTGCTTCATTTTGAAATCTTCTTAATTTAATTTTCGCAGCTTCTCTTGTTTTTCCAGTAGACTTCTTTATATTCATGAATTTTTTATGAAACTTTTTTTTATAAAACCGCGCAGTACAATCACACCATCTATCGGGGAAATTCAAAACAAATTTCGCTGGCCTAGCGAGGGCTTTAAATATGATACAATATCAAAATAATTTTTTTCACAAACAAAGGGTCTTACTATGTACCAATTTCCACTACAGGAGGTTAAAATTTTTTGTACTAAAAAAAATTTTAAAATAAATAAAAAATGCTTTTTTTTACATTTTTGAAAAAACTTCAAGGGCCGGGCGGGGGGTCGAAATATATTTTAATTAAAAAAAAATTTACAAACATGTGATAGCAATACACATCTTTTCCCACCACAGGCGATTCGGATTTTAAAAAAAAGTAAAAATCGACCCACCCTACTAACCACTATACCATGTGGGCGACATATTAGACTATAAGCACAGAAAATCTATCATCTTTAAAGATAGTTGCGCTAAATAGTCTCGTGCATCTGAAGAACAGCAGACTTCTCAAAAACTGTACAATCTTTGAAAGTTTCTTTTCGAATATTTTTTTAAAATTTTTCTTGTCAAGGTAGTTATTTTCTGGTCTTGTGTTTATAATTCCCTTAATCAGAGACATGCAAGGAATTCTTATGATATAAACAACCTAAACAATTATATCTTTGCTATAACAAGGATCATTTAATGTTTGTATCAGCATATTAAATGTATTTTAAGAGTAACATTCACTTTTTATGTAACTAGGGCTTTATAAAACTAAAATGAACTAGATACTGATCTGAATGGTTTCCAATAACGTCGATTGTGGTTTTAGTCTTTGGTAGAGATTTATTTGTTTTTGTAGCCAAACTCTTTATTTAAAGTTGATAAGTACACTGAATTAAAAGAAAGGTAAATTATAAAAATATAACTTATACTTACTTCTCCGAATATAAAAATGTTCGGAAAAAAAACTTAAATTTCAGCCGTTATATGATAATTTGGAAAATAAATTCCAAATATTTTACTGTAGGTTTATTAATTTTTATTGGTTAATTGCACAGATCGATAATTTATATATAATGCTTTTTTTAAAAACTTTACAGAGAGCTATTAAGATAATAGAGAAAAACCAAACTTATGAGGAAAATGAAAAAAATATTTCCTATAAGTTATTTTTACATAACTTATAGGTAATAGAACTTGCAAGTGTCAACTACAAAAAATCCATGTTTGTCTTGTTTCCTTTTTTTAGTAGGGTCATGTTATTTTCTTGAAGGGTCCGTGCAATCCCAGACTTCGTAATTTTTAAAATGCTAGATAATGTTAAAACCTTGTAAGTGTACTGCCCCTCTGACAGTGCTAAATCAATAAACTTATCAAGTCCTTCGGAGACATTCAAATGCATACAAACGCACAAAGTTACTTTTGGCAATCTCTATGAGTTATTTCGTTTAACGATGCATTAGCATTTTGAATTTTACTATGTAAACATTTCGAAAGAAGTTTCTTCTTCTATAAATCCTAATAAACAGGATTTAGGAGGAAAAACTTTTGCCAAGTATTACTTTATATTAACATTAGAAACCAGTCCTGGGCAACATTTAACACCACTTTAAGGTCAATTAGGGATGTTTAATGTCTACACTAATTTTGACCATCTTTATAATATTGCACATGAATTGGCATCTTTCTTTTTCAAGGAAGCTCAATCAAATAAAAAGTTATCATAAATTGTTGCATCCTACATTTAAAACAATTTTGCTCACAGCAATGCCGTTAAAAGTTTTCGCAATTTGTCAATTAATTGGTTAATTTATTCTTTTTAGTCAATCTTTTTGTTTGTTTGTTTCAACTTACGCAGTCTTGCTCAAACTTTTTTCTCCATATGTTGTGTGCATTCAAGTTTTTCTACAGAAGAGTAATAAATGTTTAATACACAGATAATTTTTTAAATTACTATTACCATAGTATATATAAGCCAATTTCCTTTAAGCCTAAGATATAAGAAAAATTCAGTGAGCATCCACAGGTTTCATGTTTGGAACTGTACGTTGGTAAAAGGCGATACATGGGTATGAACACATGGGTAAATAGCGGTATGAGTCCTTGTTTAGCATGACTGTTCCAATGATGGTAAGCATTCTACACTAATAACATTTAAAGTGCAATAGATATTACAGGCTCACAAACATTATTAGAAATATATCCTGTAAGTCGCCGGTTTCCATACACCAACACTTACCATGGAAGAATAGGATTGAAGATGCATTTTTTAAAATTTTTTTCTTCTTTGGCTTTCATCAGTGACTGCAAAGCAAACTTTTCGTTCCCTAAGCTGGTTTTAAGGGTTTGATTTGTTGTACACGGATGTATTTAAAAGAAGATAACATTTTTTAAATGTGCAGAATTTTTTCGTTCACCAATGTACTCGAAGTTGGCATACGCAAAACAAAAAGTAATTTTTGAAGTTCTTTTTATTTTTTGGAGTTTAAAATGTTTTTCTTGGACTCTCAAAGATTCAACACAAACGGTATTTGTTCATGGACTCCTACTAATTAATAGCTGACCTAAGCCCAAATTTTCAATTCATGCAAGACGTAAAAAACTGTTAAAATTTCGAAATCATTAAATCATAATCCTGATTCATAAAGCAGATCAGTCAAAGGATCATAGCCCTCCAGTTTAGAGGAACTGTCTGTCGAGCTTTGGAGAAGTGGCTTTAATGAAATGTGAGGAACAACTTTTGTTCCTAAACGTTGATTGCTTTAAAATATAAACGTTTTGTAGTTGCTTGGGCACTAAACTTTCCTTACAACCAATAAATTAGAGACTGCTGTTTTTCAACATAAGTAAAGATATGTATCACAAACGTGTCATATAACGCAAGCAGACTAATGCAAATCGCAACCAAATCGCATTCCTAAACTTGCGAAATTAAAACCAAAGCAAACATTCTGAAGTTAAAATTATAATCATTGGTAAATAAATTATAATGAAAAATTGTAATTGAAAGTAATTAAGTGTTAACTGTAATTATAAGTAAAAACTGTAATTAAAATAAGGAATTTTTTAGTATCAGGAAAACACTTAAGTTATTCTGTTTATATTAATAATAACCTCTTCAGAAAAAGCTCTAAGTTTGGTTGAAACCAAAAAAACTTTCAGAAAAAGCTCTAAATTAAGATAGGTTAAAACAAAAACAAAAAATTGCTTGTAACATTGCACACATAGGAGGCGGTGAAAGGCAAAGTGGTGTAAGTCAGTAAGTCAAATGGTGTAAGTCAAAAGCGTTTTACTGCAAAAACTACAAAAGATTCCACTATAAATTGAACAAATTATAATTTATAATAATTATTATAATATTGAAAATAATAATTATTTGCAATTCCCCTATAAATTGAACATGGAGATTACATTTTTGCCCTCAAATAAAAAAAAGTTGGAAAATGTGACTTACACCACTTTGCCTTTCACCGCCTCAAATATGGAAATTATAACGTAAACATGGATTTTTAATGCTCTTCCGGTTTTGCATGAGCACTTCCGGTTCTTTTTAAAAATTACTATGCTGCAGAAGCAAAATGAATTTCATTTCATTAACTTACAACAAAGTTACAGCCATCAGAAAAACGTCTATAACTTCTTTAAAAGTTAACGGCTTCCAGACATTGAAAAATGATCAATATCTGAAGGATTTAAACATCTTTTTGAGAATCGTGTTCCAAAGATTCATTATCGTAAATCAAAAGATTTTCGTGAGGATGACATTGCTAAGCGATCAGTTGAATGCATCCGACTTCCAATTACGTTAGTCCATACTTATTAACTATTTTATGGACACAGAGTTTACACTACACTAAGTAAAATTGTCAAATTTCAAAAATGACTATTATCTCGCTATAGTTCTCAGTTTTATCATTCAGTTTAGTTCAGACGAATACGCTCTAAACAGACATTTATCTGAGCAGTATTGACAACCTTAAAAAAAGACTAGATAATAAAAGTTTAGTCAAGGTTTTTTCCCCTTTCTACTTGCCCCTCATGGCACTGAACCAGTTATTAAATCTTCAGCGAGTTCATGTCACATAATAGTTGACTATTTGATTACCCAGCAAATTTTACTCTGGTATAGTAATTCTTGAAAAATATGTAACCGCATATATCAACTAAAGGTCTGATACTGTTTCTAATTATTATTATTATTACTGTCAGCATCTTTAAATTAGCAAATCCACGAAAAATCTGTGTTCTAAATTTACCTTGGACCGAAACTTGCGTATTTTTTAGTGAATATCCATGAAAAAAAGTATATGATGTGATTATAAGAGAGGAGAGTGTTACACAAGATGAATGCACTTATAAATAGTCCTTTTATCCGAATGATATCACTAAAACGCTTGGAAATTTCAATAGTAAAATTCATTAGCGCGAGTTCATATTGGCGGGTACCTGTAATTTTTCATCGCGGGTCCCCTAGATACGGGCGAATTCCGTCTCTCCACCCTAGTGACAACGACCTACCTCTCCCGTCTGGATATTCCTGCTTCCCCCTGATATTAATTAAATCACGTCGAAGCTGCATCTGTACCTCGAGCATGTTATTTAGTATTCTCACCTTGACCTTCGAAACGGGATGGCATCACGGTCGCACACAATTGATCGTTGATCTTGATTTTTGGCGAGTTCCTTTACCAAGTGGTGTGCTCACAAGGTCACGGAAAAAGAGCAGCAGCTCTTCTCGCGGGCGAACGGAAAAGGAAATAACTTAGATCCTTCAACTGACTACGGAAAGTGAAGAACGCTCTCTCGCGCTCTAAACAAGGCAGATTTATTGCCAATTTTTTTTTCATATATGGCAGGGTTTTTAAAACTGCCCTGCGAAAGAATGAAGGTCAAAACTTTTCGTAATATTAAGTATGTTTTGTTGTTTTTGGAACGGTTATTGTACCTTTTTACCAGATACGGAGAGGATAAATAACCTGACGACTTTACATAATTGCGTAAATCTTCTGCTGGCTCTGAATTAAGATGACATAAAACGATACACATTTTATTCACTCCCAAAACTTAGATATTTTACATGATGAAAATGCAGACGTGGAACCTCGCTAAGTCCGTATCAGCAGTGTATATGAGGTTATGAGGGAAGGAAATAAGTTGATCCGTCGGTTAGAAATGTATAACCTTTCTAAATATAATGTGTTATTTCCTCCAACTTTGACTGTATCAAGGTTCAGGATTCTGACCTCTAAAATTGCTTAAGGTAATATACGTTCCCTTGTTGCACATTCAGAATTAAATTAATCTGTTAATTACATTTCCTCAAAAATCAAGTAGACGGTTGATAACCGAGCAGATTAGACGCCTGGTTTTGATCTGCTTAGCCCTTTAGTTACAAAATGATTTTAGCGATGCAAACACATACCATCCTTTAAAACTAACTAGTCCGACTAGCCTGGTTTCCAGTTTGGAAGCTAGAACTAAAACCGCCAAATTTATATTTTATTCTAAAAATGACGCTTCTTTTTCTTAATTACAAAAGACTGCAAGAGAAGGGAAAATATAAGTTAAGCGAAATTTAAAAGTCAGCCTTTCTATAAAAGAATCCTTTGATGTAATTGAAAGGTACATTTATATCCTCACTTTTTTCTGTTCTTCCTGAGTCCATTGCAAAAACAGCTCCTAGGGATTGAATTTTGAATAAATTTCTCTCACAATTTGAAAATCCTATACCTTTGTCAAAATGGTTTGTCAAGACGTCGAAAAATCGAAATGATTAATAGGCAAAACCTTCGAAACAGCAACTGCAGTCCTAGGAGGTAAATACTGTAAATGGTTGAAGTTTTCAGAAGTTTTTAAAGTTACCCCTCTCCCTTCTCTGTTCGTTTTTCTTTCTTTTTCTTTCGCATAGTTTTTCATTCATTCATTCATGACCACATGCATAAATTAAACACCCCCCTCCCCGAAAAATAAGTAAAATCCATTCGATGTTTCATCCTTGTTGATTTTCGAAGCAGATTTTTTATGTTATAATAACGAACTCGCAATAAAAACTAATCTCTTAATCGATTGAAGTTTTTTAAAAAAATCTTCATGTTTTGTTTCTAAATTAGTTGTCCCACTGCGACATTTGAAGTAAACCCCAGATTCTCCAACCGTATTATTCCGCATAAAGGACATGCCTTTACCACACATTAATTATTGATTAAGAACATTGAAAAAGTTATAGCAGTACAGGACTCATAAAATACATTTAAAATAAACTTGCAGCAAGGACACATACATCTTATCTCCGTCCATTAGCATTTTCATCCAACCTGGAAGGAGAGTGTATAAGAATTTTATTTTTTTTTAAATATGTACTTGAAAAATATTTTGCCAACTGAGTGTGAATTATAATTTCATTAATGATTTATTACTGTTTCTATGGTAGTATGTGGACATGTATATGCGTAAAACGAAGTATTAATGTTTCTACTGGATTCAAAGTACACATACTGCGCATCAGTGCCTATCTAATATATTTCTATGGACTCTCATTTAATTTAAATGCAGTTTGTTAAACCAACACTATATTACAATTTCCTACATATAAATGACAGATTGTTAAACCACGGTATATGCTCGTAATTTAGGGTTCATAAAGTGCTAAGTGCATGAGTGTGGTGGATAAATCATTAAGATATGGTGAAACGACACTGCTTCAACATTTTAAAGAATCGACTCTTAAACAGAAATGCATGAGCTGGCGTTTAAATAACATTAACGTGTACAGAAATTGAAAATACTTTAGAAACACATGCGTTAAATATATGCTGAAGAACATGCTATCTTAGACTTAAATAAGATTAATTTTTATCGTAATTCGTCATGCTTGCGATGCATAACTGACTTTCGTGTAGTGAAAGGTGCATAATTTCTCTCAACTGCTGACTGAAACAGCTGATTCGTTGGCCGCAGATGCACGAGGATCGTTTGATAAATCAATGAAAAAGTAATCAAAATGACATTTCTTTTGTTTTTATATCTCCCTTGATGTCGATACATTTGGTTCGACAAATTTCCAGCTTTCATTTTCCCCTCCATAAAGCAAGACTTGACCAACTCTTTAAAATAAGCATTTGTTTAACTCATCGCTTCTGGATTTGATGCTAATCTTTGCCCTGCAGGAAATTTTTTCATACATTTGGGAACAAGTAGCAGTCCGAGGAGAACGAATCTGGAGAATAGAGAGGGTGGGGAACAATATCATAGAGTTAAGGTTACAATTTTAAGCATACCAATGAGTCAGAATTATCAGAATAGAAAAAAAACTTTTTTTTCTCTAAATATGGCTCTTTTTATCTTAATGTCATTAGTTAAACGATACAGTAAAGATGCATACTACACTCCGGTGATTGTATTGGCCAGTGGCACACCCAGGATTTTTTCTTTGGGGGGGGGGCGAGATGAACGGATAGCAATATTTATAATGCAAAATCAATATTCATAATGCAATTTCTATTTTTTGGGGGGGGGCAAGGGTCCATGCCCCCCCCCTGGGTGCGCCACTGGTATTGGCCTTTTCAAAGTAGTCAATAAAGATTATACCATGGGCGTCCCCCAAAACAGAGTCTATAACCTTTCCTGCTGATGGAACCGTTTTACGCTTTCATTAGTGCAGGTTCACCTACATCAAAGCACCGTTGTGACTTTCTTTCGTTTCCGGGTGGTTGTGGTATATCCATGTTTCATCAGCTGTTACAGTACGACGCAGAAATTCATCTGCATTTCTCTGAAACAGCTCCACATTATATTTCAAAGTTTTCACTCGTTCACGAATTTGATCGATTGCTAGCGGTTGCGGCACTCACCTTGCCGATATTTTTTCAATATCCAAATATTCGTTCAGTAGGTTATGTAAGCAGATGTCAACAGCATCCAAAATCTCCATTTTAAATCTCTTATTCTTCATTGCTATATAATGGATATATTTTTAATAATTTCTGGCCTAGTGAACTCAGCAGGTTGATCTGAATGTTGAGTGTTACTTGTACTTATTCGGTAGCAACAAAAATCAACATACCACTTGTAAATCTCCTAAGCGAAGGTGCAGACTCGCCAGAATATTTATCAAACCTGGTAGTTTCCGTCTCCGATTTTCCTCTTAAAATGTAATGTTTTATCTACACGAGGAACTCAATTCTATCCATTGTGTGAACAGTAACAAGTGTTGACCGACCGAAATGTCTGTCAGTCACAGACTAAGAGTCAAATCTGTTTACAATTTGACGTGTATACCTTTTGAAGCATGCTGAATGAGAGGGCTCTTAGAATTTGAGTGCGTTGGCAACATCTTCCGGATTTTGCCCGGCCTCATCAGATGACCTTCGTATAATATTTGTCACATGATGTTTACAAGTTGCAATATTAGTGAATGAACGTTAAAAGATTAGTCTTTAAAATGTCATTTTGATTAGCTCTTAATTAAATATAAATAAATTTAAAGGTTCAATTACAGGTTTCCATGGGATTAAAGGCTAGTTTTGCGAGTGCCTATAGTCTTCATGCAAAGTATCTTCGTCATAAAATCCTAACTTTTAAAACTTACATGAATGTGTTATTTTCATGTTCCGCATGTTCATAGGAATAAGTAACACAAATGTTAAAAAGT
This sequence comes from Dolomedes plantarius, assembly GCA_907164885.2. NCBI lineage: Eukaryota > Metazoa > Arthropoda > Arachnida > Araneae > Dolomedidae > Dolomedes > Dolomedes plantarius. Next base: position 86,078,121 of record OU015496.1, on the reverse strand, counting down.
AAAAAGCAAGTTAAAAAGTACAAAGTATAACATCCGAAATATCCGGATTCTGAGATTTTTTTATTTTCGCCCACCGTTTACTCTGAACCATTGTGTTCTCGAGTGTAATAATTCGTTTTGCTTTCAGGAATATATATTTTAGCATATACAATTTTTAATTGGGACCAAGTAAAAGTATAGCCTAATTTAACCAGGGTTTAGTGTACATTCAAATCGATATTCATTTACTTTCTTATTAATATTAGGCGTTTGCCGTGAAAAATTTATTTTTATTTTTCATATTAGAAGAGGACTTGAAACTGCATATCACAAGGAAGGGGAACTTCTGCACTGTGGAAATTTAAAAATGATTTCTGTTTAGCTAAAATCTTTCACATCAGAAAATATGCAATACAAGCCTGTTTTTAACTTTTCTGTCAACTGCCTGTTCTCCCGAAAAAATTCATCATCATCTTTGTCACGACAGCCCAGCGGGAGCGCTGGCCTTCTTTAGATGTCTATCTCAGCTTGCCGTCATAGAAGCAATTGTTCACCAGTTCCTTGTCTCAAAAATCTTAGTCTCTGTCTAGAATGTCCCCAAATATTGTTAACAGTCTACCCTTGGGTTTTTTTGCAAAATTAACTTCATTGAAAGCATCATCTCTGTTAATCTCTGTGTTTCTATTCGCATCAGATGTTCTGCTTATTATATTACATTAATTTTAATATATTATGTCAGCATTTTTAGAAAGAATTTAACATTTAATAGTTATACATACAATTTAAAGTTGTATCTTCTCCAAAATCCTTTTTCTTGGACACCATCAAAGGTACTCCATGCATAGGATCTTTCATTGAAAAACTTTCTTTCAAAAGAATTTTCTCCTTTTTTGTACGTATTCTTTCCATTAATGATATGAAATTTAAGAAAGTTCCCCGAGTCATAAAAATAGCAATTAGCTTGCGTCATTTGGTTTTTGATCTATGTATTTGTATTATTTTTCCAATTAATTTCATATCACAATAAGTACAAATTTTCTCCCTTTGAAGCCTGTAGTTATCAAATTTAAGGCATCTTAGAGGATTAATTAATCTGCTTATTACAATGGATTTCTAAGGGTTTTTTTTTTAGTATTCAATCCGTAAAAATATTCTCGATAATATAGTTATTGATAATGGAGACTCTCGAAACAAATGCTACAATATCATGCAGAGAAGTTAAGGGAGTTTGTAATATTACTATTTTCACCTAAAGTCCAGTTATAGTGCTCGAATTTTGAAGAGACTTTGGCTGTTAAAATATAAAATACATATGTTTGAAACCGAAGGGAATTGTTTTTTCTTGAATCTCCATGAAGAGATTCGTTATATTTCAGAAAAAACCCTCCCCGATTACCAATCGGGAAGCTAAATCAATCAATGGAATCTTAACAAATCGAAATGGAAATATGAAAGGGTATGGCAGGGTGCGGCCATGGTCCCCCAAGGAAATTTAATGAAATGGCAGATGGTGTGCCTTTCACGTCGGAAATAACAACGTTTATTTGGGAAGAAAATATTCTCCTGTGGCGTGTTGAAACTTCCAATTCTCTGCTTAATCAATGCCCTGCTTCGTTTTGGCGATTAAATGTCGAGTTTATTAATATCGATTCAGATCTAGCTGTCCAGTTTGGACAGAAAACGCTGAGCTGAGAAGATATATGACCCGGGTGGATCTATGTGTAAAAACAAACGTGTTGGCAAATGTTGAGTTCGGCTCTACGATGTTCCAGCCCGAAGGCTATTTTTCCATTTGCCGGGAGAATGAGAATGAGCAAGCGTTACCTACAGTTGTCAACCAAGATACCATTTAATTCAATAACGAAATGTAATATTCATCGCCTTTCTCTCCCGCTTCTTTCGATGCTTCTGTTACTTTCATGATTTTGCCTTCTGCGAGATCACCTGAAGCCATTTCACTTTCCTGAGAATAGCACATTACGATGGAAGCTTATTAGGTAGTAAAAAATGATGGCAGGCGATATTAATAAACGTGTGTGGTGTTCTCATACAGGCATTCATGTAATTTCTGAAAGGTCGTTCTGAGCCGGAAGTGTCGGATTAAAGCGTGAGGAACGTTTGATGGTAGTTTGTATACGAATGAGCTGAGACAACGTTCCTTTAGAAGCGATATATACGAACACATATATACAATCATGCGTGGCCAACACATGGTGTGGATAGCACATATTTGATGAACTTAAACAGTTTAAAAGTTGATTAATTTTATGTTTTATCATCGTTAAAATTTCTTGTACAAACGGCCAAAAAGTTCTCAGAAAGCCCTTCAAGTTTTTTTTCTGTGTGCATTTCCCTGATCTTTTCACGAAATTAAGGGGACATAAATATTTTCCTGGAAATTCAGTGATATATTTTTCACGTCTGTATATAGAAATGCTAGTGTTGGTGAAAACTTTTACTTTCTATTACATAAAATTAGACATTTAGAAGCAAATGAAGTCTAGAAAAAAAAATATCTAGCTTGCGAATGATTATATTAATTTTTTTAATCCTGTACTGCATTGTAATTCATAATCTGTATATTTTGAGAGGATGGGATAACTTTGTTGATGCTTATTTAAGTTAGTGAACGTTTCACAAAATTATCTAATAATCTGATTATTTTATATTTTATATATTTTTAACAAATTTTTAATATGTAATTTTTTTATTAAAGCAATAGCACTTAGACATACATCTATACACGATTATATGCCAGCAAACAGAAGAAACAAAACACAAAACAAAATGGCATAAAGAAAGCTTGGAGTAGAAACAACAGTCTTATTGGGCTGATATCCATTCGTCCTCATCAGTTTCCTGGCCTCCCAATATCTGCCATAAAGACAGTTACTTGATAATGCGGAGCACAGTCATAGTGGCAGATGCTGTGCATCCATAGGCACTTCCATACCACTAAGAGTACAGTTTGGGCTTTCGAGAATACCTAACTTGAAAAGGTATTTAGGCACACAGTCGTGGTCCCGCGGCAAGTCTAAAAGCAGCAACACTTGTTCTTCTTGGAGCTGAGAGGATATGTAATATTGCATCTTTCCATTTTATTATGTAATGTCCTTATTTTGAAAAAATAGTATTTCAATACGAATCGTTAGATATAATGTTATTACTTTATGAAAATTTCCTAACAACCTCTTTGAATCCTTATTGCATTATAAAGGTGTGATAAGTTACTGCTAATTTTTTTCCTTTTCTGATTTTATAGAGCCTCACGTTTTGTGTTAATCAAATCACTTTTCCTATTAAACGTTTTTATTCACCTTAAATCTTTTCATTCGGTCAACCTTTGATACGCAAACTTACAATTGAATTAACAGAAGATATATGTGGTCGTGAGTCACGGGTTTAAATTTCTTAATAACTGTTCCATAATCACCATTGGCGACCAGGTAGTCAAGTTGTTTCCTTCTTTTAAACACTAGAAGCTGTGATATCTACAGTCGGATTTCAAATCCCGAACGCTGTTTCAATATGTGGGTTTATATATAACACGCAAATAGAAGCACCTTTCAGTAGAAAAACATCCTAAGCAGCCTCTCTTGCGTAACAGATCGCCCTAATGCTACGCAATAATATTCAAATCTCCCTTCAGCGTGAGCGATTCAAATTGTTGAAGCCTGTTTCAAAAGCATCTTTAGCTTTCGAGAGAACATGTTAAAAATGTTAATGGTTAAAAATATATATTTGAATTTTTCATGTTTTAACCTTGTTTTGAACCTTGGAATACCACCTGAGTGTTATAAGTGAAGAATTTCTCCCAGTTTCGTAAAATTAGTAATTTAGTTTCATTTAGGAGGAGCTTAAATTACATAGGAAGGTGCAGTATAAAGGCATACTCTGTTTATATTCTTCTTTCTAGGTTGTTCTCTGGTTATTTTGACAATCGTTGTACAGGTGATTATCAAACTAATAAATACTAAAAGGTGAACACATTATTTTTATAGTTAAATAAATTTTATGAAAAGTGGGATCACGTTGAATCCCAATAAAGTCGTAACGCCTACAGAAGATAAAACGTCCAGACTAAGTAGCAAAAAGGGACATTTTTTTTAATGATAAAGTTTTTGGATGCCCTATGAAATGATCCAGATATCATTATCAAGAAGAATCAAGATCCCATCAGTGTCACAGTCTTCACTTTGAGAGGAAGTATTCATACTTGTCAAAGCTGCCGGGCGATGGCCGAATGGCTAGGGTGCTGACATTTCGGTTCAGTGTCAGTAGGGTTTAGTCCCATTATCGGCATGGACGTTTGTAGTCATTCGGAATAGGCTTTAAGCAGTAGGTCCCGGTCTAATTAGCCCTCGTATAGCAAAAAAAAAAAAAAATGATCGTAGCGCCCTCAGCCAACCGACCAACCAACCTTGGCAATGCTACAAACTGCTGTCCGTTAGGTGGAAGAAAATATTTTCATAATTTTATATTTGTTTCTAGCCTACTCATCATAGTTTTGAGATTTTCGAGTCAAGATACTCTAAAGTGAATACATATTTAGGATAGTCAAAAGGTTACTCTATATATTAACCGCTAGCATTGATTCAACAAAACTATAAGTAGCCAATAGATTATTGATAGGGAAATTGTATCAAAACACTTATGGCACGATCAATATCTTAAGCTTAGCTGACGGCTGACTTAATTATTGATTTCACACCTAAAAAGAAAAGTGTGAAAAAGAAAACGTTCTGTCGTCACTTTATAGGGGGTAATACTGGCCCACCTATATGGTGCCCCCATAATAAAATGGCCAGCAAAACTGCGGTGAATTATGATTCTCGAATGTCTTCATGACAAATGCCTCTGCATTGGTTATTAAAAAAAGAAAAGAAAATATTTAAAATACGATACAACAAAAAAAATCTGATTTAGCTAGTAAATTTTTCACTGTAGCTGGAAGGAAAAGCTGTATTTTCTGTTTCGTTATCAGTTTTGAAGTTCACTTTCTATTTCCCGAAGTCTCGATTCAAATTCTCCCCAATAACTCTCCTCTGCTCTCTCTCTCACGAAGAAATCACTCGTGCGAATGCAAAATAGATACAAAGATGTTGCAGGAATAGGCGGCTGTACGGAATGTGCGTGTTTCCCCAGCCAGCGAGTGACGCATCCCTTATCAAGCCTTGATAGTAGAGGTTGGCATTCGTCACACCATCTACGCATCCAAACAAGACAGCGACCAGTTTATAACTAGACATAGTGGCTAATAGTAAAATAATTAGTGAATGTTGGGGGAGGGATTTTAAAGTAAATGCCATGTTAAGTGGTGTAAGTTTCTTGTAATGAGCTTTTGAAATTTTGTTTTTCAGTTTTAGTTCTAACCTCAAATTGAGTTCAACTCTTAGTTTACTGAACCATTCATTTGGCCCTCTAAGCTATTTTCATGTCAGTTAGATTAAGAAAAGAGAAAGCTCTTTACACAGTTAATATTCAGATTTTACTAGGGGTTGAACTAGGCGCCGATTATGAGGTTTTATTCGAACAATTATCCTCTTACCACTCAGAATAGGGTTAATAAACATCATTTTGGATAGGGAACAGGACATCTGCTGTAATTGACGAATTTTTGAGTCACAAGCAATTAGACCAGCCTTTATCAGGAGGTTAGAATAAATCAGGGGTAACACGCATAGAAAACGTATAATCATGCAAACTCAGTCACTTTTTTAATACACTGAAATAGACATATTTTTTTCCTGGTCGGAGAGAGCAATTAGTCGAAACCAATAATTTTTTCATTTGCCACTAATGAGAATATAATCATTCTAACTATACCGTACATTCTCTCTCTCACTCTTTCTATCATCTTGATATTAAATAAGATTGCTTAGGAATCGAATTTAGACCTCCTGCTAATAGGATAAGTTTACTAATAATTGCAGCCCAGAATGTTGCCATTATCTTTTTTAATGATCCCAACAACTACACGCGTTCACGGGAATTTAAAATATTGTTTAGTACAATAAGAAAGTCATTGGAAATGTAAATTTTTTTTTCACGAATGAGGTCATTCATAATATTCCGATAGAGCCGCGTATCATATTCACAGAATTATATCTTTTATGTCATGTCGAACGAAACTACTTCATTTCCACTTCTCAACATACCAAAGATATCCTCAGTGATACTTCTTTCCCTTTATGTTTTCAGGATTTTTGGATCCTTTGGATAAAAAGAGTTGAGAAGGCAGCATAAACAAAATGAAATTACTGAAAAAAAAGATTAAAAAAAATTCATTTTTGTTACGGACGGCTCAAAGCAGCTGATTATTTGTTCCTGAATGGATACGACGCATTTTCGATATTTGGCATTGAAGTTCGAGTAAGATTCAATCTCCTTGGATTTCACATCTTTATTTATGACTTCTTTTGTGTTGATATGAACCCATTCTTGTTTAAGAAACGTTATCTCTCTGCCTGCGAATACTTTGAATGCCAAGCTGCACGAAAATACTTTGAATACAGAAATCTAATAGAAATATCACTTCTCTCTAAGGTCATTGTCGTTGCACATTTTAGTCCAACTACGGTCAATTTACAAAATCCATTTATGCGGGTCTTTGCAGCAGAGGAACATTTGCAGCCCAGTTTAAATTGCAGCGGCTATTATCTGGCTTGTCGTCATTCATTTTAAACAATAATGCATTACAACGTGTTTCGCTTTCATATTGCACACCCTAATTGATTGCTGGCTTAATCACTTTACTCTAGTTGCATTCTGGATCATTCTACTGATAAAGTGGGAGATTTTTCATGCAGATCTCTAAGAATGTGCACGAAATTATATCTATCCTCTGGAGAATCAATGCTAACTTTAGAGCGCAATTTGCGTATCTACATTGGGTGTCACACTACGAATCTACATACGAATTGCGATTTACTGAACATGATTTTTTTTAAAGAAAGGTAAATAAATGAAAACTAATGTTTCAGGAGAAGTGATAATGTCTTCTTCCCTTTAAAAATTTTGCATTGTATGTACATTTTATTATTATAGTTAAAAGTTGAAAGGAAACGTTGCAACAAAAGAGTGCATACAACGGAAAATTGTTCATACATACGAATACGGATAGTACTAAAGGTCCGATTTTCAGAATGCTGTGTACTTAACCCTATTGGATTCGCTCACCTCAATGTTAACCTATGGAGAAAGATGTGTCTACTATTTACAGCTACATAAATGCTGATAATCCGATAGAAATGATACTTTCAGATAGCCTGAATTTTCTGCACCTTACAGCAAGATTCATTTTATAAATTTCGTCCACCAGAGTAATTGATAAGCATTTAAAACACATTATACCAGAATTTTCCCCCGAATAATTTAAATTTTAAAATATCATTTGCATTTAAAAAAAAAGAAAAATGCCCAAGGTGTAAAATTAATTTTTCTATTACAGAGTACAATTTTTTTTTCAAATCTTTCAATTTAAGTCGGCAATCCTTGTAACCATTTTCTCCATAGGTTAACTTTGAGGTGAGCGAATCCAATAGGGTTAGTACACGGCAGCCTTAAAGGCTGTTGTTGCCATTGATTACATGATTTCCCTTCAACCGGTATTTTTCTTATAAAGTCTTGGAATTTCATGGAAAGGTTTGAAGATGGGGAAGTAAGCCTCTGATTTCAAAATTTGATAACGGAAATAAGAAATAAAATAAAATCTTACGGTCAGATAACTAGAACAAGTGTCCAGAAAGTGATTTGAATGATGAATCATAGGGAAATGCATTTTCGAAATCTCGATCTGGCCGCTTAAGATACTGAGCCCTAGAGAGATTCAATTCCTTCGAAAATTGATGTGCAAAGCAATCCCATATTAAGTGCTCCAAGATTTTTGATGAAGCTTCGATTGTGATGCTGTGACTTTTAAATCATATTTCCAAATTCCTCAACAACCAGACTTATCCTGTTGAACATGTATAGGAAAAAAAAATACACTTGTGTCAAGTAAGAAATTTTGATCAAGAAACCGTTATTGTCTGCGAGATGCCTCGGAAGAGGCCTGGGATGATATTACCGGAAATTACTGAAAATCTTGAATCTAAAAGACTGCAAGTTATTACAGAATGAAAACAAGGTCCTAGTCATGTTTTAGTATTATAACTAAAACATGTCATAAAAATGTTTTTCAAATTTTTGTTTATCACATGTTCTGCACGTTGACTTCTGTGGCATAGTGTATATGGGTAAATTTACACTCATGGATTACTTTACTGTTTGATATTTTCTGTAAAATATTTCTTTCTTTAGAAATATATTTTGTTTAGTCAAATGATGTTTACCGTACACTGTAGCGATTATAATATTTTTACATTGATTATGTAGTTTCCTGTGAATGGTTGTCTAGGATCAGAAAATAAAATATTGTAAATTCTGAGTCATGGTATTAGACTCGAACTTTATATCGATTATACTTCGATTTTATGATGATTTCGGCAGGTAATCGATGGCCTTCCTCTAATTCAATGATCTATCCTTTGTAAGGGCTAAGCACCTTTCTTTTGGACCATTGCACCTTTTCCAAAAAAACTGCAAGGGTACTTTCGAAGATGCCACTTATTTATTACGCTCAGACAAGAATCTGGAAAAACGATTTAAAATTTGATAAGAATTCTTAGAAAACATTGGATTTTATCATTTTAATTTTGATCGACAACCTTTATATCGAAATCTCCTGAACACTCCCTGTCACAAAATGAACCCAAGCATAACCTGAAAATTGACCATGAACTGCTGAGTATAATAATCAAAATATTCTTACACTGAGTTGAAAATCCATTTTATGATTCCGTATAGAGATTTCAGTGTAAGCAGGAAAAAAACCATTTTATGACGCATTCGTTTGTATATAATTTTGACCACTTCTGGGTCTCTTCTCCGTGGTTGAGGAACTACGATTCGCCATTGATTGGGCAAAGCTTTAACCAAGCTAGATGATCATTTCGGCATATTATCTATTATGTGGACCAGACTGGAGCCATGGTTGTGTCTAGAGGCTTTTGTCTCAACGGAGGTAACTTCACGGTCACGAGGGCAGCGTCTGACCTAAGAATACAGCCGATCAGTAGGTTGATATTAAAACAAAATACCATCCAATTAGCTTCTGGAAATTCGCTGACTTTTTAAAAACAAACTAGAAAATGCGTCTGTGGCTTCCCTCTATTATAGAAAATCCCCCCTCATTACGCTGCTCATAATGTCCGAAAGTTCAACGCAAAAAGAATATTCAGCAGTCTAAGTCCATTTAGGCTGCAAATTCTACTACTTTGTCAACATCTTTCCAATGATGCTAATTCATTGGAAGGATGCAAAACATATTATTTTCAAAATTGACTTAATTCAGCTATAAAACGATCTAAACTTTCGCGCTGAACCTAGTTTTAGCTGAACGTATGGATGTATGTCCTTTTGGAGAATACGATTTCATGCTTATAATAATGACCTCCCCCCCTCCCCCCCAAAAAGGGGATAAAATAAGTTCTGTATCATGACTTTAGTTTAGAATATCACGTGACCATCAATCCTGAGACATACCATGAGAGGAGCTATCATTTTCTGTAACATACCATTTTATACCAATTTAGAAACACCGTTTTTATTAACATTCTTGTACTTGTAGTCTCTGATGCCAGGTCTTTTGGGGGCATTTATCAAGATGATACTCATCTGCATACAGTAAAAATGAAGGATCATTGTAACGGTGCTATAAAATTCACATATCCGGATTTTCCAATAAATCTTACACAACGTATGCATGAAGCACGATGGAATATCCGTTTCAGTGAATATATACGATCCTTAGGTTCGACATTTTGTTTGGCCAACAGCAACATCAGCAACATCGGCTCCTGTTTTGACTGGCACCACAAGGGTCGGAGTCCGACATGTCCAAAGGACCAGTCCCGTAATTTTGAACCGGGTCAAGTTGACCCAGCACCTCCAGAGGTAATTTTGAGAATCTGGAAAACATTGCAGCCATGACAGATTTTACGTGCACCAGCGACATTTTCTTTCGCGCTTTTTTTTTTATATAAAAAAGGGGGTTGATGGTACTTTATCTGAGTCGTTCCTTTTGGGAAGTCATCCATTAGTTATACGTTAAGTTTGTTTAATCTTATTTTGAGAAACAAAATTTTTTATATTTTTCCCGATACTGTGGTTTAATTTGATATTTAGCATTTAAAACTATTTTACTTATCTCAAATTTTTCCCAACCCCCATCATTCTACTTTTTTTTTAGTAAATTCCCATTATGTATAAAAAAATATTAAATCTTTTGCATTTGGTGGTTGTCCTGTCATGTATCAGGAAATGCTGTCACTGCTTAAAACAGTTTTTTCTTTTTCAAAAATATATTGCTGCAGAAACTTTAGTTCTATTCTTATAAAAACATCTTAAGTTCTCACTGCCCTGCGTATCTCTTTTTATTTCAAGTTCTTACTATCACCGACATGTTACATAAAAAGGCAGCCCAATCTGTATGAAATGATATGTAAAAAATATCGAGAATGAATGCACGCCCGCCTTGCGAAAAAGAAGTGTTATCCAAAAATGCGAGAGCCGTCTCATTAATAATGCATCCTGAATATCCGTGGGAAAGTGCAAGTGCCAACAAAAGACGTGGCTGGAAATGGACTCTCCGCTCACGCGCATTGTTTCCACTTTTTTGCATAATGCACTCTCTCGCAGATGGGGCCCCGCAAATGAGTTTTTGCGAGACTTAAATCTGGCCGGAATCCTTCTCACTCAATGAAATTTTCTCTTAATTAGGCTGTAAGTGCTCTGGCAGAAGCCTTTTTTCTCCTCGTTCCCGCCTCCTCTACAAAACCCATTGTAGTCTTGTCATATTCAGCGTCTGTTTGGTTCTCTGATTTAAAAATCTATTTTCCCTACGTTCTTATTAGTGTATCGTGTATTTTTCAGCCCATTCTTTTTCTCACCGCACGTTTTCCTTTAACGTAAACATTCGGAACGTTTTTCACGGCGGTGAACTTTGTTTTCGATACGTTGACTCTATAGAATGCTTCGAAAATTATAAGGATATGTATGGGTTTGAAATTTTCAGGAAGAGATTTTTAGTGTGAACAGAACTATCTAGGTAATGAGATGATAAAATAAAATAGAGTAAAATGTCGAATAAAATTTTCTATAATTATTTATCATAAAGTGCTTGGCATTAGCATTTCGGATTTAATTCTAAACCATATTCAGTTCTGTAACCATTTTAGGCATTTGCAGTAATAGTATGATAGTATAGACTCCCCCCTCACTCCTCCAGGGAACAAAGGAATGGAAGATTCCAAAGATTATGGATCTGTAAGGCCGTCTGCACACGGAGCAACTCAAAAGAAACTGATAACGTAACCAGTTGCGCCGTGTGCGTGGCTCCATTCAATTACATAGGTTACGACTCATCACGGACTGGTTTGTGATTGGAGTCGGTTATCAGTTTCTTTTGAGTTGCTCCGTGTACACGGCCTTAGAATGTCCTTCAATTTCTTCACATCAGTCGTATAAATGTGAGCTAGTTTGATAGAGTTGGACAGTATCGCATCGCACCGCAAGGGTATATATCTACGATAAAAGGAATAAGCCCTTCATGAAGGATTTTTTATGAAGAAGTACGGCAAGTGCATACACATGGTTCCCAACTTTTTACTTTTCGGTGAAACTCCTATGACCACCATTCGGTGACATTCCCTATGATAGAAATCGTACTTTGGATTTGGATATTCTCCTGGGCTAGTGAATTTGGGGTGTACAGTACAAAATCCTTATCTTGGTTACAAATGCTTTAAAAAATAAACTAAGCATTCTGGGCACATTTAAGAGGGTCAAGTTTAGCTCTTGGGTATGATTGGTTAATTACATGAAATATATTTTCGCCTTACGATGGCTTTATTGAAACGTAACCATACCAAAGGTCAAGGAGCACGTGTGCATGTAAGTTAAACCCTACTGAATTGTTTCTTCTCTAAGTGATATATTTTCCCTTTTCACTGTCTTGATGTCCGAGCCATACTTACTGTAAATGTCAATTTCAATCTATTATTCTCACTGGTGATTCCGACATAGCAAATTCCTGTAAGATTAAGAGTGGGATAAATGGCTTCAATTTTGATGCACTTGAATCTATGCTAATTAATACAAGTGCGCTACTTTTCTGAAGTAGATGAATTTATTAATCGATTATATGATATAGTAACTTATACGTAATGAATAAATTGCAATTACAATCATGTCCATAAATTAAGGATAATGCCAGCTCCGGCAAATAAAGGTTCAGAAACAAAACAAACGTGACTTATTCATAAAGCCCATTTATTAAACAGAAGGTAAAGAACAAAAAAGATGGTGTATGTATGATACCATTCATAAAAACTACGATTTTTTCTCCCTGTAGCAATAGTAAAAAATATCTCCTTTACAAAAACTTAATATTACAGGGTTGGTATGATGGTTAATACATTGTATGTCTCCCATGCGATGGAATACAGTCCGTACAACCCCTAGGCATGCTGAGTATCAAATTATCGAGCTGATCTTGCGGAAGATTACTCCACTCAGCAAGCAATGCTCTCCCAAGTTCCGGTACACATGTAGGAGGTGGTTGACGGACTGCAACTCGTCGGCCAAGCATGTCCCACACATGCTCTATCGGATTGAAGTCAGGTGAGAATGCTGGCCATTCCATACGGGTGATATCCTCAGACTGAAGGCATTCGTTTACGATGTTTGCTCGGTGAAGACTGGCATTGTTATTGCCATCCATAAACACAAATTCTGCGCCCATGGCACCCCTAAACAAACGTACATGTTGTTCCAGACTGATGTCCCGATACATGTGGCTGTTCCTAGTTCTGATTTGAACATGCAGATCTGTTCTGGAGCCCAGTATAATTCACCCCAAACGAACAATCCTGCACCACCGTAACTGTGTCGTTCAATGATGTTGTCTTGGTGGTAACGGGTACCTGGCGTTCTCCATATGAAAGTTCGACGTGAATCAGACTGCAAGCTAAACTTAGACTCGTCGGAAAACATCACACAAGCCCACTGTGAGATGTCCACATTGCATGTTCTCTACTCTAGGCTAATCGCTGCCGACAGCGAGTTGCCGTGAGCGGAACACATCTGACAGGCCTGCAAGCATATAGTCCAATATTTCCCAGACGTCTGTACACGGTTTGCCTTGAAACTGTGGTACCCGTGGTAGTCCAGTCAAATTGTGTTTTTCAGAGGAAAATTTTGGGGTAGTTTTGATTTCTTCCATTTTATATGTTTTTTGGGGTGCTGAATCCGAATCTGAGGTTTGTTAACAAAATTTCGTGACGCAACATTGAAAAAAATGCAAAAAAAATTTCATTTTTTGGCGGTTTTTTGCTTATAACTCGGAAACTATCAACTTTTCGTATATAATCCTATTTATTAAAATTAAAGTACATAAAATTTCCTACAAATTTCACTATTTAGATTTTTTTCTCCGATGGACCGTTTGGGCTCAAGCGCTATTTGAAAATTGGCGTATTTCGGCTGTCTCCACAAAAACCCACTTTTTCCATTCCAAAATTCTAATTTATTATTAATGGCTGTCAATTAGTGAATTCCTCCCAGTTCTCTGCTCATACCTTATTTAGATCGTATATGTAGAGGTACAGGTGATTTTTTCAAAAATAAAATAATGTTCAAGTTATTTAAAGAAGTCCGAAATTGTACAAATTAGTTGTAATTGTTACAAAAAAGTTGAAATTCCAAAGAAAAATCTTGAAAAATTATTACATTTTATTATATTGTATTACAATACATATGATCATATATTACATTATTATATGAGACGTTGTCGTTTAGAGGGTCCTGGCTGAGGTTCTTCGAAGGCGGCGAGTCTTGGCACAGGTTCGGGTTGTTCTGTCGTCAGAATCGGGGCTTGTTCATCTGGAAAATGAAAGAGGTGGTGAGAAAACAACAACTTATGATCATATCTTAAGGAGAGATGAGTGATTATGAAATAGATTGTGAGATTAGACATACCTTCCGCATCATGTAAGCGTATTTCTTCAGTCTGTACCCATGACGTGAAAGGTGCTGTATCCGTCGATTGTATGTACATTAAAATCAGCATTATTGTACACCTGATGTGAAAAGCACGGCTGGTTAACTTTCAGCGGATCGCTGCTGACAGCTGATGCTTCCAGGCGGACAGCCTCTGTGTAAGTCGAACAAAATCCCAATGAGGAAACCACATCGACTAATTTCCTTGAGCCGTACTTCTTGTACAGAAACACTGCCAACCCTACGAAGACTGGTGAAACGAATGATCTGGGCCTCACTGCTGCTACAAGACTATGAGCCAGTGCTGTGTTCTTCTTCTTCCACATATCATGGTCCCCACGTTTTTTGTTTAGTACAACTGTTTCCATAAATGTACGGAGACTTTCAGGAATGATTTCCTCATTTCCTTCCAAAAATTTATCAGGTGAGGGGTACTGTTCTGTCTCATAAACCTGGCTCCGGATATCCTCAACAACAATTGCAGCAGCCGTCTTAATAATCCGGAGTCTTTCCTCTTGTTCATTTTTTAACGCCTGCTGGTACCAAGCATCATTTAAAATTTTATACCCTGGGTTTTTGAAACACACTACCAGCTTCTTGTTCGGAGAAAAGGTCATTATTATATCGCTTCCATATTTTTTGAGTAGATGAGCTTTAACTGTCTTTATGTCAGGACGATAATCACCCTTGATTTGGTCCACCAACTCGTCTAGCGTAAACTGACATTCTCCATCACTATTCTCAAGATAAGTGTAGACATATTCCATTGCTGCTTCAACATGATTGGCGAATGGACCCCTTTTTTTCTTCTCTTGAATTTTTGGGCGATTGTATAATTTTCTCATGCATAAACTATGATACTGACAATCAGAAACCACCAAGTCTGAGACAGGCAAAAGACGTTTGATTATGGCTTGTCCATACTCATCACCACGTTCTTCTGCCCTTTTTATGATAGTTTCCTTGACTTTCAAAATTCGAACCTGATACACAATATTACGATTGGTTTTCTTTTTTCTTTGTTGTTCTATAAAGTCAGGTGTTATAACGAGGCCACACATAAAACAATGAGTTTTGAAATTGAAATGCGCTTCAGTAGAACGTCTTTTGACTTGCTCTCTACCCTGCTCCGCCTTCTTCAAATGAGCTGCAATCATTCTTTTATTAATGTGGTTTGTACGACATCGCTCATGAACATCAACTGCAGATTTTTCACGTAGCTGAACATGCTCACCATCCTTCCTCTTCTTGCTTGACTCGATAAACGTTTTCAAACCTCTGTGCCGTACTGTTATCACCTTCTCTACGTTATTATCCAGCACTTCATCACAAACAAAACACACATTTGAAGCCATTTTTAACACTACGCGTAAATATAACTTTTGAATCGTGTTGTCGTTGGATTTTAACACTGAACTACTTACTTCCTTCGAACTGCCACTGGTAGGAATCGGATGGCCGGTGTTTTTATTTATTTATTTATTTTTTTTGGGGGGGGGAGGGGAGGAAACCTCGTGAACAATATGAAGGGACTTGAGACTGGGTCAACACCCCCTATATCGGATATAGGGGGTGTTGATTGGGTACGCATGTACACGGTGACGTAGTTGGCCTTGAATCGTCTGTGAAGGAATCGAATGGAAGGAAAGAGGGCTTTTAAACCAAACGGGGCAGTTATAAAATCATTTGGTGAGGCTTGCCGAGAATAAATAACATGAAAAGACGTACAAGACGGAATTATATTTGCACAGAATTTAAATGCAATGTGATTTTGAAAATCCTACATTGTATTGGAAGAAGGAATTAAATGACAGCCTTTAATGATAAGTTTCGGAGTGTAAAAAGTGGGTTTTTGCGGAGCCAGCCGAAATACGCCAATTTTCAAATAGCGCTTGAGCCCAAACGGTCGGTCGGACAAAAAGCCTAAGTAGTGAAATTTGTAGGAAATTTTATGTACTTTAATTTTGATAAATAGGGTTATATACGAAAAGTTGATAGTTTCCGAGTTATAAGCAAAAAACTGCCAAAAAATGAAAATTTTTACCTTTTTTTGCATTTTCTTCAATGTTGCGTCACGAAATTTTGTTAACAAACCTCAGATTCGGATTCAGCACCCCAAAAAACATATAAAATGGAAGAAATCAAAACTACCCCAAAATTTTCCCTCGAGGGCCCCTTTTGAGCACAAATTGACTGGACTATGGCTGCAGATAGCTGACGAGACAGGTCGGCTGTTGTGTTCCGTCTGCTTCTTTCAAATACCGATCTTTATTCGGCGTTGTAACTCGGGGGCGACCTGTACTGTAACGTCTACTGACATTTCCATCCTCTTGGAATCGTTACCAAAGCCTAGAGATGACATTTTGGGCAATTCCAAGTTCCTCGGATACTTCCATCAGAGTATGCCCACATTCCAGGCGGCCGATAATTCTACCATGTAAAAAAATCATCCACATGTGTCCTCTGTGTCATAACTATTCGTTTATGGCACTGGGCGGCCATACCAACCATGTAATATTAAGTTTTTGTAAAGGAGATGTTTTTTACAATTGCTCCAGGGAACAAAAATCGTAGTTTTTATGTATGGTATCATACATACACCATCTTTTTTGTTCTTTATCTTTTGTTTAATAAATTCTTTATGTAGATCAAATGGCAGCATCTTCATTTATTTTATATGGATATCCTTCTGTAGCAAAAACAGCTTCAACAGATCTTAAATTATTAGGGTTAAATTAAAGTAATTAAGCAACATAAAATTGTGTAAAAATATGACACCGCAGATATTTATTTAAAGGTACTTTTATAATAAACTAGATTTAGATAATAAATTGTATCTAAGGTTCTCAATGTATGAAGCCATAAATTTCTTCAAGCCCAGGCCGGAAAAGATAGTATCATTTTAGTGATTCCTGAGGAACAAATTACTACGCGAAGGGCAATTAAAAATCAAATTGCCAGTGGATTTTGCTGGTTAACCCAATCTTGTATAGTTGATATTCAGGTCGAATAAAAATTGCAACTTCAGGCTGCTATCTAACCAAACTATTCGACGTTGCTTGCTTCACTACCAGCTTTACTGAGTCGAACTACCAATATTTAATTTAATTTATATTTATTGATTTTTATGATACAATTTATACCTTTTCTGAAAACCTTTTCTTCAAAGTTAACTAATAAGACCAATAATTTTAAAAGGTGCGGCTTTCCGCTAACCTCCGCTTACACAAAGTGGTCCCCGGGCCAAAACAATTGCCCTCCCCTGATCTAAAGCTTTCAGGCTTACAAGGCCTTTAGGTCTTTAGGCACTTTCCGTGCCGATAATTTTAGCACGTATAGTCATTTGTAATTTTCTATGTTAGTTTAAAACTTGTTTGCAGATTGACTGAATCACAACATATGGCTGTCTCTGTGTGTGTATATATATATGTATATATATATATATATATGTGTGTGTGTATATATATGTATATATATATATATATATATATATATATATATATATATATATATATATATATATATATATATATATATATAGAGAGAGAGAGAGAGAGAGAGAGAGAGAGAGTGAGTCGAACCCCGTTATAACGAACTTCAAGGGACCAAAGGTTTTGTTCGCTATATCCGGTGGTTCGCTATATCCGAACCATTAAGAAAAATGCTAGAGTTCACAAAATGTATAACTCATTAGTTGCTATGTATATTCAATAATGATGTATTGAAAGAATGATAAAATCTATTAAAAATTATCATTAATGAATTCAATTGACTAAAATAGATTATATTAAACAGACACAATACTAATTAAATTAACTAAAAATGAAGACAAATTGAAATAAATTGATTTTATCTCTAATTGTTGCTCACTGTTTTAATACAGAAATAATCGGTAATCTTCTGCTGACGTGATGCCAATTTCAAAAACATTTTAGGAATTTCTTCGTCGAATACATCAAATGACTCCAACACTCTTTCTTCCACCATTTGTGTAGAGAAAAACTTATTAATTACACGCATCGCTGCTGTAGCATCTGAAATGTTGGGAATTTTGTCATTTATGTGCTCCTCTTCATCAGCATCAGATTCAGAATCTTCAATTTCAGAATGATTCATTTTAATTTCTTCCACAATACCTTCATCAGTCGGATTTTCACATGTAATGACTTCATCATCACGTTTCGAACAATTGCACGCCACAATCTGAGAATGATGAAATTTTGTGTTTTTTTTAACCGCATCGCGATAGGTAAATCTTCATCATCTTCCTCTTTAACATTCGTTGTATCTTCAACATTCTTAAAAAGTTTAAAAATTTTAAAAAATTCAGTTGTCGACTGAAAAAAATTTTCGTTATAGCCGATTATTAAGATTTCGGAGGTTCGCTATAAAAGGATAAATTAGCATTAAATACAACAAGAATACGGAGGGACCAAAATTTTCGTTCGTTATATCCCGGGTTCGCTATAAGGGGGTTCGACTGTATATACATATATATATATATATATATATATATATATATATATATATATATATATATATATATATATATATATATATATATATATATATTGTGAAGAATCCATTGATTTTCCCAATTTAGAGCAAAATCCTCTCATTCAATTTACGTCCCAACAGAAGGCTCAACAAAGGGTTCCCGAGGAGAAGCAGCTGGACAACAGAAGCGGAGAGACAAAGCGCTCCCGACAAATGCCAACTTGGACGCGAGGCGTCAGTACGTCTAAAGTTCGGACATAAAGTTGAAAGGACATTAAATGTCCGCCCCTTGATCGATGATGATCGGGGAAAATTAATCGGCTTGAGCGATCAGTTGATCTGATGACAAGGGAAGTGGCTCGCCAATCGGACCTCCGGAAAGTGATGTCACTTTAAAGGCGCCAATTAAAACCCTTTAAATTTCGAGCGTTCGCAGCGCCAGAATTACGAGTTGCGTCACTGCTAAATAAAAAAAATTGAGATAGCTCCTAGACCTGCATCTAGAAGATCGCTACTCCGGCATTGCAGCCTTAAATTACGATTTCTCCATAAGTCCTCGTGCGAGGCAGAGCATCCTGACTCCCTGTTGTCTTGTTTCAAGAAGAAACAGTTATAGCTATTAGAGATAGCTCGTTCTTTAGATCCCAGAAGGATCTGGACCATTGATTATCGGCAGAGTACGTGATTGCGGCAAAAGTGATTGTTGTGCGGCCAAATTTCCCGTGTAAGAAGCCAAAGAACTTTCGCGGTTAGAATCCGAGTACATCGCGACTTCTGATATGTACTGATGATTTGCAGCTTAGTTTCCCGCCCGTCATCTCGAGGGTATCATCTAATGTGTTCGTCATCCTAATTCATCAACCTCTACTCATTTGTAAATAAATCATTTCGTTTAATATATTACTTGATTGTATCGTCGTCTCTCACGCTACCATTCGGCGAATGCTTTACAATACACACACACACACACATATATATATATAATTTTATGACAGGATGAGGAAACTTTTTCGTAAAACAATACTTTTTTCCAGAATATACTTTACGATTTTTTAATTTAAAACATGAGCAATTTTAATTTAGAGCATTAAAACGTACCTTGAAATATTAGTACTTATTAGGCATTAAACTACTGGAAAATGTCTTTTTAAAATCCCCTTTCGCTTAAAATTTCATTCCTTCGATCACGATAAATTGCTATTACTGATTGATAGTGCTATACATTGAAAGCCGTGTATTAAAAAGGTCCTCTGTCATTAAGCCCTGGTCTGATAATATCTTGATATAGGTGGCAGGCACTTTCGTGAAGAAATTAGTTACGGTGCGCGTAGAAGTTTGAGCATGTGGCAGCCTTAATGTTTTTGCACCCCTTTGTCTTCCCTGAGGGTACATTTAGGCGAATCTATGCTAATGATTTGAGATACGATGGATCAGTCATATGTTTTCATTCATATCCTCTCCACTGCTTGCATGATTGGCCTCTGCTCACTCATTAGTTTTTTTTTGTTTTTTTCTGCTTTGTATTTAAATTATCCATCCCCCATCCTGTGTATTTAAAATAGCTGCAGCTGTTGTCTGCGAAAAGCATGGATCCGGCGTATAACGTTCCTTACCTATTCTTTTGAAACGGGCGATAGATCTTATACTGTTACACTCCTACTGTTCTCGCATTTTCAAGTTTCATGCACAGGAAGTAAAATACTTTCAAAGGGTCATAAGTACATTAACCTTTGGAAAGTATTACAGAAATTAAGGAGGACATTTAAAATTTATTACTCTAAAACTTAATTTAATGTTATACCTTTTATTAAAGTAATTTTTTTAATTTGATAAATTTAATTGTTTTATTCCTTAGGTTTTTTATTTATGATTAAAATAATGATGATTACTTTCAATAAAAATAATTATCATAATGATAATAATAATAGCAATTCTCTTGATATGTAAAAGGCTTAAAAAGAGCTTTAAACTTAAAAAAAAAGGTCCTATTTTGATCTGAACATATAGTAATAGATTTTTTTAAACATTTTTTTCTCATGAAATATTTAATAATTTTTTATTATGTCCCTCACCGAATTTATCAACAGTTTAACTGTGCATTGAACTGAAACTCTAGATATTTCTTTTTTTTAAATGACTTTATAGTCTTCCTGAAACTGTGACACATGAACTAAAAATTAAAATATACGAAACTGGGGATTTTACAGTAGCTGTTGTAGGTTTCTTAAATGTTTCGTAATTTTAAAACTGAATTTGGTATCTGAAACCAAAAGTTTTTCAATAATATATTAAAATATTTGGGAAAGGAAGATAACACGAAACTTTATATAGATCAGAAAAATAAGGTCTTCTCATCTGGCTACAGTCATATACATATAAAATTATGATAAAAGATTTGAAATATGAAATTAACTCGGAACTCGGGGAAAAAACTAGTTGACAGAAACCATTACTGAACTGAACTTCAAATTTTTTAAGCGTTTATTTACAACCGCAAACCAATATTTGGCTATTTAAGCTAGCCTGAAGTAATAATGTTTATTTTTCTTAAGTATATGTTTATAGAGCTTTGTGTCTTAAGGTTGCTGTGTACTAACACTATTGGATTCGCTTACCTCGATGCTAACTTATGGAGAAAATTTTTGTACTGTTTACAGCTATATAAACGCTGATAATCCAATAAAAATAGTATTTTTAGATAATCTGAACATTTCTGCACCTTGCAACAGGATTAATTTTATAAATTTCGTCCCTCAAAGGAATTTATGAGCGTTTAAAATACACTAGACCAGATTCCCTGCCCCCCGATTAATTTGAATTTTAAAATGTTATTTGCATTTTAAAAAAAAACACGAAAAATGCCCCAAGATGTAAAATTTCTTTCTCCATTATGGAGTACAATTTAAAAGAAATTTTTTTAAATCTAAGTCGTCAATTCTTGGACGAATTTTCTCCATAGGTTAACATTGAGGTGAGCGAATCCAATAGGGTTAATACTCAGCATCCTTATATGTAAAACTGGACGCTTGAGCTTTAATCATTATGCTGACTTCTAGTCAATCATCTAGTTGACTTTGCTAGGCGAATGAATCATTTTATAAAAGTTTTTATTTTGGAAGCTATGAAATTAAAGTATATTTATACTAATTAGCTTGTTCAAAGAATTTAATTAATTACATATATTCAAATTATGTAAAAACAGTGATTGCCTTTGTAATCTCGTAGTTTCACCTGTTTCAAAATCAATGGTTTTATTTTATTTCATATAGCGTAATGAAATGCTATATTTATATCTGATTCCTTTGATGAATAGCATCTGCTTATAAAAAATATCTTATAGTTATTTATTTTCCTCAAACACACATCAGTTTATAAGTAATGAAGAACAGTAGATTCGTCACAGTTACGCTTTTCAGCTACCGTTTGTTTCAATATACATCAGTCGTGGAAAGCAGTGTCTGAATGCATTTAACCTACATTTATTCAACTCTGGCTATGATTTGTTTCTGCGGGTCGTTATCTCTCTTAACCTTGCATTTATTAAATTAACGATTCACATCTCCTCTCTCTCTCAAGCAGAAATACATCTGCTGCGTTTGGGTTTTAAAACTTTTCATACGTTTATCGTGGCTTCGAGTGTTTTTCAACGCATGTCGAAACCTAAGTCAAAACATGGAGGGGGTCATTATTTTATCATTATAATAATAATCCCGAAGGCGAAAAATGTGAAAAAAAAAATTTCCTGTTACAGAAAGAAACAAGTTTATAAAGAATGAATACATTAATTTTTAACAATTAAAGATAAGTTATTAGCATAATTATAAACCCGAGGGCAAAAATAAGAAAGAAAAAATTATTTCCTTTTTACTGATAGAAAATATCCTTTTAGTGGAAAAAAAAATTATATGAAGGATTTCATAATTTTCTGTCAAGTATTAGCTAAATTTCTTTAAACTTTGTTTTGTTTATTTACGTATATTTATAATATAATAAAAGTGAAATGGATTTAAAAACATCCTAATTAGGAATTTAGCGTCTATCTTTTGCTTAATTATAACCTTTTATCTTTTTCTACTTTTTTTTTTTTCACTTTGCCATCAGTTGAATGTAATACCCTCGGTACCGATTTAGGTACTGCTGAAAATCTTTCACTCGACAGCATGCTTTTTTGTTTGGGTTGATACAAAATATTTATTTTTGTATTTCTGTTTTGCTAAATACAAAATATACTTTAAGCATACAGTTACATGTATCGGCAACGTTCCCAAGCATAATCCTAATTTTGCACTTAGTGAAGCCAGTAAAAAATCCAGGAGGAATCCCAATTTTGAAAGAAAAAAAAGGATAAGCCTATAAACTTGTAATAAAATAAAAATAAGTATATAAACTTGTCGAGTATTGAGTGAACTTCATTATCAAGCATTAACTTCCATAGTTCCTGAATACAGCCTCCAACCACTTCTTTATCAAATATATTACTACTCGTTTGTTTCTTCAATTGATCTACCCCAAGCTGCTGAAGATCCCTAAATGTATATGTAAAAAAAAAAAAACATACAGTTCATATAACAGAGTTGCCAACTACTCCGTAATATGCGTAACTGTTCCGGATGTTCCAATAACATCAAACTTTGCATATTCTGCTCGAGCACTTAAGACATCTGCTCTGGAAAAGTGCAGTTGGAAAGCCTAAATGCTTTATCCTGCGAATATTTTTGATTTTTGTTTTGTTAATACTTGTCTTACTTTCACTTAAGAACAGCTGGACAGAGAATAAAGGCAACATACCCTGAAAGAAAACTCTTAGTTTTGTTTCCTGAAATGATATTGGAAATTTTGCCTATGCATTTACTAGATGAAGTCAGCGCATTAAAACTCTCTAACAATATATGTATCTATGTGTGTGTGTGTGAGAGAGAGAGCGTGAGAGCATGTCTAATTTTAACTCATACTAGTAGATTAAGGGAGGCCCTGTGCTGTCTAGTGGTTAGCGCGAAGGAATTCGGTACTGAAGGTATTTATTCTGTTTGAATACTAACACGGGCCACTGAATGCTGTCATTTCTTAGCCAGATATGTGAGCATTAAATCTGTAAGCCGGAATGTCCCTCCATGGGGTTTTTAGAGGTAGGAGGAGCGTACCAGCCCTACAGAGGTCGCCCATGGGGTTGCTCGATATAAACTGTGGTGGCACCAGAGCCGTGGTGGCCGATAGTATGTGCTTAAACCGGAGTCGCACCCATTAAGCCCGGAAAAGGGCATACGACAGCGAGCGAGTGAGCAAGTATATTAAGGATTTTTTATGAGTTCTACCAAAAAATTGTTGCTATCCGGAGATATAAATCAAATAGAAAAGTCTTAGTAACCTAATTTTTCTCGAAAATACGCAATCGTTGAGGAATTACTTATTGGATTTCAGAGTCGCGACACCCAGATTTTCTATTCTAACGTTTTTTAATCTTATTTAGATCTAATAGATCTTGAATCGATTTCATTAACTGCAGAAAATAAGTGCCCCACCCTATTTTTGGAAAATGTGTCTACATAAAAAATGTTCAAAATTTTCAGTACTTAAAATTTTAAATCATTTTCATTTAAGCAAAGAGGGATGAAATATCAAATCATCCTTTTACCTCTAAATGTAGAATTAGTTTGAGCCTGCTGAAAGTAACAAGCGTCTGAATATGTATCAGATGAACATTTGTATAATTTAGAGAATTGTAGCACAGCATTTTTATAATTTTTTTATAAAGCATGTTTTGAACTAGAGCCTTTTTATGAATTTGTTTGATCAATATGCACTTTATTATAGCTTTTTCCATTTTATTCATTTACTTGAAGTAATTTTAATGTTATTCAACATAAATATCAAATTTGAATCAATAGTTTTCAACAAATTTAAAATTTTAAGTTATAAAAATACATGTTCGCTCGACCCCCGAAAGTATTTTAAATTGCTCCTGATAGTTCTGATAATCTGATGGCAACTCTGCTACCGACAGTTACGATTTTTCCTATTAATTATAATTATCTCAAAGGTATTAAAAAGTAAGAGGTTTCATGAACTGGTAATTTGTGAATTATTTTTTGTGGTTCAATATCATTTTCGTTTATTCTTCCATTTTGAAAAATTTTAAACTTAACTATCCTCACTTATTAGCATCCATGAATCGTTAACGATATACTGAGTCACAAGACCTACACGAAAACATCGAGGCAAAGTACAAAACCGCAACCAAAAAACTCATTTTGTAGCTTATTTTGTCTGATAAGCCTTAAGGGGGCGAAGGTGTTAGAAGTGTAGGATAATAAGCAATTATGAGTTTACGTGGACCTGCGGTTAAAACAAAAGTGATTTATTTATTACTGACAGCATGTGGTTAGCACACGGGTTTTTACCAACATTTTTTTCATTTTCCTTTGATCAAATAGTTGTACAAAATAATGCAATTCAATTTTTTTAGAATGAAAAACTCAGGGAGAGGCGTAAATATAATATTTTGAAATCAAGAACTGATCAGCTAATTTCCTCATCATAAATGTCTCGATGTGTAACTAATAATATTATACTACATAAAAAATACTACAAGTACTTTTTTTTTTAGAAACTACATTAATTTGAACTAAATTAAAATTTTTGTACAGCTATTTACTAACAGCTTAAAACCTGGGTTTTCAGTCAATAGGTCGCGACCTCCTAAAGCAGCCATATTGAACCTTTTTTCCTTTCTGCCCACATCTATACAGGGTTCCCACCTATATATGTTACACCCCCCTTAACTTCTAAATGGTGACAGCTTAGGCCATAAAGTTGGTGTCTAGGTATAGTAAAAAGGCTATGTGTTACTTGATGAGACAGCTTACAACGCCATCTATCGACAAATTTTGGAATTAGCGTTTTTATTTCAAAAACGGTACGAGATGCGGGAAAAAAAGTCAATTACGAAGTTGTTCAGCATCATTTAGTAAGAAAGATTTAGTAAGAAAAGATACCTTCCGCACATTAATACTTAAAACAGAATGAAGAAAATGAACATTTGTTTGGTCACGATTTCGAAAATTGTCATGTCATAAAGAGTGGAAGAAAGAAACTGAGACACTTCCCTATCTTCAGGATCATTTATTTATGTTGCTGAAAATGCTCTCCATTAGCCACTATACACACTTACACTCTGGACCTCCATGAGGTGGTCTTTTCGACCTTCGCTCGCGTTTCACGACGGCATAGTTTTGAAAATCACGACCAAATAAAAGTTCATTTTTTGCATTCTGTTTTGAGTATTAATGTGCTCAAGGTGCCATTTATTACTAAATCGATGATGCTGATTAACTTTGTAGTTGACATTTTCCCCGTATCTCGCACCGTTTTTTAGATAAAAACGCCAATTCCAAAATTTCCCGACAGATGGCGTTGTAAGTTGTCTCATCGAGTAGCGCATAGCCTTTTTACTATACCTAGACACCAACTTTATGGCCTAATCTGTCCCCGTTTAGAAGTTAAGGGGGTGTAACGGATATAGGTGGGAACCTTGTATATTTGTAACTAGCCGGGCTTCGCCCGGCTATGCTCGGGCCCACAAAAGAACAAAAAGCCCTTTTCAGGGCCATACAAATGTATTAAATTCCCGTCAATTTTCATTTCCGTCGCTGCCGACAGATGGCTGCACCATACTGCTTGAAGTGGCCTGCTTCTCCGGTGGAGTGCTTTTTTTAGAATTATAATATCTTTAAAACTATTAAACTAACAGAATAACTGTAAGCAGAAAAAGTTATCAGTTTTCAAAGCTCTTTCCAAATGTGTAAGATTTATGTATTTTCATGAGAAAAATAATACACAGATTTTCGACCAAAACAAAATGGCAGCCAAAATCGCATTCTCAGGATGAGTGAGACCCGGAGACGTGACGTTCACGTGACTCGACAAATACATCTGTTACTTTATTTATATAGATGTCATGCGGGCAGCAACATAGTACGCTATATCTCATACCATAATAATGCAAAAAATAAACTCAAACGTTTATTTAAAAATGAATGTTAATTTTTATGTTGAGACTAGCTGAATACCCGTACTTCGCTACGGAGTACATTCAAATTAAATACAACGGTCACTGTATGCAATTGGTGTAAAAACAACAAAAAAATATATTTGTAAAAAAAATCGTAACGGATATTTTTATAGACCAAAATAATGTAGAAGAAAATATTCGAATTAAGTCTAATAGAACATACTAAAGGATATAGTGCAGTTAATATACTACAGTTTGAGGAACATTTCTTTTACTGTATTTAAATATTTTTTTGGATAATGTCCAATCGTCTGCCGCATTAGCAAGAAAAAAAATATTTTTTGTCTATTTCGTTGTTATGCACGTGACGCAAAATTAGTTTAAAGTATCACAGAAAGAAAAGAAACCACGTGATCAGCATTTAATAAATTAAATTCTAAAGATTAATATTTAAAAAGTCCCCAAAAATCAGAAAATGGAGGTAAAGATTCGAAAAAGATTTCATTTTAAAGGAATTTTTATGATCTGTCTCGTGATATAAATTTTATAACCCTCAGATTATTATTTTAAATGCAAACTTGAGAAAAGTTACAAAAACAGCTTAAAAGTTTAATTTTAAAAAATCTAAGAAGAATTTTTCAAAAATATTTCTTAGTGCACCCCTACACTATAAGAAGAATCGCCATGCAAAATTTCAGCACTTTAGGTCCACCGGTTTGGTCTGTGCGTTATATGTCAGTCAGTCAGTCACGGAACTGTTTTATATAAGTAGATAAACTTTTGTCTTCCTTCATGCTACTCTCAATACATTTTCAAGGTGAGAATCAGTAAGCCAATTTCTATATACGTTCTCTGCATGTTTCCTTTTGGAATTGGAAGATTCATGAAGCGAATAACGTTGATGCGATAACGTTCGTCGCTTTGATCATTCGTCTTAAAACTGCTCTCCGCGGCGGTCTGAGTACGAATGATCAAAGGCACGAGGGACGCCATTAAAAACTCCTCTAGGCGACGGGACCAATAAATCGCTGCTTTCCCCTACACTTCGCTCTCTGTTTCGCGAATGTGTGCTCGAAGTGTTAAGATGTTATGAACCCACTTATAGTGTCGATACATACCATAAATTCATATGTTGTGTGCAATCATATAGATGCTGTATGGGGTTTTGCTAAAGTAATTCTATAATTACCCTGTTTGTAGCAGTACTTTACAGGTGGACCATGGCCGAATAACAAGGGCGTTTGCATTTGAGTTCTGGTCCCACTGTAGGCATAGAAAGCTAGTGGTTGTTCGGAATCAGTTTTAAATTGTAGGTGCCCGTCTAATTAGCACTCGTGTAGCAAAAAATGACTATAGCGCTCTCTACCAACCAAGCAACTACAACATATTATAAGAAATTGTTTCGAAAATTCCAGCAGATCTCTTATGTATCTCCATTTCCACAGATATGAAAATTTAGTACGTCGATTACAGTACTATTAATATTCTCTGAGGATGTATGAAGTGAGTTGCATGATATTACCTAATTGTTGAATAAGACCCTATCAGACTTGAATACATATGCTGCACTACCAACTGCAGAGACTGTCGGCTTTCGTGCTGCAAGGAGTGATTCACTTCCCTGTGGCCCTTTGTAAGACAAAACCTCATGAGGAAGTCGTCTGCCGAGCCATAGAGCAAGCATATCATGATCCGAGAGCTCCTAAGGCAGCTCTAGGTACCAGTTCATCCCATCATCTGCATCTATCACCGAATGTATTATACGAAATTGAGTTTCATCACTAAGCACTATGTAATGTTAATCTGATTAAGGCTTTGTGGAACACTGCAAGCAATGCAACTGATGGCAAGCCGTTAGGGTTGTCATTTTAACGACAAACAGCGTAGAAGTTCTGCTTCCGGCATTCAGTCATCTAGATCCGGTGGGACGTGTAGGTGTATAAATAGTAAGAGTTCCCTACCATGAGCTTTAGGGGTTTGTGCCGGTCTCCAAAACAACTTTTAGCGTAAGGGCCTGTTCACATAGAATCCGCCAGTGTTACTGTAAAATTTTTTTAACCAATCATATGCCAATCAGCGCCAACGGATTCTTTAATGCTCACGGATTGTATGTGAACAGGCCTTGAGACTATAAGCTTGGTAAGAATTCCCCCCCCCCTCCCGGGGTTGGCGTTGGCCCCTGCAACTATCTGACAGACAGTTGGACATTTTGACTCGCTATTGTTTTTAGTTGAAGATAAAAGTGGCTTATAGGTAATTCTATAATTGTCTTTAGTTGCTATCACAATCAAATTATTAGCGCTCAAACCTTCGAGACGGATATTCATTCACCGGTTATATTGAATTCTGTGATACTATTGTTCTCTTGTTTCTCCACATCGGCCAGTGCACTTGAGCATTATGTCTAAAGGGAGCAATTAGTTTCATTTTTAACCCAAGATTTAATTGGGTTCCTCGAAATCACCGAGATTCTCGTGTGTTGTCGAGATATCTTTCTCAAGCACTCCCGTAAAAGTGCTGTAAAATGGTTAAAATTTGTAATTCCAGCTATCAGCGCTCATTAAATTCTCTTTAAGATGAGCCAATTTCGAGTACACCAGGATTTTTCGATGTAGTAGCATTTTTTTTGTATATATGGCCAAGATATATATCCATTAGCTTCGACACTCGTGAGCAACTCTTTCGAGGATTTTAACTTGATATATTTGTACAAAAATAGTTGTACATAGTATACATAATTTTTGACAAATCTGCACTTTCCCCCTCAATTTATTCGTCACCCCTAACCCCACTGTTCAAAATTCCGTTAAGGCTGTGTTGATTTTCACCTCTCAAGTGAAGTTAGGCGTTCAGAACTTCATCTGTCTAGGGCAGTGGTTCCTAATCCGCAGAAGTCTGCGGACCACAAAGCCAAAAACTGAATTATTTTCGGACCCTCCCCCCCTACCGACTTGGGGGGGGACCTTCCTGTGGGGTATAGAATAAAAAGGTAAAAATGATACAGGATTAACGTACTTACATTCTAACGTATCATAGTCTAATAATAAAATTATGTTAAACTTTTAAGAAATTTTAATTCAACACCTGATAGTCATCGGATATATTCGGCCCATCTAGTTCAACGAACATTGCTTTCAAAATCCTTATTTATTTGGCAACTTTTTATGTGTGGTGCCGGACCACTGCCGAGGTTCTCGCGGACCACCGGTTGGGAACCACTGGTCTAGGGTGTCGAGGAAAATTATCTAAATTCCACAAAAATAACAAGGAGTTTTTTCCTATCCCCCCCCCCCCAGAAACCCCTCCAAAGAATCTTATTTAGTGTAAAATTTTGCCAATCATGAAAATCTGTACCTATTTTCTAGTGTAGATCACAACCGTAAAGGACCATTGCGTTTATCTGACAATTCAAAATGTTTTGTTATCAAAGTTCTTATGTGATTCCACTGCTCTGACTAAAAGACGGAAATAAGTGAATCTTAAGATTCTGAGTTTTTACTTTTCATTTCAGCTCTATTTTTATTACTTTAAAGCTGCTGTTCTTATTAGGTACAAAATTTTAATTTTACATCATTGATTTTTCAATTTTTGTGACGCTTGATTATCTTCATTTATATTAAATGGCATTTTAATATGCTGGTAATTTTAAATAATAAAAAGAAAACTAAGTAAAAAACTCGATTCGATATTTTAAATACGCACCAAGGTGTTAGTTATTGATTAAATTGATAGCTTTTCTTCCTCTGTTAAACGTTGCTATATTGCTTATTTTTGACAATCTGGTGAATTGCACACGATGTAAATTTGTCTATGTGATAAAGATAGCACCTTAGTGATCATAATATTTTATTCTACTCATTTAGCCCAAACTAGTGAAATAGGTTTTAGCAGCGAACCCAGAGGCCGTGGTAGGTTTCGTCCCCATCTTGGCTTTTTAGTGTATTAAAACCGACGAGTATGACGAAAGCGACAAAATTTCCGAAGCAGTATTTCCCTAAATTTTTGTGGGGGACCGACGATGCCCAGTCGATCCTGTGTACAGATATTCCGCGAATTACAACCGATATAGGGATCGAGACACTGGTCGTAAGTCGAGTTTCAAAAAAAAAAAAATTTGTATACGTACATACATATTTTTTTTTTACTTTCATAATAAGCAGTTTAAAATGCACTGTACTTTATTTAGAAGACATAAATTACTTTTCGCCATCACTACTTATTATGTCAGTGTGTGTGTGGCTTATTCCACCCGCTCTAGCCGTAGGCTAGACACCAGGTCCATGAGGCCAAAAGTTACTATGAAATCGTTAACAAGCAAAGGGTCTCTATAAATATCCTCCTTGGCAAGCCCCTGGCAGTTTAGAATATGGCCAGGAGAGGCTTCAGCAGTATTGCATTTAGAGCAAAAAGGGAAAGATTTTTGCCTCTGATTGTAAACAAGATACTTTAGGTGTCCACTAGCAAATAAATATGTCAGTACAATTCAATGGTTCAGAATTTCCGAAAGAAGGTACGTTGCAAGTTTTTTTTAACAGAGTTATCCAAGGTAGTTTTCAATAGTCATGTAATACATATAGGTATGTACTGTACATTCAAGATACAGTAATACATATTGTATACTCATTGTATACAATAATACTCATTGTATACAAAAATACTCATTGTAACTTAAATACTCATTGTATTTTTAGAAAAAGATAAAAATAAGTAAAAATGAAAATTTCGAACGTAAGTTCGAGCGGTCGTAAGCCGAGTGGCCGTAAGTCGAGGTACATCAGAAAGAACCAATCGTCTTATGTCTCCCCTGGAAGAAGTTTAAATTGCTAGGATATGAAAAAAATATAAAGATTAGTTTAATAAGTTTTCTCAGGAGAATGAAATAAATTTTGTCAGTTAAACTGTGATTGATACATTAATTTCTTGTAAAAAGTGAAGGAATGTCATTATAGGCTTTAATTAACCCTTCAGCGGTCGTGCCCGGGTATAGCGTGCAACATTTTCGTAATTTTGAGTGGTTTGCTTTTACATGTAAGGAATGAATGTTCTAAGCAGTTTCTATTTATAGTTGCACCCTTTCTAATGTAGGTAGGATTTTCTGACCCTTCTATTCCTTTCCCTTGATTGTTAGTCGTGATTTAACCGTGGTAAACCAACGATTATACTGGATTACAATACGACAAAAGCAGGAGCTGATGTAGTCGATCCAATGTGCACCTATTACACGGTATCCCGTATATCACGAAGATGGACTCTCTCATTGTTTTTTAGGTTTTTGGACATAATAGGAATCCATTCGCAAGTTGTCCCTAGATCCAATAAACCGGAGAGTTTTGAAATAAGGCGATTGTATCTGCATTATTTGGCCTTTAATTATAAATATATCTCGATATTACGAACATTTTATATCTTGTCATAAAAAGCAGAATTATTATTATCAATTTGAAATAAAAAGTTTATTACAAAAGGAATAATAAAGGTTGAAAGAGACGTTGCACTTTGTGCCACACGCGCCTGCTGGTGTTAAAAAAATTGGCAAGCCTACTGAAGGGTTACTATTGCAGCTTACAGTATTACACATGTACATCACAACACTAATAAGAATTATAACAAAAAGGCGAATTTTAAGAGTGTTTTTTTTTTCTTTGAAGAGTATTCATTTTTTAATTTTTTTAGTAAATCGATTTACTATAAAGCTTCCCCCCCCCCCCCGAGTATTTCGAATGTGTGATATATTCTAAATTAAAATATATAAACGTGCTTAAAATTCCCCGGAGTTCACAATCTTTTCCGAATGAAATTGGGCTCGCCGCTGATCTGGGTCACTGAGGTCGTCGTAATGGTCATCACAGTATGTAAAATAGGAGCATTGAAGAGTTTGAACAATCTGCCAGATAAATACATATCTCGCTCAAAAAGCTAAAGGCTTCCTTACTAAAAGAAAGCGTAACTCCATAAGACAGGAATTTCCGTCCTTAATGATGCAGTAGATTAACAGCTTTCCCTTTCACAGACATTTTTACCTTCCAGCGTATTTAGGCGGAAAAAAAAAATCCGTAAAACCACAAAGGGGTGAAGCCACTTGTGTCTGCTTCTGCCGGAAACTTTCCACGTGCTTACGTATGAGAAAGAGGATCAGGGTCATAGAGCAAACGGGCCGTCTTTTTCACCTCCAGAGCGAGAATCAAGGTCTTTGGTCTGCAACCGTTTATTATCCATTATCTGCTCTTAGAAAACCCGATCATCGGTGCAACCAGGTTTGTAAAATGAAAAGTCATTATTGAGCAAACCCAAATTGTGAGCTACTTCCAGGCTTTTAAGGCAAGATTTTCATCAATTTAAATTTTATTCTAAGTAAAATATCTTTTCTTTTTAGTATTTAATGATGTTCTAGATGTAATTAGTCCACAGCTGAGACTTTACTTGTAAATGTTGGTGAAGCTGGAACGTATTTCGTGCTTGTCTGATCTGACAAGTTTTTCATTGCACTGGCTTGATTGCAGTGACATTTTAGATACATATTTCAACGTGCTGAAAATATTTTAACCCCCTGACTGTTTGCGACATATTTTTCTGTCACTCTCTGCCAAAGTTGAAAAGTGTAATCTGTGACAGATCATTCTATCCTTAATTTGGTGTTCGGAAGTGTCAGATGGTACAAGATAGACGCTTTTGAATGCTAAGCTAGAGGATTGAATAATTCGTCAGAAAAATTGTCTCAAACATTTAAGTCTTAAAGCAACGAAGCTTATTTCAATATTTACAACAATTCAAATGGAGTAAAGCTACAATATACTTGGTCTGAGTTAACAAGATTCTTTTCACTTGTAACGATGAATGAATGAAGTTGAAAGTCTTGAATACAGGAGTCTGAGTTTTAAGTTTAATTCTGAACTTTGTATCTCAAGGCATATTTGAGAAGAGGGCTGCCTCTTAGCAGTTACTCAGAAAATATTCATAAAAATTACTGTTCATTAAGATTATATGAAAGATGAAGCATGGAGTGAAAAAAAGAGCAGCCCTCTGAACAGCCCTCAGACACAACATCCAAAGTTTTTAACAATTAAAAGAATTAATTCTTTAAAATTAATTTTCGTGATTCAATAAAAGGTAGAAAAATTTTTATACTCTGAAATAGGAAGGAAAAATACAGAATATACTTTACATTTTACTATGGGGTCATACTGAGATCGATATCGAATATTGAAGGAGGGGGGGGGGATTTATCTATTTCTTTAATTTGATTGTTTTTAGGACAAATGAAACTTAAAGTAAAGAGAAACCTGATGAAAGAAAATCCGAAAAGTCATTTTTCATATAGTTTGAGTAAAAAATATTTTTCTGTATCTTTCTGCCTGAAAAAAATAAATTGCAGCTGGTATAGAAGTTAATATCTGTGTTTTGGAATGATTGCTCAAAAAAATTTTAAAGAAGGAACTTGAACATCAACACATTAGGCAAGAGGTTTCCCACCTTTTTTACGTCTACGGCACCCTTGGGAATGAGATTAGAAATTTGGGGCATCCATGTTAGAATTTTAGTTTTTTCAATTTTTTAAAGATTAAATCAAAGTGAAATATATATCAGAAACTTGTTGAATTTAAGTTCAGATACATACCGAGTCCTTCGCTGATTTTATTCATTTATTAAAAGACATAAGTAACAAACGGCAGAATAGACTATAATTAATACAGTTTCAAAAACAGATTTGGATTCAGTATAGTATTACACCAGAGGACTGCAGTGGAAATCCCTGAAAAGAGTTTTATTTCATTAATGGGAGACTTGCGATCGATTCTTAGAGCACGAATGTTTGATATCAGGCCTAACAGTTGTGGGTGTGAGAGTAAGTAATTCATCCTCAGGAATGAGATCATCGATCTGTGTCACAATCTGTCGGGCGGGAGGGTAATTAATTCAACCTAATATTCAT
This sequence comes from Dolomedes plantarius, assembly GCA_907164885.2. Classification (NCBI taxonomy): domain Eukaryota; kingdom Metazoa; phylum Arthropoda; class Arachnida; order Araneae; family Dolomedidae; genus Dolomedes; species Dolomedes plantarius. The sequence continues at coordinate 86,043,607 of OU015496.1, read as the reverse complement.
TTTAAAGGGGTCCTACTAATATTTTTTTTTCTATTCCCCAAAAACCGGCACACCGGTCGGGAATCGCTGCATTAGACACTCAGTACCATAGGCGTGGCGTCGGGGGGGGGGGGGCATGTACCCCCCCAAACTTAACTTGAAACATATTAAAACGTTAATAGAAGTTCCGTTTAAAATCGGAAAATTGTAGAAAACTTTTAAGAAAGTTTGTTTTTTTCCGCTCTTTCAAACTGTGAAACGGAAGATTCAGATTATGTCTTCAGTCTTCACGTAGTTTTTAACAATGATATGATCCATAACAAAAATTCGATGCTATATTTTTTTTCCCATTTTATTTATATTATATTTATTTTTCTCAGTGTATAACTTTTGAATACTACCCAAATATCAATTCTACTGTTGTTCAATTTTAAAAAATCATAATATTTCATATTTTAAAGATCATCCGGCAGTCAATGCACTGAGAAGGGCCCTAACTTAATTCAATTTGTGCCCCCCCCCCCCCCCCCCCCAAAAAAAAAAAAAAAAAAGTTAGAAGCACGCTACGCCTATGCTAAGTACTATTAACTTCAATATGCAGATTCTTAACCCTCAAACGGTACAGTGATTTGAGACGAAATAGATGGTACGGTCGGGTCGGATCCGACCCGATCTCTTTTTTGATGAGGTTTTAGGTAGAAATAAGTACACAATAAGCATTTTTGTTGTAAAATAACATTTATTGATAATATTTAACATGAAATAAAAACCTTTTTGTAGGAAAAATGACCAACGAATTGTAATTTTGCTAAACAAAGAAAATGTCCCTGGCATTTCCTTAGAATGTTGTATGTATTAGGTCTAATATGTAATTTAGTCTGCCTAGTTTTAGAAGTTAGTGTAACCAACTTTCAGAGCACAAAAATGTTAAAAATAATATATAGTACTGACATTTTTGGCCTTCAAAATCAAAATCAAAAATAATTATTTTTTTAATGACTAGTGATTATAAAACATGTTTTTCAACAAAGTCACTCATATTTACTTATTTCTATATCTATTAGGGTGGTCTAATAGGTCTATTTGGTAGGGTTCCTTGTCAACTCGATCTCTTGCAATGAGAGGGGAGAGTACGAGAGAGGGAAGACACACCCTTGGATCGGATCCGACCCCCACTGTACCGTTTGAGGGTTAAACTATCCGTTTTTGATCGCCATCCTTATCGTTGGGTGTCCTCTATAATATATTTTTTTGAAATAAAAGAAAATTTTCTTTTTTAGGAAACTCAAATTCTTCTCTTTAAAAAAAAATGTAGAATATGAAATTGAGTCGGTCTAATTTCTGAAAAAAATCGCTACGACCTTAGGCTGATACATTAGCTACACCAATGTAATTGCTTCGAAATTTGCGCTTTCGGTTTTTAAGGAGAAATGAATCACGTGACATCTATGGAAATTCTTACAAATGCGACAGATGTGCATCTCTTAAACGTTAGTTCAACATTCTTAGATTAGTTCCGACTTCATCAAAAAGGATTTCCAACACAATATAGCTAATCGAGGATAGTTTATTCTTTTGTTTCTTTTATAAATTCTTTATTCTTTACCATCTGAACATCTTAGGGTAGAGTATTCAAATGTTGGTAAAAAAGCATATCCTACCTGAAGGGTAAGAAATGGTTGATTCGGGCATTTTGCATGGGAAAGAGAGAGAGAGCGGATTGAGAGACATAGCCAAACCTCGCCAAATATATGAATTAAACTTCCTCGGTTTTTTTTTTTTTTTTTTTTTTTTTTTTTTTTTTTTTTTTTTTTTTTTTTTTTGTTCCGTTAGACCCTTACCAGCGAGTTCGACAGGATATCCTCAGTCCTCTCACCTCCTCATCAATTAGAAGCTATCATTAGGAATCGGGAGTGAATTTCTACCCACGCGAGTGGAAGGTAGCGGGTAACTTCCTCGATGAAACGTTCGTTGCTCGAAACAGAGTGAGGTGCAAAAAAGCCCAGCCTATTACTCGGAATTAAATATTCGATTTCTAGCTTCGCCCCAATTATGCTTGTCGCTCGGAGTCATTCCTCCATCCGTCAAATGGTGTAGGTTTCATTTTCATTACGCGGGTACATGGGTGGAATGGAAGAAAAATTGAAGGGGGAGGGGGGCAAAAAATGATTGCTACACCCTACTGCAATAGAGCAGAAATTCCTGTGCGCAAGCAAGCAGTAGTCAGAAAGCGGGTAATTTCCGCTTGAAATGTCTAGTTCATCACCTTTGGGTTTATTTCTCATTTATATGTTTATTAGACATTTAATCATACATATATTTTTACTTTTGGTTTATGCATTTTTTAGAGTTTTATTTATTTCTTCATTTATTATTTTTGTTTGTTAATACATTGGACGTAATTTATGCATTGTTGTCGGGGAAAGTTTAAAAAAAAGGTATAGGTGTGGATAACTTATAAATGAAATTTTAAGTTCAACTAACAAAATGTATAAAAAGAAAATTTCTAACAAAAGCATATAGATATAAAGAGAACTACTTACCACTGTTGAAGTGTATTCCATTTAAAATTCCTTCCCCCCTCCCCATTTATTAATCTTCTGACACAAACCAGAAGATTAATAAATGGGGATAAAAGATTAATAAATGTTACACGAATTCCATTCGAAATTTCTCCTTAAAAGTGTTAATTTTTATCTCCATTAAAAATATGCATAAACTTTACAGAATATGCAATGCTTTCTTCATCCCCTTCAGCATTTTCGTTTTTCGCCTTTTCTACTATTATCATTATTGACAATGATGACGTCTAAAGTTTGGAATTGTGCTATAATATTGTACCAATAATGTTATCAAAAGAAGGAGCATAGCATATCACAAACCGTGAATCCCTAGAAAAGGAAAAAATTGAATTTTCTCTAAGAAAATTGTCAAACTGTAATCTAGGGTGACCACAATAAAACATAATTCTAGAGGCATATGAATAGCATTCTAATATATAGATATATCTTTATATATATATATGTGTGTGTGTATATATATACAGAGGGAGTAGGATATAGGGAGAGAAAGAGATATATTCGAAACTGAAAGTAATTAAAATGTTATGTAAATACGGGTGCGGCAGAAAGAACGTTCCGAGGGCATAAATAAATAAATAAAATAAATAATAAAAATAAAATAATTAATAATAAATATTTTTTTTTAAATTTTCTCAGGTATAAAAGATTTCTTTCTCTATCTTACTTTGTATTTTTGTTATTGACATTCCAAATCAGAACGTTCTTTCTGCCGCACCCTGTATATAAAAATTTTCCTAGTTCTTGTGATCATAAAGGTTAAATACAACGTTTACATACATGTTTAATTTCCAGGGGGAAAATAAAAGGATCTTTCTAAATATATGTCTATTATTTTTCTGCGATTAAAATGGAAAAAAAAACTGTCGAAAGAAAACTATGTCTATAAAAATGACAGATTCATGGGGGGGGGGGGAGACTACTGTAGGCTTTCAACTTATCATCTAAAGCAGGGTTCTCACGCTGTGGCCCACCAAGCTTTTATGTGCGTCGCGAAACACTCACGCTAATTATCAAGTATGCGCTTTTGTAAATACAATTTTGAAATTTAGCGCCTGAAAAAATACAAAACTGTTCAAAAATGGACCACGAGCTGCTCATTTTGTTCCCATCAACGCATCTTTGTAAATCACCTAATTTCAAAATGAAATATGCGAAGAATGTATATAGAAATCGGCCTACTGATTCTCGCCTTGATAGCGTATTGAGAGAAGCATGTGGCTAGTATAAACCTGATATGTCTAAAATAGTTTAAAGTTCGTCTTAATATAAAGAAAATCGCAATCATTTTTAAACAAACTTTTGAATACATTCAGGTTTCGAGTTTCATTTTTTGCTTTATTACGTTATGAGGTACAGTGTACTTTGTTGCTGCCCGCGTGACGTATCAAACATATGAATGTGGCCCGAGAGGAAAGAAAGTTTGAGTATGACTGATTTAAAGCAGTAATGAGAAAATTGTGGGTCGGGTCGCGAAAACAGTTCGAAGGGTCGCAGATAGCTTGAAGTAAATTTGTCATATTGAATTATTTAATTAAAAAATATGCTCTAAATTTTCTATGATTACTCATTTTTAATATTTTTACACTTATTTTTTTAAGTGTCAATCTGAGTTTTCAAAATGAGTCGCGCAAAAAAAAAAAAAAAAAAAAAAAAAAAACACGATATAATACGAGAGTAGCACTTTCAAATATTTCAACAAATATTGGCTGAGGTATAGACTCACGCTTTTTCTTTTTTAAATTTTAGTTTTATATAAAGAAGTGAATTTTATAATTTATTATATTATAACAGGAAGCTTATCGTCTTGTCATCGTTTGTCATCTTTAATTTTAATTCTTGTTATTTTTTACCTAAATGAAACACAAATACATATTAATATTTAAATATGAAGTTTCAGTCACACGAAATTTACCAAAAATAAGTACGGAAGATAAGAGATTTTTTATTGTTATCATGCAAAGTAAATACACTCATGGACAAAAAAATTAGCGCACCAAGAAGGAGTCGTCAAAATGAAACGAAATTTTACATACGTAATGACTACTTTGATATAAGTAAATGATAAGAAAATCAAAGAAAAAGGATAATATATTTCAGAGAAAAAGGCAAAAGAACGGAGGAGTTAATACTCCGTTGGACCCCCTCTAGCGCGAATGCACGATGCGATACGATCGGGCATTGAGTCATACAAGTTCTGTATGATGTCTTGAGACATTTCGTTCCATATTTGCTGTAACCTTGCCTCTAGTTCGTTCAAACTCGTGGGATGCCCAACTCGTCGTCCCAAATGATCTCAGATATGCTCGATTGGAGACAAATCTGGGGATCGGGCAGGCCAAGGAAGGGTAGTAAGTGCGGAGACAGTCTTGTGACACCCTTGCCGTATGAGGCCGAGCATTGTCTTGTTGAAAAATGGCTCCTGGGAGCCGTTGCATGAGTGGCAACACATGTGGTTGCAGGATTTCATGAACATACCGCTGGGCTGTCATGGTGCCACGGAACAATACTAGGGGTGACCGTGTATTGTAGGCAATGGCACCCCATACCATCACACCAGCTGTGGGAGCGATGTGTCGCTTACAGCAAAGGCAGGATTGAAGCGTTCACCACGGACTCTCCACACACGAACATGATTGTCATCACTGCCGAGATTGAATCTGGATTCGTCGCTAAAGACGACCTGATTCCATTCCGCTGCAGTCCAGTTTCCTCGTGCGCGGCAAAACTCCAAACGGAGGCATCGATGGGTGGGCGTCAAGGGCAGCACACGTAATGGGCACCGCGATACCAACTGTCCTTCAGCCAGGCGCCTTCGTGTGGTTCGAGAAGACACAGAGGCCCCTAGTGAAGGTGCTACCTGTGCCTGGATGGCGGCCGATGAAGCAGTTGGCTGTACGCGTGCATTTCTTACGATGTGCCGGTCTTCTCGACGACAGGTCTGTCGGTGGCGTCCTGAGCCTGGTCTTCGTGTACATGACATCTCTCGGGTCCACTGGTCCCAACACCTCCTCACAACACAATCAGAGCGGCCTAATTGACGAGCTACTCGCCTAGCTGACCACCCAGCTTCAATCATCCCGACGATTCTCCCCCTCTCAAACTGCGACAACTGCTTATATTGTCTTCGAACACGGCGTAATGGCATGTCTATCTCAGCTCTTCCTTTGTAAATGATTCAGCACACTCAAACAAGCTTTGGTTACCTGTTTTATACTCCACAGAGTACGATGTTCAACGCCCTCTACCGGCTATACGTAATGCGCAATCACGCTGCATTTCTAATCATTTGCATATCTCCCCGACATGTACCTTCATTGCAAGTTTCGTTACGATCCCGCAATTATTTCTTGGTGCGCTAATTTTTTTGTCCATGAGTGTATATACCCAATACCTAAATACAGTTTATGGATTTTTAAAAGAGTTCTTCAAAATTTGCCGATTTCTTTTTTCTATTGTTTTGCAAACATTTTCCAAATTTAAACCAAAAAAATTTGCTAAAAAAATTACTAAAAAAAAATTATTGGGGGTCGAATGACTTCAAAAAAAAAAAAAAAGAAAGCAGGTCGTGGTCGAAAAATTTTGAGCACCGCTGATCTAAAGTAATGCCACTATAACATGTGATAAATTTGAAAGAAAAAATTGAGACGTATAATTTAACACTCATATTGTGTATATATTTCTCATGTATTAAAATTAACAAATATTATATAGTGCATTGTTTTATAAGCCTACTTTGCACCTCTGGTCGTTATACGTGTATAATTCTTCTGATAGTGCCAACATGAATCTGTAATTTAACTGAACTTTTTTTTTTAAATCCCGATTAGGATCCAAAAATTCCCATAATACTAAAATATCTGAAGGGTCGAGAGGGGTCATTTCGATCCAATTATAATCGTCATATTTTTTTTTCTTCTTCAACCGTGCTAACTTGCAATTGAAAAATCATAGCACAAAAACATGCGTTGCCAAGAAAACATCTGTGTTAAAATAAAAGTGTTGTGTGACCAATGGAAAAAAAAAATCGGGAAGTTTGAAAAATCTTTCCATTCTATCGATATATTCAATCGAAAGCTGAAGTCACGAATCGAAATGACCGCGTGTAATTACTTTTGCTTTGTAGGCTAGCTTTCTTCGAGTGAGCTGCTTCTCGACTCTCCGAACCGTCTGAGAGTTTAGAAGGCTAGTAATTTGGGCGACCCTTATCAAATGTTTTCTCGGGGAAGAGATCCTTTCTTCTTTTTTTTCTTTCTTCCTCTCCCGATTTCTAAAGCCGATGGCCGATATTATCAGGTTGTAAATATATACCTCTACCCTTGCCAGACATTTATATTTACTTACTTTTTTGAAGCGGCAGCTGCCATGGTTTGCTATGTGTGATTGGGATGAAATTTTCCGTTTGGATGTGTTTCTCTGAATGGGGTAATTTTTTCTTTTAACCTTCAGATTTTTTAGCTAAACATTGGTTATTTCCTGTATGAATGTAATGTACTCTGTAAAGAATAACAATTCGTGGGACTTTTTAAATTAGATTTCAAACTATTGGAAAGTGGGCAGGGAATATATAAAAGGTTAAATATTTTCTTCACTAAATCAAACAGAGTTGTGTATAACTTAAGGTACATACATATCGCATTTGGGTTAGTAGTTTGAGTATTTAGGTAATGAGTGATTATCCTAAAACGATCATGAGAGTTATTTCAGTTTTAAAATTTGTAAATATACGACCTATTATTCTGACCTATTTAATACCAACCAGAAATGTACACTGTAATTCCTTTAACCTTAACACTTTAATAGCCGATGACGCCACATTTGCGTCACTTATGGGTCGATCGTTTACAGCCGATGACGTTTCACTGACGTCATACAGGTAAGACAGTTAAAAAATTCTAGAGATAAAGAATTCTGTAAGAGACGTTATGTATTAAAAATTATTTGAATAGGTTACAAAGCAATATTTCAATGTTAGTTTGGTGCTAGTGGGCTTCTACCGTTCCCATAAATTTTATTTTGGATTGTGGTATGTAGATTTTAAGTGGTAGCATTTTGTAACCATCAACAATGAAGATTAGAGAAGAAAAATTTTTGAAGGTTATTATGGTGATTATTTGTCTGATATTCCGAGCGAGGTTTGAGGATACTAAAAGTGATGTTAATTACTGTGAGAAAGATTTTTTCTTTTTTTTAACATTGGAAAGAAAATTCTGCTGAGGTGAAAGATGCGGAGAACTCCTTCACACAAGTACGAAGAAATTTGCGTTATTTACTTCTATCGAGGGATTCAGAATAAAGCAATGAAGGCTGAGATGATTATCTAACAGAGATGAAATAAAAATGCCTTCAAAAAGAAAAGAAAACTACAGGGTAGTAATACACTGAAGTGCCACTGAATTAGGGATACCTACCTAGTAACGAGTTGGGCCTCCTCTGGCCTTGATAACGGCTGCCACACGACGAGGCATAGATTCAACAAGTTTCTGGAAACGTTCCACGGGAATGGCTTGCCAAATATTGGCTAAAGCTGTCCATAATTCAGTAAGGTTCTTTGGTGCTGTGTGATGGCCTTTCACACCTTGTTCCAAAACATCCCAAAGATGCTCAATAGGATTTAAGTCTGGGCTTCTAGGTGGCCAATTCATGACAGAGAAGTCAGAGGAATGCTCATCCAACCAGCCAGTAGCCAAGCGGGACTTGTGAGAGGTACAGTTGTCTTGCTGGAAAACTCCTTTACCGTGCGGCTAACAGAACAGCATAAACGGATGGAGGTGATCCCCCAGCAACTCTACGTACCGAATTGCATTGAGGGAGGTTGGTACACGCACCAAAGATCCCAAACTGTGCCACGAAAAAACACCCCAGACCATGATTGAGCCACCATGCCCTTGTACAGTTCTAGCCAGGCATGCAGGATCCATGGCTTCATGAGCCTGACGCCATATTCTCAGCTTCCCGTCGGTGTTAAGTAGTCGGAATCGAGACTCATCACTCCATGCTACTCGTTTCCAGTCCTCTACACTCCAGTCTCTGTGCTCTCTTGCCCAGGCAAGACGTGCAGCCCGATGGCGAGTATAGAGGAATGGTACTCTCGTAGGTCGACAGCTCCCGAAACCCATACGGTGAAACGAGCGTTGCACAGTCCGTTTACTGACTGTACGACTGGCACCGTCATTAAACTGGGTGGTAATTTGAGCTAATGTTTGGCTTCGCTGACTACGTACAATACGCCTGAGCCGTCTCTCACCACGCACTGTCAAGGCTAATTGTCCTTTGCAGTTTGCCCGATTGCAAGTTTTTTTTCCACCATCCATGTATTCTTGGTATACTCTTGACACTGTCGACCTTGAAAATCCTAGCTGTCTGACGATTTCGGAAATTGAATGGCCCATGCGTCACGCACCTACGATTTGTCCGCGATCGAAGGCGTCTAAATCAGGCAGTTTACCCATACTGGCAATTCCAACAACTAATTCAAAACAACCACAGTACGCGCTATATATGCAGTTACCACTGCGCCCTCACTTGCGCATACATGATGCGCAGCGCTACACAATTTGCATAGACTTTGCTATCCCTAATTCAGTGGCACTTCAGTGTATTTAGAGATCACCTGGAACTCAGGTCGAAGGGAATAAAAATGGCCGGATGGGCAGTAGCGAGGGTAACAAGTACCTGGGTGCAATTTTTAAGTTGCGACGTTTCAAACTTCAAGATGGGTGGACGTTTAAGCCATTTTAATACTTTCCAATGAATTGCGCATACGTTTTGCACACACTGAGACATAAACCATCAGGAACAAGTGCTCTCCTCTCTAAGCCCTATGGGGAAATGATTAGAATTTTTTTTTCACAGTTAGATTAGTAATTGTTAGGAAACTCTTTCAAAATTAATTCTGGCTTATCTGCGGCTTTTTGAAACCCAGTAAGTTTTGGCCTAATCTTGATTTCATTTGAAGTTAACATTTTCCTAATTCGTTACCTTACAATCAAGTGAACCAATGTGTTCTAACTACATATACCATACTGTACGATGTACCTGGAGAGTTTCATGAAACAAAATTGAACTTCACAGTAAATTATGTTTGTTTTTACACTACGGTCATCTTTTGGGGTAGCTAAAGATGACCTAGAGCTACTCAAAGTAAAAAGCCATTTCTGAATGGCTTACTAATACTCATGCCCAACACCGAACCCACAGTCTGGTACAGATGGCCAGTACTCTAGTCATTGGACCATCTACCGAAGGTTTATGTTAAGACACATTATGACTATGTAGTATTGTAGCTGACTCTGGTCGTGCAGCGCTAACTTCTGCGATATTAATTAATTTATTTTCTACATTTGTCACTGTTACAGAGAGAGTGAGCCCTCTTGCCTGTAAGAAAAAGTAATTCGTGGTAAGCATAAGTTTCCTACCTCATAACCATTAGTGAATTAAAAAAAACTGCACTTTAGTGCTATAAATACATTAGGAATTGTATGTTTCTATAGAATGCTATTTGTAACCCTATCCCTATCTTATAATTATGCGATATTTCCTTTTTTAGTTAGATGTAGAGTTAAGGAAACTATTACTTGCATGAAACTTGCGGGAAACGCACAGCAGCAACAAACAAATTCTTATCATCCATAATAAAATGAATTAGCTCGAAACTAGTTGCTACTCTTAATATTTATTGTTTATACTATCACTTTTACGTTCTAAAAAAGTATAAAAAAAGTTTGAAAAAATTTGTTAATTTGTTTACCTTTGATAAAAAAAAGTACTCCTAATCATATTGAAAGGAAGCAACAAAAGTGAAAATTTTGAAACTTCCAACGGATGTTTAGGAAAACTTGTCGAACTTTATTTTATTATTGTGATTCCAATCATACATGTTGTTATTTTCCACTGTTTTTAGCAACTACCAAGCCAGCCAGAATGACTGGTTTTAACGTTGGTAGAAATAAGTTTATTTTAATGGTCGGTAGATCAAGTGTTAAAAAAAAATTCCAGAAATAAGGACATGCACAAAAGGTTGTTTTGACTACGATATCCTTTAATACTTTGTATTTTTATCCACACTGATAGTTTTAGGTTCGGACTTGGCTCATTTGAAATGTCACCTTCTTTGAATTTCGCTTCATGATTCGTCCAATGACCTGTTAACTGTCGACTAAAGTATGAATGTTCACAAAGCAAAATGTGAAAGTTTGTATTGTAAAATTCCTTGTTTTGGATGGCACAGTTTCGTGTGGTTCACGAATGATTCACTTCTCAAGCACGCTGGCAAATTTCACTGCTTGATGCTGACCAAACATTTTCCTAGATCCTTTGTCCGGTGTCCGTCTTGTACTCAGTTCTTCCACAGGAGATGCACCTTCCTTTTTCTCTCAATGCACCGACGGATCTTCACTGGTTATCGCCTCTGAAACAAAGACAATTACAGTTAACAACTCGTATGACCGCTGAGTGGGCAGAACAATCTTTTGCCCTTTGTAGGAAGTAAAAGTTAGTCCCCGACAATAACCACCGCCCATAAATCTTCTTCACAATAGCCGGCGATGATTAAAAGACAAAGGGAACACATTGAAACAGAGGCGTCCGTCTATTGTATTGCTTTTTCTTCTGCGGCCTTATCGTATATGTCCTCTGCACACAGTTGAAATCGATCCCCTCCTTTTTTACATTTAGGAAGAAGCAAGGCGTCCCCATCCAGGTAACAAGAAATCCCGATCCCGATAAGCATCGGGGAACAATTAAGTCTGGCCGAAATGAAACACACACATACACATTAATAACGAGTTTCAACTCCCCTCCCTCCTCGCGCGACACATTAAATATGAATTATTGGTTGAACTGCCGGCCGAATACTAATGGCCGCAGCCTCGGAATCGCGGTCCATGCCGATTGATGCAGCTTGATCACGCGACCATCTCGTGTGTGATGTTTTTTACCCGTGTTGTGGACATTCGGAAGAAATTCAGTAAGGCAAGGGGACAAGAATCGGTGTGGCTAATCGATTCTGAAGTTTCGCAAGAAAAGCTACGAAATTCGGCCTCAACCCGTCTGTTAATTTTACTCAACTGTAAACGGTCAGCTTAGCAAATTTATTAAGTATTAAGTTCCTGATCAACGATGACAATTCATTCCTCTCAGCAGGATTCCAAGACAAAGGAATTAGAAAAATAATTCTCTTATGAATATTTTAAGCCGTAAAAAATGAGTGTCGGCATAAAAGTTCCAAAAGTTGTTAAAATTGGTAAATGGGGAAAAAAACTGAAACAGAACGAAACCTTTAACACCGCATTTACACAGTCGCGATAGCGGCGAGTCGAATCGCGGGGGAGCGAATGTGTAAACGGTGTTCTCGCCGTTTCTCCTCGCCAATCGTGGCGCTCGCTTCGGGAGCGGTTTTCTGGCACGAGTCAAAAGAGGCGAATGGCGGCGGAAAGTCTTGTTCACAGGAAGAGGCGGGAATGTGAGAACGGTCACTCGCGTCGATGCAGGAACGTGACTAATGTCTCGCAAATGTCTTGCGGGTGGCGCGATCGCGAATGTGTAAATGCGACATGAGTATTTCTTCGAATATTTCCTCTCTTTTTTTTCTTTGTCGAATTTTTTGTTGTTGTTGTTTCTCCATTTGATGCACCCAATTTTCGTAGTTTTTATGTTGCAAGAGACAGCAACGTTGATCCTGGTGAACCATGAGATTTGCCTTTTAACACGTTTAGCTTATCGATGCTCGTCTCCCGACGAAGTCCGCTCTATGTCTGTAAAATTCGAACAGGGTGTTTATTTTACCATCCACGGGAAATTTTCAATATTGTTCTTTCAATGAGCGCAAAAATGAATTCATTCTGAAATTCTTTACTTTGATATTTGAAAAATTTTATTGTTTTAGCTTTGAGTATTTAATATAAAAGTTTCTAGCTGTTTTGTTAGTGTTAATTCTTCATTAGGAATATTTTGATAATTGCCGTATTTTTCGGACCGCAAGACGCACCTTTTTACATAAAAAAATCGACTTAAATTTGGGGTGCGTCATATGGTCCGAAGGTAACATCAAAATAAAATCAATATTTTATTATATGTTATTTATTATATTTATTATATATTTTTTATCTTTATTAAGCAAGAAATTGAAAATATCTTTATATAACTAACAAAATACAAAATATTCTTTTCTAAAAATCCTCCCATAAATTGAGGTGCATCTTATAGTCCAAAAAATACGGTATGCCTAACTTTTGAAGACTAGACTGTTTCCCTAGTAATTCTCCTTAATACAACAAAAAACTTGGGTATTCATGAAAAGGGTTTCTATGCTGAAGATTGTCGATTTCCTTGTTAAAGTGTCCTATGGACCAGAAAAACACAAATCAGTCATCTGCACGTTTATTACTCATCAGTAGTTAATCTGTGATCTTTCTCTCTCTTACTCTCAGCATAGAAGCGAAGAAAGATATTTGAAACAGAATAGTGATGTTAAAAAATTATCTTCGGACAGCCAAAACTTATTCGTAGGCATAATGATATTTAAGTTAAAAATCGACACAAAAAAGAGTAGATAGTCTTCAAATCTATCCTCTGATTGACATTCACCTAAAGATTGTAGAATTTCAGTCATGGAATAGTCTTCAAAATGGTTCGTTTTTCTCTTATAAAATCTTCACCAATTGGTGTAAAAAAAATTTTTTTTAATGTTGAAGATGGTTTTTAAAAGAAAGGGGAAACGAGAAAGAGTAGCAAATATATATTGTAATATTGTACTTAGTATCATTGAAATGCTGTGAAATTTAATTGATGAACACTTTTGAAGAACATTTCTATTTCTCATCAGCGTTTTTACATTGGTTCTTATAAGAATTAATGCGGATATATTGAAATGCAAGTTAATAAATAGACAAAGGATTGCTAGGCAGTGTTATTGCTTTTCCTCAAACTTAATAAAAAAGTTTTTAAAAATGCCTTGCTTCTTGAGTAATGAACTTCAAGTTGGATGCTTAAGATTTTAGTTACATTCCTTCGTAACTTGAATATTAGTATGTTATATAGGAATTCCTACATTCTTTTTTATCTTTCTTTGTGATTTTAATTAAACAACCATTTTTTATTACAAATATGACTTTTCAAAACTTTACTATATAACTCGCAGTGTATCTTTTTATCCCCACTCTTCCCGCGCTTTTAAGGCCGGCATTACAATTAGACTTTCGCTTACTTGTCTCTAATTCATATGCTACTCCTGATAACTTATCACTGTGGAAAAAATTAAGATGGACAATAAGAGATAAGACACTGAATTCTGATACGAGTCACACTAATTCCTAGCCCAGTTTCGTGTCAAACAGCTGTTCAAAAGACACCTGATCCCTCGCTGGGTTATTTCCTTTGTTTGCCGGTTGGTTTGTTTGTAGTTTGCCAGGAAAAAAAAAAGTATTAGGGAAATTCTGTTTTTATAGTTTTTTCTCCTTCAGGGAATTGGTCGGTTTTGTTGTGTTGAAAAGTTCAGAAATATGAAACACAGGTCCTTGGCTGCTAGGCTCGTTGTAGGAGCCTACCACATTCCATGTTTCAAGGGATTCCCAATGGAAAAAATTCCTTAAAAGTTCTTACTCCTTTCTTCTTTTTCGCCAGACATAAATGATTATTCAGACGTCTTGTTTAGAATTCGATGAATAAAATGTAATTTAAATCAATTGAGGTTAAGCTGAATCCGAAGAGGCATATTTTTTAAAACTTATCCTACATATAGGAGGCAAATTTTTAAAGCTGGAAATTAACTATCATTGAATAATTAAATAATGCAAAAAAGATAACGTGACTGAAATCATAGAAAATAATACCCCCTCACGTCTGCAGAATGGATCTGTTTGTACTGCTTACCCGATGTTTGGAGACCTATGTTAGACTCCCAGTCCTCAAAAGGGGTCATTTCGAAGTAAGTTCTCATCAAAAGATCGTGAAAAAGTCCAAAGTGGAAATTTTTCCGAATAATCAGCCTGATACTGCGGTTGAAAGCAGGAAATTCCCAAGTAAATATATTCTATAAAATACCAAAAAAAAGATTTTTGTCCAAAAATCAGCAAAAATTAATTTTTTTTTCCTTCTTGTCTTGTATATCGTCTGTTATGTTTAAGTAAGTAAGCATAAAATTCTGTCTCTGATAATTCAGTAGATTAACAGTTTTCCTGCTTCTTGATGAGAATTAAAATGATGTAAATTTCTGCCCTCTCAGTTAGTGGCTCATTATAAAAAAAAAATTCCAGAGTTTAAAAAGAAAAAAAAAAAGAAATGAATTTCTACGCATTAAAATGAGCCTCAACTTTTAAGAATATAATTATGGGAAGCCTTGTAAGTTCAGCTGAAAGAATCGAATGGAAGATCAGTTTTTTTAAAAATCCTAATTTCACATCGATTATTGCAACTTAGTCCATTAAATATGAAAACATATACTGCTTCTGAAACATGTTTATAGTATGAGTCATTATAATTTATAGTTCCATTTCGTAAATTCTAGCTATACCTGAAAGGACCAAAAAATGGATACTCCATGAGCATGCATTTCTTTCTGAGGTACTATCATCACAACGTTCCATCCTCTACAAAACTCCTTTCGAATGTGTCTAACGTTCCAAGAGCAAACTTTTTTTTCCTATCAATATAATTCCCACAATAATTGTCATCCTTCGCTGATTGATTAGAGAATTATAATCTGGAGCTTTTCTTAGTTCCATTAATGTATCTGTCGTCTTTTTATCCTCTCCATTGATGAAATATGTGATAGCATAAGAACTAATATGTGCTTGAATACAGTCGCCTTTCCTATACGAGTCGACAGACGATAAAGTATGGACATTTTTATTCTCTTCTTATCTACTAAGCTCTTAATTGAGGGGGGAGGGATGAGATTCGATTGCTTGAGTTCACTTTACATAGCTTTCAATTCCGTTGAGAATACCGAAAAATATTTATTGATGCCCCCTTATTAATCTCTTTAATATGACATAAGTGAAGCTCTAAAACTCGTCGAAGACGACTTAGCATTCCATGTTCGTTAAGATATGATACGAAAAATGTTTGCACCAGTAAATCTTTTTATAATGTCAAGGGCAGCATGCACTGTCTGATGCAGTGATAAGTCCCGAAATATTGAAAGCTCCCGTAGCCCTCTATTCAAGACGGTTATGGTCATTACTTAGAAAACCGCTTTGACTCAAAAGGAGGTTGACGGGAGACTAGCAATTATTTTGAATGAAGTGAAATGTCATATAATCGGACGAGATTTGTCAATGGAGCGGAAAAGGGAACGCGCTCATATATTTTAATCCTGATGGTTCCTTGCGAAACAAGTGTGGTATTAATTGGAAACCCTAAAACGGACAGCGCGTTTCTGTGATTAGAAGTATTTTGGACAGTTTTTTTTTCTGGACTAGAAATTCTAGGAGTTTCTGCTATTAAACATATACCTCATTAAAGTATGTGCATTTTAAAATTTTCATTTGAAATTTGGCATTTTATTGAAAGGCTTGTCTTGTTTAAAATCTCGAAAACGCGATTGTGTTGATAGTGGTAACACTCTTGTAAATATTTCTATATTTATAGTCTTCTAGGTGGAATAAAAAAGGTGAAAAGAATATTAAAATATATCAGACAGACTCCTCTCAAAACTAGATTGGAATAGAAGTATATGGATTAATACGACCAATATAGGGTCCAACATGATAGCTCATGTTGAAAATTATATCTAGTGAAAATTAGACAAATGTTTGTTCAGACACGTTTATTTCCTTTCTTCTAGTCTCTTTCCGTAACTATGGTACATGTGCCTGTTACTGAAATGAAACTGTACATATTAAATTTATAAATAATCAGTATTGAAAGCTATTATTTAATAAAATACAAACTTTAAAAAATTTCGCATCGATATTTTAAATATGCACAAAAGGTGTTATTGATTGAACTCATTATTTTTTCTTTCCTTGTTAAACATCGCCAAGCCATTGCGGCATTATCGGAAATTTTAGGAGAACATGAAAAAGGCAGAAAAGGAAATCTATCAAAGTGATAACAACGTTCGAATACTAAAAATGTAGGTATTTCTTCTGAGAGAAAATAACATTTGTATATATTGAAGTAATTACTCTGCTACATGTTATACCAGGGTTTTCTAGACTTTTCCTGCAATGGAACACTTCGTAAATCCAGACATTTTAATGGAAAACCGTGTTTATTTTGTAGGGTATGTAATAACATATAATCAATAAACTTTTTAAAAAATGAGAAAAAATTAATTTAGCAATTATGCATGAGTACTTAATTTTTTAGACATTTTAAAGCATTAATCCGTTAAACATGATGTTTGAATTTCTAGTAGCCGTTGCAGGATATGAAACAATTCCAGGTTTTCGCGGAACACCAGTGTTCCGCGGAATATAGTTTGGGAAACCCTGCGTTATACTATCAAACAATTTATTTCCTATAGTGATAAAGGATTAAAATGGTCTAGAAACACAGAAAATACCAAACAATTCCAGATTTGGTAATTTTTCATATTATGCAGAAAATATAATTCCAGCTGTAAACTGGAGCTCAAATTTCTTTTTGTAAACTTCCAACCTTTAAAATATGTGTAGAAAAAAAATTGATCTATGTCGGAACACGGGAATTATTTTTCATTTACTCGCACAGAAATAAACACCACACATGGTCCGCACATGGTTCAATTTCTGGTTTAGTGGTCCGCAGACTTCTACGGGTTGGAAACCACTGGTTTATACCTTGGATTTTACATTGGAACAATTGGTTCTCATGTGATAAATGACAAGCAAAATATAAACAAGTTCAAAAGACTTAGAATAAAAATTGCTTGAGGAGGCAAATGAAGATGCTTCATGCACACAATCGTCGTTTATTTTGTTCCTGAATTTTTTTTTAATTTAAAATAAAGCTTTGATTCATTTGAATTGCCCGGAATTTCAAGAGACAGCAAATTTTTATACTTTTTTTAAGATTATTAAGAATATATTTTTATTTTTAATGCATACAATTTGGCCGAAAATCGAAATAAATAATTTTATTTAATTTTTCAATTATTTATTAATTTAAAAAAAATATGTATTATATAAGCAAAAACAAGTCGTTGAACACGTTCATCATTTTACTATATACCCTATGTCTTTTTTTTTACGTGTCACAGTCTGGAACGCATCCTCCGTGTAAAAAAAAGGATTAGGTGTACATGTTTTGCGCGGGTTACCATTACTTTCAGTTTTAAAGAAGGAACTTTTATTATTATTATATTGCATGATGTATTACTCATTAAGACGTCAAATAATCATGCATGCGCTGCAAAGTTTGTATTATTCGATAATTTATATCCACTAAATATAAATATATATATTTTAAATTTTAGGAAAAATACAAAAAGCGATATCCGCGGCTCCTAAATTATAAATAATGGAATACTGATACCGATTTAGTAATTCGCGTCTTAGAAGTTGTATTGTATATTTAACACACTGTTTATAGAAAATGACTATTCTCTGGGTGCATGTGTCTCCCTCAGAGGCTTGCAGTGCAAGTGTTTATTCCTTAAATATTACATTTTCAGACGCATATTTAAGAATGTTGTGAATCTCTTCACAAGAATGAATTTCTGTAGTTTGCGTATTTTTTTTTCAACCGGATTTTTTTTCTGTGTGGGTAATTTATGGCAGAATAGTTAAATTCATAGTTTTTAACCTAATGTACAGTTCGCCATGAGGATGATAGATTTCTGAAAAGTGAATTTAAGGCCGTAAAGTTTGAAATTTTAAAGGTCAGATATAACTTCGAAAATTTTCACCAGGCTAGTCAAAATTTAAAATTTTAGTATTTCAAAGGTGAATTTTATCTTATTCCACATTATATATAATTTTAATCACCCTGTTGGGTTTACCATATGCGATTAATTCACGAATGTGATCGCAAAGGTCTATTTCTGTCAGAGATATTTTTTAAATTTGTAGTAAGTTGAAATGTTTTCTATTTTTTTACTGATGTTAAATATAAGAAGGAAGTGAAAATATAACTTTTACAGCCGCTTAATAAGCTCTGTAGGTATTTTCATTAGTTTAACGCAGGTGTAAAAAGCACGTTTATTGTAAATGTAGAAATCCTGAAAACAATGGGCTGTTTCGTAAGGAAGTGGTGATTTATTAGTATTATTTTTTCCTGATTTATTTATTGAACTTTTGTTGCAACAAAATAGTAATAAGATATAAAAACAACTGATGGCAGTTTAATCGATATTTTAGATTCGATATTTAGATTATTTTAAGGAGATAAAAAAAAAGCTATTTCAAAATATATACTTGGATATATCACAAAAAATCAATTGGTTTTCAAAATAACTTCTCTCATTTATACATTACTATGTAGTGGTTCTGAAGCTCTTTTTTGTACATCTATCCCAACACCCTCTATACTGTTATACGCTTGATTAAATTTACATATAGATGTGCAGTTATGTGTTAGCGTATCTAGGTATACATTATACTAGGTATGTGTAGCGTATTCCGGTATACATTAGTGGTAAAACGCAGGAAATCTCTTAGGATGCAGACTGATAAATATTAAAGAAATTTCATACAACTTTTGAAAACAAAAAACAAAAGTTTCAGAGTAACACACACTCAAAACGTGATAAGCTGTTGTAAGCTAAACTCAGATTTCTAGACCTTAAATTTTTTAAATGAATCCAGGGAAATGGTATCTAAGTTCGAAGTTAGGCGCAGAAATAGGTTACACAATGTTGCAATTACAATCTTAGCCCATAAACAAAAATTTTATTTTTCCACTTCGCAACACACGTTATATTCATTTATTTTAAATGATTCAGCCTTACATTCTTATATAATAATAAAAATTCAGCACATTCTTTAATATCATGATATGAAACTATACTATTTATTGATGGTAGTTGTCATGACCCAGATCTATCATTTTTTTCCCTGGACTGCTGTAATTTTCAGGTGTATAAGATGTAATAACCTCGTCTAGACCAGTGTAGAAATTTATATTTTGTTTTTGTGGTTTTGCCAGTACGGAATCTGAAATTTAGATGATCTTGCGGTTATACGTTCGAGTGCAATTTTAAGATTGCACGGAAATTCAATTTCAGGCGAAATCTTGGGATGGGGAGACTTTTTGGTAACGTTATCCGCTGTGTATTCTTCCGGCTTTCGAGTATTATCTTACATCTCTTTACAAATCATTGTTATACCACAGTGTTTGGCGTGTGAACGAAACACAAAAAGTAATTTTCTCATAAATACAGCAAAATAAGACTACCATAAACATGTTTTTTGTTATAAATTTCAAAGTGAATTTTTATATTTATCCCCAATACGGAAAACTATAATTAAATAGTATTGAAAGTTTTAGATGTAAGACATTTATTCGGACGTAGATTTATCGTTAGAGCTCTTTTGAGCAAAAAAACATTTTACAGACATGAAGTTAGACTCATAATAATTTTCTATATTTATGAAATTTGACAGGAATGAATTTAACAATATTGTAAACACTTTTCTGTTTGAATAATATGGGATATCTGCATTTACTTATAAATTTGTGGCGACTTGCGACAGCACAGGAGCTGCATACGACTTCACCCAAACGATCAATTATTTTACGAATGATTCATGCAAATTTTGACTGATGCATCTCTCAACCCGGATATAAAATGAGTTTCTAATGCAAGCTTAGAACATTGTACACTGAACACTTCTTGTTAGATGTGTCTTGTTTCTCATTATACCTTTGGTATATTTTTATAGTTTAGCATATGTATTTTTGCAACAGTGTTAAATGTGTTCAAGCTTATTAATGTGTGGTTTTATCTCTTCTGAGCATTTTTTCTGTGTGTGTTAAATCAATCTCAAGTAGCAAGCCGAACTTACCAAGAATGTCAAGAACGCCAAATATTGTTTTCGTTTTATTCCTATCAGATCTAAGGTACTTACTTCATTATATTTTTGTTATTTTAAGAGTCTCAAGATATTTTTTCAAATTAGAATAAACTAATATATGTACCGTAAAATCTTGTATAATACGCCCTTTTTTTTCACATTTTAGTTCTCAAAAATGAGGGTGTGTATTATACTCGTGTACCAAAAAAAAACGTAGGTTTAAGCATTAAATAAGCGACAAACAATACATGAGCTGTATTCTAGTAAAAGTGATTAAGACTGATAATTTCATAGTATTGTTTGTTTTGAAAAAAAATTAAGTTTTTATTTCTACCGAAATAGACGTTTTTGTTTATTTTTATTACAAATTTTATTTATATAAATAAATATTTTCGCAATATTTAAATAAAATAATGAAAAGTTATGGGTGCGTATTCTAGTCAAGATTTTACGGTATATGTTAGAGGAGATAATTTAGCCCTTTGAAGTCCTACGTACAAGTCTGTTAATGACGTCAGTTTTTGTCCCAAGCAGAGCTCCCAGCGACAAAAAAAATGTGTTAAATCCAGATTGGATAAAAAAAGCCTTTAAAATTTTTTTAAATTAAAAATCATAAAAAATGCAAATAAAATAACACCCACCACATTTTCAAAGATTACTTGAACTTAAATGAAAGTTATTTTATTTGTCACATTTTAATCCATTTCATCATTCGCCTCCAAATTAATTTTCTGAAGATTTATTTATTGCGTGCTTCGTATCATCTATAACGGTGATACTCAACCTTTTTATGTCCATGCCTTCCTCGCACCTCCCTTTGTGTGATCTTTATACTCTGCGTTCCCCGAGACCTAAAAAAAAAACGCAAGTATTGCTAGCAAAATATGTTTTACAGATATTTCAACCCTCATTGCCCCCCCCCCGTACGAATATCACTCACGCCTCCCCAGGGGGGAGCACCCCCCGGTTGAAAACCACAGGTCAATAACATGCTCCTTCTGTTACGTCCTTTGGCAGTTCTGTTTTAGGTATCCAGGTGTGATGATATCTATTGATTGCCTGTTTTGCCATTACATGATCGTGTTTCAGGGTTCAGTTTTAAAAAGGTAACTAGTGTCTTTTGTTTACGATTCTATTCACTAATAAAAAATCTCTTTCTACGTATTCGGAAAATTAAGGAAAAACAGCCAATGGGTGATGAAGTTTGATAAGATTTCGTATTTGGGATCATCGAATCCATCTTTTGATATGACTTAACCTAAACTTTAACTTTTTTGATATGACTAAATACCAAAATTTTTGGATTGTTTCCTATCAAGAAGATGTATCGCGATTCAGTCGAAATGACCTCCTCTTGTGTCATTTTGCATTCAAACACAGACTAATGTCATCGTGAGTTGTATCATTTGAAGGTCTTATTTGAATAGTGGGCCAACTCCATTTTTGTTCATTTTGAGATACAGAGCCTTAAAGTCTAATGAGTGCTGAGAAATGACTGCTGAAGTCTGATTTGCAATGCCCTCTGTTGGTAGCAGAAATAAACTGGAGATGTACCATTTTTAAAATAAGATAGCCTCACTTTCATGTTCATACAAGTCATTTCTAACTCCATTTTTTTTAAAAAGTGGATTTGGACCACTATTCAGATAAGGTCTTCACTTATTAAAATGTGTTATTGTAATGTAATTATGCTTATAATAAGGCGTAAATATGAATATTTTGCTATTTTTTCGACTTATCTCAAAATCTGGGGTTTTTTTCTTATATTTTTGAAAAAAAAACCATAAATTCGTATGGTCATAAAAAAAAAACCAGGTCTGGGATCCCTGATCACAGGTACTCCTGTGTTGAGCATGACTAGACTTTTATTAGGGAAAGGTTCCCCAGATTTTACTTTACTACAAATCGTTCTATATATATATATATTTTTTTTTCGAACAAACTATGTGAAAGAAAATGTCTGCTGATCAAAAAATAAGCGTTTTTGTATAGGTCGATGAAAAATAAGCGTTTTTGTATAGGTCGATGATTTTGTTTATGATATGATATAAAAATATATATTCATAATAAAATGTTCCACTTTCTGCCAAACTGTGGAACATCTTATTACAGCTTCAGTGCGACTACTATGTTTATAAGCATACGTAACAAAGAAAAGTGTGAGTATGGTTTGACTCCCTGAATTATGTTGCTGGTGCATATATTTTTCTACTTTAAGTTCTAAATTCTGAAATTCATAAAAAAATAAAATAAACAAAGAGTGTAAAAGTTAACTTTTTTTAAAATCCAGTGTAATTTTATGTATTTTATGCAATCTTTTTTTTCTAGTTTAAATTATACATAATACATATGAGGATCGAATTACGTTAGAAAAAGATTGCTTACGATAAGCATTAAAATTAAGATTCTGGAATGAGGGTGAAATGAACCACCACAGATTATGCAGGTTTATAATATCGACATATGACCTCTCTCAAGGCCCAGTAGAAAAAATTTGTTTCCTACACAAAATCATTTTTATCTGGCTGTAAATGAGCAAGCAGTATGTGAAATATAAATTAAATTTATATTTAAGCTTGGATTCTATCCTTAAGATATTTCATTAAGTTTATGCAACTGTTCCCGATTCCAGGAAGAAAAATCCTAACTCAGAAACTTTTTCAATTCCTGACTTTTTGGATAAGGAATATTAAACTTGCAATAAATAGGCAACTCTTATACAGAGTAATTGAGTTTTATGTTTTTAAAAAAATATTTTTATTCTAACAGAGATATTTATCTTTTTGAAAACGATAACTCACCTTTCTATTGTAATGTGTCGCACGAAAATAAAATTTTACACTGCTGTTGGTTGTGTTGTATTGTTGATGTCTGGTTAAAGTGCTTAATGATATATTCATTTAACGATAATTTTTAATTGCTCATACTCAATGTTAGGTACAATAAATAATACACTAGATTTGGCTGTTTTAAGTTTATGACCTAGGAAAATAGTTCGAAATTTTTTAGGTCCATAGATTAATTTTGACCTTGAATGCACCCCCCCCCCCCTCTCAATACTGACCCACCGAATATAATATCCTCTCCCACCTCTCCTTGATATGCTCTTGTGCTCGAATGGATTAATGTTTAAGTTAAAAATAATAAACACTAACTATAAAACGCAAAGTTCCTTTGTTTAACAAATAAGATATCTCTCCAACATATAACCACTTTATCTTTTGACATTCCCCAAATCCTATTTCCCTCGTACAAAACTATTTTAATAGTAGTTTACCAAAACAGACGCCCCCAACTGGACTTTATAATTTAAAAAAAAAGGAGTAAAGGAGCACAGATTCCTTTGCTGAAATACTGAGAAAAATACTAGTCTACTTGGGAGGGGAAAAAGAGAGAGAGAGAGAGAGAGAGAGAGAGAGAGACATTGCCTGTGATTAATTCACTTTTATTCGACTGAAACTGAAATGATCCCATTTTTCTTATTTACCTCCATGAGATATCACAAATACCTTTTGTGGAAATTGTTTGTTCGTTCAAACATCGCATAATTGATACATATGTGAAGCTAACTTATCTGTCCATCATTACTGAAAATCGTTACTCTGATCTAAAAAACCAGCTCATCGAACAAAATTAATAGATTGATCACAAATTTACATACACTGACTCAAAATGACATGGATACCGCTCATCACAATGATGTAAGCATAATAATAATATGTTAAGAAATTCTCCTTAATTATTATTATTTTTTATATAACATTACGGCTAAAAATTACGTCCTTTTAAATACCTGTCTGGGTAGTATTTTCTTTCAATATGCCAACTTTTCTCGGTTGCAAAGGAAAATATGCTTAAAAAATATTGTCATCGCACTAAAAGAATATAGACATCCATTACAAGATGGTTAAGTAACTGCTTATAAAATGACGAAAGAAAACAAAGAAAAAATTAGAAAATGAAAACTGAAAAATATATCAACAGATTTCATAACTAAAAATTATTACATAAAACTATTTGTCACATTATGTATGTTTTAATAGCCTTCCGAATTTCCCGCAATTGAAAAAAAAGCTTCCACTGCTGCAATTAAAAAAATTTGTGTTACATATTTAAGGCATTTAAGTCTCAATTCATATGAGCCAATTCAAAAGCCTGTGCATCCATCCTTTTTTTCCCGGCTTTTGCAAAACTTTAAACATACCTCACGAACTTAAACGATGTCAAGCATTCTCAGAATTCGAGATGATTAAATTATAATATAAGAGGGCAAAAAAGTAGAAAGTTTAAAATGAAAGTCATTCTCACAAAATTTCTGACGCATCTCATTCCAACCTGCATTTTATAGCACCAAAAAACCGGCTCAGCATAAAGCCAGGCTATTTTCTTTTCGTCTCTGAACTCGCAATATTCCAACGACCTCACGTATTTCCCGCGCTTTTCAAAATTCTTTTCAAAATGTCCGTTACTAAATCCCTATCGCGCGTGCATGCATAACGTATACACACACACGAAGAGAGAGCCGAAAGGAAAAACCCCATCAAACTCCTGTCTTCCAGAAAAAAGGCAGCAACTTCTGTCTACCGAGTAACAACAGCATTTTGTAGGCGTCGCCGAGCGAAATAATACCTCCGTCTTTTTACCATACTCGCTCTCTCCATCTGAAGAAGCAAAACTTGCGAGCGGTGAGGGGGGGAGGGGACGCCAACGCGTCCTACGCACCCTGGTCACGTGGTCGTCTAGACAGCCACTCGACACCGCGGCTGCATTATATAACACTTACCCGACCGTCTAGGATATCAGGTGCATTGAACCCTTTCGAGCGATTCGCTTTTCTTTTTTTTCCGCGCTTTTTTTCGAGTTTTTCCTTTTTTGATTAGATAGGTTTTCTTTCGATTCTTTTTTACACGCGCCGTCTTCGTTGCGTTTCGGACCCCAGTTGTGTCTTACCCCAAAGGGAGGTCCAGCGTAAGTAACACTCACCTAATTCGCAGGAATGCGTGTAGAAATTTTAAAATTCTTAGCGATATTTTCGAGCTTTAAGGGCTTTTTTTTTTCTTTCTCTATCCTCAATTATGCGGGACATTCGGTCATTCCTTTAAAATTTTGTTTCTAATGGGACCTTTATAAGTAAAATACTTTTATCTCCTTTTTATTCGAAAGATTAAAATTTTTGTTGAGCCTATAAGTTACCGATTATTTTTTCTTAGGTACAATTTTTGGACTACATTGGCACAGTTTTGCATTCAATTCTTTTCATTCACATAAATAAAAGCAGGTTTTGACACACGATTGTTTGACTTCAGTTTTTTATATATATATTTTTCCCCCTGCTTTAAGAGGTTGCGAAAGCGAGAGCTATACATCAAAAACCCGCCTCGAACTGTGTATTTCGATATTTTCCGGAGCTAGCGAAATACTGAATGACCATTAGCATTGTTTGAAAACTATAATTTTATTTTTTCGGTACGCGAGGTGTATTAAATGCATTTTCGATTGACAACGAGTTTCTCCATCATAAAATTGTGAGAAAGATTGTAACGCTCCAAGTTAGTGTATGCCAATATCTAAGGCAGGTATTCCTAACCTTTCTTTACGTTTACGGCACCTCTGAAACTTGTTATAACACTTTAAGTTTCATACACTTGAGAATTTTAAGATTTGTAACATACCCTTTCTCAAAAACAATATGAAGAAACATTTCAAGCTGACTCTGCAAGAATTTAATAGATATGAATTTAATTTAAACAAATTAGTGATTCAGACTACGGACGGGACTACTATGGCTAGGCGCATGCGGCCCGCCAGCACTTACCCTGTGGTTCACGGGGTTTTTTGGTAAAATGCAAAATATTATAACTAAAAAATATGGTTGGATTTATTTATTTTTGGATTAATTTTGAGTTATTTTTGGATTTATAATATTACGAAAGCAAAGTATATAAGCAATGAATATTATTTATTTAATTTTTTCAATAATCAGTAATTTGTTTTTCATTAGGCAATATATTTTCCACCTTCCCACCTCCTCCATTTTCTTAAAGTAATATGACCCTTATCCTATTTCGAGTTGTACAGGCCTGCTATTGTATCCTACCAACTAGTGCAAAAGCAGCTGATTGACATAAAATGTGTTCCATAACTGGGTTTGGTGTTCAAATATTGAGAACACTTTAAATGCTTCAGATTTCAATCCTACTATTTTTTGTTTGTTTGTTTAATTTTCACCAATTTTCCATGTTCCCCATACCGTAGATCACAGGTTTTAGAAATCATCAGGCTTCACCAAACAGTTCATCTATATCTACGGCGTATCTAAAAGGACTCGTTAATTTCGTAAGTTCAGTGCTACCGAAAAAAAAGGGTAAATTTTTTTTCTTGAAGCCAGAACAGGACGTATGGCTAGCCTACCTATTATTAGAGTTTTGGCTAAGTTTTTATACATACGCGGTAATATCGCATCGGTAAGTTATTTAATTTCTAAATATGTTCTGACTCAATTACAAATATTTGCTCCAATGTGGAAACACAGTAATATGTAATCAGTTAATGAAATCACCGAATGAAATTTAAAAATTCACTGATAACCAGTACAAAGTTCACTGTACTGTTATAAAGTTCACTGATAGACCAGTATTAAGACATAAAAGCTGGAATAACCTTCCATATGTGCTGGGCCAGTATATGATAATGGCATGAGGTAGGGTGCATAGCTTATATTTGGGGGTAAAAAGAATTTAATTCTCTGTTATTTTATTTGAACTTTGACATATGCTATGATATATACAAGCTTTATGAATAAATGTTTGATTTGAATTTAAACACTAGGTTTTGGCAAAAAATTTATATAATTATATAGTAAACTAGCTTTTTATGAAGTCATTTTATAAAATGCATATCAAAACAATTTTTGTAAGATGTATTAAATCACCTGCTTAACCACCCATTAAATAAATTTCCCCAAAGTTTCGTGTTCGATCATGTTTCATAATGAGACATAAAAACTGTCTGTAGAAATTCCTGAACATATTGTTATTTGCATTTATTTGGTTATTTTTTTATGGATTTTTTACTCACTGAATAATTTTAAATGCTTAGTGATTGTAATGTATCTAGAATTCCTAGTAGAACTATTTGAATTTTAATAAAAAGTATAATGAATTTGAGGTGGCAAACTTGTCAAGTCGTGGTCGATTTTCCTAGTTTAGAAAATCTTTTCAATCCACAGAAAATGTACAAAAGTTGCCTAACATCATGTTTAAAATTAAATCTTAAACTTGCATGAAATTTTCTTATCTGTATCTTTTTTCTCTTGATCTTTGAAATTACAACATTAGAATATTATTTTGCAATCTTCAAATCATATATTTTATTTCATTCTCTTTATGGATCGAAGTCTATTTTGAAATAAAATTGAAAGCATTTTATGATTTCTTCATCTATCATCTATCTTGTAAGTCTTATATCTGTAGAATTACCCATTTTGTTGGTGTGCATTACGATTTAGCTATTTTACTGATGTGCGTTAAATTCTGTCTTCGTATTTTTCAGTTGTTTGAAAGCAGCCAGGATAATTTTCAAAAGACGTTTAGCTAAAACGAAAAATTATGGAGAAAAACTCTTTTACATCAGTGCAAAACTCAAATTGAAAATACAAAATCCTAGAAGGGTGCGATGAACTGAATATCTCTGTTTCAGTTGGCATGTGCTGATAATGATTGATTTAAAGATTTGATTTCGCTATCTATTATTATTTTTAAAGGCTTTTTAAGACCTGAAAATGATCTCATCCGTCACATGTCCAGATTCAAATACTCAAAGTTTATACAATATACCGTAATAAAAGTCAAATTGATGATTGTTTTATTATATACTCTCTTCACCCCTGATTCCATATGCAATTAAAAACAAACTTCTGAATTAGGCCGTCTGCACACGGGGCAACTCAAAAGAAACTGATAACTGACTCAAATCACAAACCAGTCCGTGATGAGTCGCAACCTATGTAATTGAATGGAGCCACGCACACGACGCAACTGGTTACAAACCCGTCGTTGCTCCGTGTGCAGACGGCCTAATCCTCTGGGATTCAGCTTACGATTTAGGTTTAAAACTTTTTTCTATGGGAGATTTACATAAATTTTAATTTTTTTTATTTATTTTTTTTTTTTTAAATTTTTTTCCCCCTGTGCACCAAGTTTTTCTTATTCTAATATGTTACATCGCATGTATGACAAATATTTCGGAACTCAAGAATTTTGTTAAAATTTCTTTATTTTTGCATATCTTTGACTATTCCTTACGTTTTCATAATTTCATAATTTAGCTTTTTCATAACATTAAGTGTACCTCGGGCATTTGTGTGTGTGTTTGAAGGGACAGTGAGCCTTCAAAATACGTAGATATAATAAATTTTCATAGTTCCAAATACTATGCTCATTAGCTGTGTAAATGTTGCTTGTATCAATATACGTATCCATAATGGACAGTTTTCACGTTACATCTTAGTAAATAAATTAAACATTTAAACTCATTAATAAGTTTCAAATTGCATTTCCCCAAGTTATAATTTATACAATGTATACGATAATAAATAAAAGTTAGTAAATATTATTGCAATTCATATGTAATTTACACAGAACTTTACACACAGTTGAATCTCTTTTAGAACAATTGGATTGGAATAAAGAATACTTTTATAAAAATTAATTTTTCTTTATATGTAGCAGTGATTATTTATGCTAAATTTGATTCTAGAATATAAAAAGTACGTAATAAATAAAATGTTTTGCATTTCTTGTTAAAGATATTGCCGTAGAGCATTTTAAATTAAGGTAATACAATTTTAAAAGATTAAAGTTTTGATAACTTAAAATATTTTTAATATATTAAAGTTAAATTTTTATCACGGTTATTTGAGCTTGTAATATCGCAAGTTTCAAAAGAATTTATTAATTTTTTTTTAAAAAAAAGGAAATCCTCTGTCCAACGAAGAAAACTTTTTAAGACCTTTTCAAATTTATTTATTTCAATTTTTTTTAATATCAGATAATGAGATGGGAAGATTAGTTACTTTGAAACAAGCCTGCTGTTCGAAGACCTTTTGGTCTCATATATAAATTATTATCGGTGTTTTGTAATGTGAGCGGTTGTAATTTAGTATGTATTCGGCTTGTCTCACCCATCTATTGTAAATGACGTACTTCGTGTAGATTTATTACTGATGTAAATTTTCCCAAACTGTTCTGTATCAAAACTTGTCCTTCCTTAAGGGGACAAGGGACCTTCAACCTAATTTTTTTTTATTCTCAATTTTTAAGTCTATACACAGAATGAGAATGATTAATATTCTTTTTTGCTACATTTAAGACGCTTAGAATTCAAAATAAGGAAGTTTTGGCAGAATAATACCTATCGTTTAAAATTTTTTGAAAAAATTCTAACATTATTCAAAATGCTCCATGTGCATTCTATATCATTTAAAAACCCTATTTTTTTAAATATAAGTTTACCATATGTTTCTAAACATAACTGTGCATTGAAGGTTTTATTGTTTGAATCTGAAGTCTTCAATAACTTTTTAATTTTTATTCTGCCTTTTGTTTTTTATGTTTTTACTTTACTTTCATGGTATGTAAATTTGAAAAATATTTGAGGTTTCAAAGAAATATGCACAGTTTTATGACAAACACTTCCATTAACATTCCTAGGAAATTTGGAAGAAATCAGAAAAAAATGAATGAGCAGGGAGAACTTGGAAAAATTCTAGTATTTTTGAAGAATTTTTTGTACTCAGATGAGCATTTTTTCTAAATTTACAATACTTCACTTAACAATCCTGAGCAATTTAGAAGAAATCAGAAAAAAAAAGGAATACACATGGAAAACTTTGAAAAAATGCTATCTTTTTGAAGAATTTTTTTAAAAACATGTCTTATTCTTCCACAAAATACTTAATAGTGAATTCTAAGTGAATTCAATGCAGTAAAAACGAATATTAATTATAATCATGTGATATATTGAGTAAAACATTGAAAATTTAAAATAAGAGGTTGAAGGTCCCTTGTGCTGTCGTAAACTGTTATTGCTCAAACGATACCTGCTAGGTGTAATTTGTGCATGTATGCGTGTTACTCGTACCCTATTCCCTCAATTTATCTTTTCATGAGTAGTTTTTCTAGCTTCTCTTTTACACAATTTTCAATGTGCTCAGATATTTTTGTATCTCAGTGTTTAAAATAAAATAAAAAATCAAGAGATATATAAAATATAACGTGCAAAAATATCGATAGAGTTAAAAAAAAATTTAATTTTCGTCAGAGAAATGGCAAATGTAAGGTTCATGCACTGAATTTTATTTTATTTTAGCCAATTTCAAATACATTTTATACTTTTATACATAATTCAGTTTTCTAACTTTAAAAATTCAGTATTGTCATCAAATTTTTAAGACCTTCTATTCGCTTTCTAATGAAATCTTATAAAAATTGCCAAAGCATTCTGATAGAAATGTATTGCAAAGATACGTGGAATAGACTCGTCGCTATTTTTCCAATTTTTTTTTATCATCTGATTTTCCTTTTCAAAATCAAATCCAGCCCTTAACTGTGAACCTGTCTTTCTTGTAAGGTTATGCTCTGCTTTAACATATGAAGGAAGATACGTTGTTTTCAATGCGTCATAAAGCGAAAGAACGAAAAAAACTCTCCCACCAATCAAAAATTGTGTATTTTAATAGTAATGGCTTATTTTAGATATTATGTAGTTATATCTACCAAAGTTATTAGGATTAAGGGGATGGTGGACCTTTCAAAGCGATTTTTTAAATTTTTACCTCAGAGATATGAAATTTTGCATATATATTCATTAAAGTAAATCTATATCAAACTCCCTATAAAATTTTATAAATATTTCAATTTTTTATATATTTTAAAATTTTAAAAAATTTTACAAGGAGTTTGATATAGTTATCCCCCTTAATTTTGCATTTATATTGCTTATAAATACATTTTGAACATATATTACTTTGTGCTTTCGTTGAATAGTTAATTTTTAGGAAATATTTTTATGCTTGTACTCTGAATTTTCGTGAAATTTTTGTACTTTTCTACACTTAAGTTAAATTTTGATAATCTGAAGGATGTCGAAACATGAAATGGATACATAACTTTATTTTAATGTATTAGACAAGTCTTTATTAGAAATTTTATAAAATTTCGTCAAAATTATGACGCAAGGAGCATTTCAAAGACTTGCAAATCTGGAAATTACCCATATTGAGAAAAAAGCCATTTAAAAGATGTCTTTTCACCTACCTTTAATACTTAATTTTCTAAGGCCACCAAGTTTTCATTTTACTTTTCACTACATATGTTAAATGCATTTTATTCCAATATTTACATATTTTAAAAATATTAATACACCAAAAAAAAATTTCTAATTTTTGTTCAATTTTTGGTAATTTGAAAGTCCAACATCCCCTTAAATATAAAATCGTATCAATCCACTCGGTATAACATTCAGCTAACATTTGTTTACTTTGTCCAAGTATTTACTCAATAAACACATTGGTAAGAGCTCCTGGTACTTGGGAGTTCTGTATAGATATCTGCAATTTTCTCAAAAAGTTGTGTATTTTTAAAGCGTAGTAAAAAGCATCCTTTGAAGAAATTCCTTTTTTTTTTTCCTTAATGCCTTTAACTTTTTACGACACTAAATTTTAAAATGTTTTGGTTTTATTGAAAAAAAAGTCACAGTCTTTAAATTAAATGTTTGAATTTTCATGCAAATTTCTCCTGGGAGAAAAGGTTCTGTCTCTTTTGTACAATATATGGACAAAAAGTTGTAAAGACGAGAAGTGTAGATCTGTCAGTATAGATCTGCTACAGTTCTCGTTCTCTCACGTAAAAGGACTATCATTTCTTCTACTAAATGATTAAAGCCGAATGTCTTATACAGGGTGATTTTTATTAAACTGACACTACTCAGAGCTACCTGTAGCGCGATCTATCAGCCGGAATTCCACCAAAATTGATAGAGGAAATAAGGACGACACGGGAAAGAGTTTCCATGAAAAAAAATAGTTTCAAAAGTCGTCAGTAGGGGAAGATATGGCGCTGTTGTTTTCGGCGCACAAGATAATTTGCATAAAACGCAAATAAAATATCAAAATGCAAATTCATGACTACATAGTCGACAGCAGTTCTAGTATTTTGAGCTATAAAGATTGGTGCAGAATCTGTTGCGCGATCGCTTTACAGAAGAAAAGGCCATCAGTCACTTTTTTCCACTTGCATGGCCACCTCGCTCCCCGGACCTTACCCATGTGACTTCTTTCTGTGGGTTTATTTAAAGTCCAAGGTGTATCTTGGTGGAGTTTCGAACTTGGCGGCCCTAAAGGTCAACATACCCCGGACTTTGATTAACATTCCTGGTGATATGTTACGCTCTGCCGTTCAGAAAGCAATTTTCAGGATGCAATGTGTCGTCCACCAGAATGGTAGTCACATTGAAGGAGGGAGAAGTGGATTTGCGGCATAAAGTGGTGTTCCAGAGAAATTATTTTTGCTATTCATTTGTCTGCTTATTACAACTTTTTCGGTATTCATCCCTTATCTTTATAGCCCGAATTACTGGCGCTGCTGTCTACTACGTAGTCGTGAATTTTCATTTTGATGTTTTATTTGCGTTTTGTGCAAATTCTCGGGAGCGAGACTCTTGATCTCGCTCCCCTATCGGTGACTCTTGGAACTTTTTCTTCTCCTTCATGGAAACATCTTCCATGTCGTCCTTAAGCTATGTCCACACTTTTGCGCTTTTGCGTTCGCTTTTGCGTTCGCTTTCGCTTTCGACATGTCGCACGGAGAGAGGAATGTGTGGCATGCTCAGAGCGGTGCGTCACCACCTGCAAATTCCAAGACAGCGCATGCGCCGCGATAGAGCATGCGATATCGCAAGCGTATCCAACCCGAGTGGATTTTCTTGCGGAATTCCATGCGCTTTTTTATTCTGCAAGGCAATTTTCAAGCCAGTGTTCAGAATGTCGCAGTCTTCGGAAGAAATTTTAAATTTTATTGATGATTGCAGAAATTTACCTGCATTGTGGGATGTCAACCACTCCGCATACCCAAATAAAATTATTAATACATTTAATACACTTAAAATAATTATTTAATAATAATTAATGTGTATTGTTTTAAAATAAAAACTAAATGTATTTTTAAACAAAGCAAATTGAAAAAAAATTTTGAAAACTTGTACTATATCATTGAAATTTTCTTTTTGAAATACGGGAGAAGATTTCAAAAATATGCATCAGCTAATTTGTTATTATAAAAATACTGAATAAAAAATTCCCCATAGCTTATCATAGGAATTAAAGACACACTTTGAAAAAAAAATAGATGTTTTAGTACTATAAAAGCAGGTTACAACCTGAATTCGCGTTTTGCGTGACGTAATTTCCACCCCCACCCCCCATGTCATGCATTGCTTGTATCCAAATGCGTATGATCTTGCATGTATTATTTTTGCATTTGAAGCTAAATATCATCGACACATTTTAAATGTAGGCATTTTTTAGTCCATCATGGTTTTCTCGTCGTGTTCTTCATTTAACCCCATGTTAAAGAAAAGTGAAAGATCTTCATTAATAACAAAATATTTTTCTTAACTTCTTACAAGTGTAGAATTTTTTTAAAATTATATATGAAAATTCAAAAGTAATTCTTCATGGCCCGCTTTGCTCAGAAAAGAAGTAAATGTCTCGGTTTAATTCTTTACCTCTTTATATTAAAGAAATTATTTACTTATACTCTCTCTCTCTCTCTCTCTCTATATATATATATATATATATATATATATATATATGCAAGTAGAGGGATTATACATACTTATATACAGAGCACCGTGCCAAAATTGTAGTCTATTCTTGTTGCACATTCCTTGTTGCTTTACTTAAAAATAGTGATCACCTTATAAACTCCGCGAAATCACAAGAAACGCAGCAGTAACCGTCCGACTCTACCATCTCGTGAGGCATGAACTGTCGAACAAGTGTGGACAACAAATCGAATGCGTCTAGAGGCATGCCGGGAAGCATGAGCTAAAAGCAAGTTGAAAGGAAAGACGAACCGCAAGTCGAAAACGAAATCGAACTCGAAAGCGCAAAAGTGTGGACATAGCTTTAGTCCTATCTATTTTGGTGTAATTCTGGTTAATAGATCGTGCTACAGATGGCTCAGAGTAGTGCCAGTTTAATAAAAATCACCCAGTATATAGCTTACAAAAATTACTCTCTATATTAGTATTCGTATCTTAAAAGATGAAAAATCTTAATTTTATTATATTTTGGTCTGATCTACATAGAAATATTAATCCTTATAAATCTCAATAATCCCCGAATATCCCACATTTTCCCGTAATTGAGAAATTAATGAATTTTGAACTTCTAATAAGCACTAATTAATCAAAATTTAAGAATATTTTGAAGAAATGTTAGGTCTGAGTTATTGTAAAATCCACTTGTCTCACCATCCGCGCCTTTCAGTCACAGTTCAATACCTATGTTATACAAAAAGTAAAGCTATCATTACAATTTC
Source organism: Dolomedes plantarius (assembly GCA_907164885.2). Classification (NCBI taxonomy): domain Eukaryota; kingdom Metazoa; phylum Arthropoda; class Arachnida; order Araneae; family Dolomedidae; genus Dolomedes; species Dolomedes plantarius. The sequence goes on along the minus strand of OU015496.1, from coordinate 86,008,510 downwards.
CAAAACAAATTTTTCCAAATTTCTGTATCTGTCTGTCTGTACTAGAGTCTATGGGTTCGAGTTCCACTCTTGGCATGGACGTTTGTATCCGTTCGGAGTAGACTTTAAGGCTGCTGTGTACTAACTCTATTGCATTCGCTCACCTCAATGTTTACTTATGGAGAAAATGTTTCCAAGAATTGCCGACGTGGATTGAAAGTTTTTTTTTTTTTTTTTAATTGTACTCCGCAATAGAAAAATAAATTTTACGCATTGTGGCATTTTTCTTTTTAAAAAAATGGAAATAATATTTTAAAATGCAAATTATTCTTGGAAAAAAATCTGGTATAACGTGTTTTAAACGCTCCTAAATTCCTTTGTTGAACGAAATTTATAAAATGAATCCAGTTGTAAGGTGCAGAAAAGTTCAGGCTACATGAAAATACCACTTTTATTGGATTATCAGCATTTATGAAGCTGTAAATTGTAGACACATTTTCTCCACTGGTTAACATTGAGGTGAGCGATTCCAATAGGGTTAGTACACAACAGCCTTAAGCAGTAGGTCCCGGTCTAATTATAGTCCTCGTGTAGTAAAAAACTGACCGTAGCGTTCCATACCATACCAAACTTAATATCTGTACGCTACCACTCAAATGACTGAAATGATTAAATTCATATGCAAAACGTGAACAGCTGTTATTTAATTTGCATTTTGCAGTTTTAAAGAACAGTTCTTGACATTTTTATTGATTAGATTGGAAGTTATAAATCATAATCAAACTTTCTATTTTATCATTAGGTAAGACATCTTTAGAGATTATAAAGCTAAAGATTTTACCTGGGGGAAACTTTTTTTCCTTTCCTGAAGTGATTTTAAACAAATAGACTGTGCAAATTTCCCAGACGAACCAAAGAAATAATACTTCTCAAGGCAGAATCATTTGGAATACAAACTATATTACTTTCTTAGCTGTCTGCGTGTATTACGTAAAACCGTAAGGTTTGATGTTTTTATATCCTATTGTTTCGTCTCCGTGTTAAGATTTTCCCGTCTTTTTCTTGTCGCTATTATGCTTTCACTACGATGCTGGTCTTTAATAAAATGTTACGTAAACGACAGAAGTCCTTGTCTTAAATAATTATTATAAGAAGGATTTGCCTTTTTATTTTAAATAGAAAACGTATTCATTCAAAGTTGAAACCTTTCAAAGGACCTTATTTTTCGGACGATAAGACGCATCTCAAATTTATGGGAGGATTTTTAGAACAGAATATTTTGTACTTTGTTAAGTATATTAAGATATTTTCGATTTCTTCTTTAATAAAGATTTAAAAATATATATAATAAATAATATATATATAAAATATGTATAACAAAATATTCATTTTATTATTTTATTTTATTACCTTCGGATCATAAGACACACCCCAATTTTAAGTCTCTTTTTATGTAAGATGGGTCAGAAAAATATGGTAATTACTAAGTTAAAATTGAAAAAAATACGAAATAAAACAGTTATAGTGAATAAATAATTATGATTTTTTTTTCTTTCTACTTTCAGATGAATCGCTTGAAATGGACGGCTGAAAAGCTTATGAACTATGTATGTTAGGAAAAAAAATCGGATGTATTGGAATAAAATCTATTTACTTGCTATCAAGGTAATGTAAATTTTTCATCGATGCGGCATCATAAAAATCCGCCTTTAAAAAACTAATACATAAGTAAACTGTTTAAAAAATGAAGCGCAGTTGGAGTATATACTTATAAAATGTATAGTAGAATTAAAAGTACCTGTGATTAAAATCGATCTTTATTTCGATCGATCTTAGAATTCTTCTCTGTTTCTTGTTATAATTGAAAAGATCAAAATTTTCAATCATAATTGAGATTTGAAGAATGTAAGACATGTAATAATATATGCACACATAAAAAAATTATGCATTAAACCTAAATAACTGCATATAACTTATCTTTTTTTCTTATCAAAATGTCACATAATTATTTTCTTCGCATACAGGGACTTTTTTATCCAGCATGCAGCCTTTTATCACATGCCTTAACATTTTTAAATGTATAATTATAAATAAAACATTTTTACTTCATTTCAAAAGTATTCATGCTGTTATTATTGTTTCATGTAAAAGATCTGCTTATAATTTGGGATTTAATTTTGCTAGGTAAATGTCAAAATTTTTGTTGGTCGTACAAACTGTTTTGTAATCATTGCAAATTATGCTTCATTAAAATAATATTTTACTGCATATATCAATAATTTGGGTTTTGAATGAAAACTCTGTTTCAAATATTTTGTTAAACCTCTAAATGTGCAGTTTGTTAAGTTTACATTCTGTTTCCACGAGAAATTACATGAATAACGTAGGATGTTTTAAGTAATTTTAGCCACTTTGCTTAATTAACTCGTAGCCATCATAATTTGAAGAGATTGATGTAGACTCATTGTCAATCTACAGTGAAATAATAATGGCTGTAAATAATAATCCGTGCTTATTTCCGCAGTCATTCTCGTGTAATTGGCCAAAAACGTGAAAGTTTTGTCAATAAAATTTGATCCTCTGATTCTGGTTATACTACTGCCCGATTACATCTCAATGATCGTAGGAAACATCTTTTATATTTTTTATTTTGTACCTTCCCGTATCAGGATTATAAAGGCTTCGAGATAACCTTCTTGCTCGAGGTTTTGCAAGGATGCTTCCCGATTAAATGGAGGCAGATGTTATTAGTGTTTCTACAGATGACCCTTTTCTCTCCGATAAGTAAACATTGTTAGTGCGTTGAGCATTAGCCAGAATGCTATCTCTCTGTCGCCTGAAGCTCAAATTGGATTTTGCAGAGCTTTCATTTCCAATACATGCTAAATTCATCTCGCCTTCGGAACTTGGCGCATAAATGATGAAAACTTCTGCTGAAGTATGTTTTGCAGATTAATGTGTAGTAACTAGTCTCCTTTGAAAGTAATGAAACTTTTGCAAAATTGATCCCGTTTCGAAAGAGAGCTTTAGTTATATATTCCAGTTTCAATGCTGCGTGTATATAAAACGTTAACAACTCAAAAATGGCTCTGTTTTCACTCCTTTCTGTCCATGTTACGATTTTTTTTCTTTTCTTGTTGCTACTCAAACAAGCTTCGTGCATTACAACGATTTTGTGGTTTATTTCTGCTCTATTCCATCATAATTATAAAGAATTCCAGCTCTTTTTAAAAACCTTTTTTGCTTGTGAGGAAAGCCGACATTAGGCCGAAGAAAAGTAAGTTCCCGCGGACTTTCCAGACCTTACGCATCAAACCTAAAACTCATGAGCTTCAGAAATCACTTTCCCGTTCTCTTGGAATTCGTCTACATTCCATGCGCACTTGCTGTTTAGTCTTACGCTTCCTACTTTCATACATATGAAAACCGTAGTAGTTCATTTACTATCAATAACATTTAAGCAAAATGTTAAAATTTTTCTCACCAAGAAGAAGTGGGACCGTAATTTTACGTCTCAATTGTAATGAATAAAGTCTTACTACATTTGGAAATCAGGTATTATCGAATGATGCTAAAAATGTACTAGGTTTTCATAATTTCAAGATTTTTTTTCATAAATAGTATTACTGTTTACGAAGAAAATAAATCTAATAGTATCAGGTAATTTATATCAATTCAAATGATAATTTTTTAATCATTGCATTTCCTCAGCAAAATTTACAAAAAAATTGCTTCTATAGTATTAAGCGACAGAGTCTTCTATGCGTGTATTATTTGTTTAATAGTGATCTTAGACAAATGCACGATATATCATGCATTGAATGTGCAATTTTTTCCTCATTGTATGAAGCATTTTCTACACTATCCTTCTGGAAATGGAAATTTTCGGTAATAATTTGAACTTACTCGTTTCAAGATTGAGTTGAGAGTATTTTATTTGTTATACAGTTAGGCGATTTTTATGAGATAAAAATCTGAATTTTCATCTACTCATTTAGAGCTTTAAAAAAAATTAAATCTGAATGAAAAAAATGTACGTTGAGCTGAGAAATTGAAACAGGATCTAAATGCAAAATTAAACACAAAATCATGAAAGGTTTTATAATATATAAATTGATGATAATGTCACATTTAACTCATCAAGCTCATATTTCCATAAAATAATATACCAACAAGACTGAGGAATTAGAGCAAGAAAAAATTACAATTTCTCATCGTATTGTGAAATTTTCACGGCATTTCAACTTGCATGGTATCGATTTTCAAAGTGAAAAATAAACAATTCTCGTTTAAGTATAGTGTACGACATTCCGGTTGTCAATTCATTAAAACTGGGCATTTTATATTCATACGAATAATATTCCATTTTATAATGAAAGACATTTTAATAAATTCCTTAGCTGAAATTAAATATTACTGTTTTAAAGATCGAAGAGAAGAAATTACAGGTTAGCTTTTTATGACTTTGAGATAATGTCAATATATTTTAAACAACTTTGAAATTTCTACATTTTAAATGAACCTCAATTTTCTTTTAAATGATTTTCCTTTTAAAATTTCTTAAAGACAGACATTACACTTTAATATCTTCCAACACGAAAGAAAAAACGATAAAAGGGATTATATCGATTTAATCTGTATTCTACTGATGCTTATATTCGAAGTCATTAAAACAGGCGTTTCCAGTTTATGTTCTGCGGATCCCTAGGGTTTCGAAACAAAATTAGTTTACGACTTGTAATTAGTAGCTTTAAAATGAATGTAAAAAATTTAAGTTAATAGTTAATTTATCCCAGAAAGGATATTTTTGGCAAAATTTTAGTCAAACGGACTAAAGCATTTTTACTTAAAAAGAGTATGACCTTCGTAACTGAACGAACGTAATTATCACTTACGAAATTCATATCCTCTGGTGCAATTTAAGAATTATTTAATACATTCGCAAGGGAGAAAAAGATTGTAAGCTATGGAAAACTTTTTCGCCGGTGTCTCATTTCACTTGATGGTCAGCCTCAAGTGTTGCTTGTCTCCACAAGTTATGCCTCGTTAACCATTACTTACATCATCCCTTCCTTATAAAAAATTTGCATTCAAAAAAAGGGTACATTAGATAGGCCAAATAACGTTGAATAAATTCAAAGGCAGCTTCAGAGCTGAAAAATGTCTGTTTTCTCGGCTTGATATGTGGATGTTGATTCAGTGACTTGTTTTTTAAAAAATAAAATAAACATAAATGCTTGTAATCAATCTCTGAAATTGTAAGTTTTCCGTGTCGTATATTTTTTCTTCCATTATTCATTTCAAGTGCAGTGCATTTGAATGTGTAACCAAAGAATTTCCTCTTGTAGTCTGGGCAATGTCCTGGATGTCTGATTAATTGAACCCGCGATTTTTTTAAAGCTTTAACATAATAGCCATTTAAAAATTCATCACTAGATAGAACTACATCTTTATCTTGCTAAATTTTTCTTTTGATCTTCTTTTGCTAAAATTACGATTTTAGATAAAGAGATAGGATGGAAGTAATCATATTTTTAATGCATAGAAATCTTTAACAAGGGATGTGAGTCTGTCCCTTAACACGAAGGCGAAAGAATTCCTTTAAAGAGTACAACTGTACTCGATTATACGAATTCCTCGATTTAAATAAGTTTGACTTCCCACTAAAATGCAATGACAACATACAGAAAATTTCTCCATTTTGTAAATTTTGTAAGAACCGGGAAAACGACTCGGGTTTCCTCCCTCTCGTGCTTGTGTTCTACGAATTAAACCCTCCTGGCGATGCAAGGAACTACATTTTTTAAAAAAATTTCAAGTTTGTGGAATGTCAATATTTTTCATTTATATTATTCGATTTATCTGTTGAAAATATAGTAATTAATTATATTACCCGTTTCTCTATACAGTGGTTGCTCTATACAGTGGTTGCTACAATGGTATACCATTTCTAAACTTTTGTCGAAAATCAAACTTACTTACAGAACAGATTCGTGACTAAGTGACATCTAATATTATTTTCAACAGCAAATGAAAGACAAGGTAGAGAGAAAAACGGAATTTTCTATATCTGAATAAGTAAGGAAAGTTTTCCAGAATCAGAGACTATCACAGAAGACATCTATCAATTAATGAAAAAAAAATCCCTTTCAGGAAAGATGGAATAAAGGTCTGGTCGATAGGAACCTGTGGGTTGGTTGAAATTCAATGCCTTTTTTATACTGATTCCTTTATGTGGGAGAAGCAATTAAACGGCACATGCCACCGACTGTCAGTACTGTGTGGGTCGGATATTAATACCTTCTGCACATTTTATGAGAGAAAATAATTTATCCCCATACGTTTTAAAACATTCCCCCGTCACACAGCAGGATTTGCTTCTTTAAAACTATTACATAAAGTAGCCTTTTGATCATATCGTTGGATCAGTTTTTTTTATTAGATATGGAGTTTGTTTTTTAAGGAGTAATTTTGGAGTAATTTGTTTAAAAAGTTTTACCTATTTCAAACGCGTACAAAGAAATATAAGTGATTGAAAATAAGTCACTATTGTTAAGGTAGGCCTAATGGGTAATAATTCGTTAGTGTATATAGGCTCACTTATACCGACTGTTTACGAGCACCCGAGGAACAATGTATTTCATTCATTTCTAGTTACTATAATGACAATGTATCAGTGAATGACACGCATTATTTTTCACACGTGCATCAGCAGTGTTAAGTCTAATAGTCAATAATTTGCTTATCATTGATAATTTGCTCATCATGAATAATTTAGCGATACTCACTTATTCATCGTTAACTATTGATGGCGGTGTATCAGTGAATGAAACAAATTACTTTTCTACGCCTATCAACAGTGTTTAAGTCTAATCGCCGACAATTTATGACAATTTAATACAACTAGGTTTAGGATTTCGATGGATTTGCTTAAACTGAGACTATTATATTCATTCTATTCTTCATTTTTTTTCGGTTATAATTTTAAACATCTTATGCATAAAGTTATATATATATATATATATATATCTATATATATAAAACAGTTCCGTAACTGACTCACTGACTGACTCACTGACATACAACGCACAGACCAAACCGCTGGACCTAAAGGGCTGAAATTTTGCATGGCGATTGTTCTTATAGTGTAGGGGTGCACTAAGAAAGATTTTTGAAAAATTCTTTTTAGATTTTTTAAAATTAAATTTTTAAGCTGCTTTAGTAACTTTTTTTAAGTTTGCATTTATAATAATAGTTTGAGGATTATAAAATTTATATCGAGAGAAAGGTCATAAAAATTCCTTTAAAATGAAATCTTTTTTGAATCTTTACCTCCATTTTCTGATTTTTGGTGAATTTTCAAAGATTAATTTTTAGAATTTTCAATTTATTAAATGCTGGTCACGTGGTTTTTTTCTTTTTGTGATACTTTACACTAATTTTGCGTCACGTGCATAACAACGAAATAAATTGACTATATATATTTATATAATTTTCTGTCTAATGCTGCAGACGATTGAACATTATCCAAAAAATTATTAAAAAACAGTAAAAGAAATGTTCCTTGCACTGTACTATATTAACAGTACTATATTCTTTAGTATGTTCTATTAGATTTAATTTGAATATTTTCTTCTACATTATTTTGTCTATAAAAATATCCGTTACGATTTTTATATAAATATATATATATATTTTTTTTACACCAATTGCATACTTTGATCGTTGTATTTATTATAAATATATAAATATATATATATATATATATATATATATATATATATATTGTCATTAATTGCATACATTAACCGTTGTATTTAATTTGAATGTATTCCGTAGAGAAGTATGGGTATTCATCTAGTATATATATACGTATATAAAGTTATAGCATAGGTCATGAAACATCTGAGTGAAAATCATATCCTCTGCTCAGACAGGAATTAATTTTAATCACAGACTTAATTGCTTAACCTCAGTTACATACGTCTTACATGGAACACGTCCCGTCGCGAGCGAAGTGAGTGGGGGAAACTTAAGACAATTCTTTTGGAGTAAATGCTCGCAATCATCGTATATTTTGGTTTACGTCATAAAATTAGCTCCAGGAATAAGGTACCCATGAAAGAGAAATGGTAAAAGTTGAGCGTTATTAAATTGAAATAGGCCATGATTCGACGTGAAATCCAAAGTGAATACAATAACAAATTTAGAGCAGTAATCGAGAAAAGACCTAAGGTAGCATATTTTTACATAAAATTAACTTGCGAAATTTGGTAGCTTTGTAAAAGAAACAAAGGCTAAGCTCTCTAAAACCGACTTCTCCAAGGTTCGACTCGGAACCAAAAGTGATTTGAATAACTAATTAATTTCGAATCGTAATCAAGAGAAGAGAGTTCTGGTTAAATAAAAAGGTATCTCCAGTAGAGCGTTTTTAAAATGGAAAAATCCTCATCTTCTATCTTACTCATGAAACTAACTGAAATTATTGGATAGATCAAAGGTGTTATCTTTGAGAAGTTTTTAGAAACATCTGCATCCATTTCCTCGTTTATGACAGTCAGTGCTTTTAGAGGAGCATTATCGGTTATAGCTGCTGTTCTCTACTAAGGGGATCAAAGCAGTGATGTAGTGAGCATAACTGGCGCCCGGGGCACGATACCTTTTTGGCGCCCACCCCCCGTGGTCTTGGGGGGTTGCAAATGGTCAAGTGGTCTAGGGGACCATTTGGCGCCCCTCTGCTAGTGGTGCCCAGGGCATGATAGACCCCCCCCCTCGCTACGCCACTGGATGAAAGGTAAGAGAGCAAGGGGGAAAGGAAGATTGGGGAAGTTATTTTTCACCAAAATTTCTAGTAGTGTAACTAAGAAAGGGTTGAGAGTGAGACCCCTCATCCTGCATTTCCCTCCGGTACCCAAAATCGGACGTTGAAACAATTTTTAGATTCCTTCTCATAAGGAGACAGTACAACTATTACTTGTGAAAACTTAGTAAATTTTTTTTCGCAATTTTTAACAAATTAACAAATGAAGCAAACTTGAATAAAAATATCTGGACTGTTTGATGAAACATAGCTTGTTGCATCAAAAATATCAGATTGATGTAAATTATTTAAATTAATTAGGAAAACTTAATTTAGTAATATGTTGTTTTCCTATTTTCATAATTATGATTTGTCACTGCACACTCTGATAACTGATGTTAATTTTAATTTATTAACATTAAACACACTTTAATTAAAAAAAACGTTCAGCTTAACATATTGACCAAAAATATTTTAATTACCTTCATTTTTAATATTTATAATTAACAAATGGTTTAAAAAATTTTTACGAAACTTTTCACATAAAACCTTTTATAAAATTTTCATTATATAAGATAACTCTAGCTTTGAGGTAATTTTAGGTTGAAGGTTAACATCAACGTATGTAGTGAATTTCAAACATGTATCTCGAATAGGTTTTGGGATATCATGTCAAAAAATTGTATTTTGAGGTAAATGCATTTAAAGTTAAAATTTTGTATAAAAATCATTGTTTGGATGTTCACACTTATTTTTATATCTTATAATGTAATTGTCATATCACAAAAAAAGTGGCACAAATTGTTCAGAATAAATCCAGGTTTCAATTAATATATAAAAAACAAAGAAATCGAATTTTTGGCCATTTTAGAGGTGTTATAAACCTCTAAAATGGCCAAATACCCTAATACTCTCCACTAGAAACAAAAATCTCTTCTTGCGAAATTAATTCGGGAAAATGCAGAAGAGCTTCTGCGCTCTAGTCCTAGAATCTATGGGTTCAAGTCCTTGCGGTAAGCACCGGTGCTTGTAACAGCAGTTAGGAATACGGTTTGATCATTGTTTACACACTGTTTAGCCCTCATGTACATATTCAGTGGCGCACCCAGGATTTTTTATTGGGGGGGGGGGGCGAGATGAACGGATAAAAATATTTATAATGCAAAATCAATATTCATAATGCAACAGGTTTCTATTTCTTTGGGGGGCAAGGGCTACATGACCCCCCCCCCCCCTGGGTGTGCCACTGTACAAATTGATAGCCTTAGCGTTTCCAATCAATCAAACCAAATATTTTTTACCAGCGTGTATTCAATAAATTCATTTTTAACATATTTAATTTAGAAAGATTTTCTATCAGATCTGAGGCCGGGTACTTGGAACTTTTGCCTTCAGTTATGGTTGGTCTTACCAATTAAGCAACCCTCACGGTCTAAGAAATTCTTATTTCCGAACTCTTTCACCGCGCGTATATATAATTGAAATTTTAAATCTGTTTGTAAATTAAAGGTTATTATTTTTTTGCTCCAATTACGGAAATTAAATATTTTTCCAATAAGCTTGATAAGCCTTTTTCTGAACCAGTGATCCAGAATTTTTTTTCCAGATTTTTTTTTTAATCATGAGAACAAAATCGTTCAAACCTTTTTCTCAATCTCATTAAGTCTATTAAAGCTGCTGTGTATTAATTCTATTGGGTTCGCTCAGTTCAATGTTAACCAATGGGAAAATAACTGTCTACTATTTACGGCTACATAAATACTGATAATCAAATAAAAATGGTATTATCGGATGGCCTGAACTTTTCTGCCTCTTGCAACAGGATTCATTTTATAAATTTCGTCCACCAAAGGAATTTCGGATCGTTTAAAAAACACTATATCAAATTTTTCCCCGAATAACTTAAATTTTAAAATATTATTTGTATGTTTTTAACGCTAAATGCCCTCAGGTGTAAAATTTCTTTCTTTATTACGGAGTACAATTAAGAAAAAATCTCTAAATCCAAGTCGGCAATTCTTGGACACATTTTCTTCATACATTGAGGTGAGCAAATTCAATAGGGTTAGTACACAGCAGCTTTAAGCATATTTCTGAGAAATTCATACTGAAATAAGTGCTTGTATCATCCTTATACGAAGTTCTAGATCATAACTGTTAAATCCGAGACAAAGTTCTAAGAATACACTATACCACGCAAACATCGCTGCTTCCGATCATTAGTGTCTTCCAGTAATCGTCCGAGGGATAATTCTTACTCTTTTTTTACCCTGCCAATTACATGAGCCGATTTAGGGAAATGGAGGATGAAATAAACGATCATAAAACAAGAGATCCGAGTGTCAATATCTCCATCTTGTTCCAACGATCTCGTTGCGTGTCGGTTGTTGCAGGTGTAACACAGCGTCAAAGAAAGTATCAATGGATGGGCGATCCAAATTGAGAGTTTCTCACGCGAAGCTTTCAACCTGATGGGACCGCAGTAATTAAGTGATGAAAGGTGTGAGGAGGTCACGCAGAACTCGGGAACCGGGATAGAGGTGATTGAGTGCTTACGTGAAAAAGATCCCTGCATGGGCAACTTTTTGTTTGTGCAACGCATATTTACAAGGTGTTTGCGATCCTTCTCGTTAGAAAGTAGTCCCGTTACGACTAGATCAGTCTATGAAGCGTCTTGGACCTCGGGTACAATACGAGGTGGAAAGACTTATTTATAATGAAAGAAAGCCACCTTTCATCCTTCTTACCAAGCTGACATTTTCAGCTGAAAGCGTCCTGAAAATGTTTGATTTGCAACTGACTAATGTCACTAATCAAATAAGGTAACAAATGTAAATAAATCACTTGGTATAGAGGCTGCTGTGAATTATATTAATATAAAATGCCACTGAAGTGCAAGTTTGAATAGCCATGATCATTAAATATATGTATATTTACAATGAATTACGGCAACATGATAAATACATACCTTGTAGCCAGAAACTTTACTATGTTGTATTGATTCAAGAAGATACCTGTACAAATGGAAAGGAATTGCCTACACTGGTATCTCTAATGTAGTCTTCAATTAAGGTTTGAACAGATTGGTGTCAACAACTAGAAAATTCCACTTATACCTACAGGATTAAGATTAAGGGCGTTTAGTTATTAATTCATGAGCAAAATTTCTAAATTGTGTTCATCAAACCTTTTTTTAAGAACAAATAGAACAAAACTAGAGATTTTATCTTGATGTACAATTGGAAAAATGCAACGTCGTGAAGTGCACACTTTTCGCATGTTTTCCCACAATGGTAGTTATTGTTCATAAGTTGTATCATATGTACAAGAGCCTGAGTTCCTGCCGTTTAAACATAATTCTGATCCAAAATACCTCTTCTAACTATCTTTAATGTTTATATCATGCAAGATGGATGCGTCACCTCATGTGACTGACTCCAGTGCACTTGACCGCCAAATGTGGCAGATAAACCTGACTTGTCAGACCAATATAACTTGAACTATTCATGTATCATTCAGATCGAAAACTCTGAGCGAGCACGTAGGATAATCTTTTACGCCAATCACACGCAGCTAAAAGATCATCTGTTCACACAGCCCGATCAGGGGCCTGTTTAATACTAAGACACGGAACTTATGAAACAATGATACGAACTCTTTCAGGCTGTCTCATGATCTACTAGACAGCCAGATTTTAAAGTTTGATGCGCTTATTCACTCGTGCGATTTTTCAAACCTGGCGCTCATGTCCTGACGCCAATCGAATTGTAGTTCTTTATTTTTCCGTTTTGCTGCACCAGTTCTGACACTTTTTCTTAACAGGAACTTTTGATCATCCCACAAGCAGAGTAATTTTCTTTTGAATTGAAGCACCCGCTGTCTGTGTTTCCAGATTCAGATATTCTGTAAAGTCTCATAAATTCTTTAGTTTTACTAAGCGGGCTTAAATTTTTAAATCCACGAAATCACCGACTCGTAAATTTATTCATTAAGGCTGCTATATACTAACCCTATTGGAATCGCTCATCTCAGTGTTAACCTATGGAGAAAATGTGTCTACTATTTACAGCTCCATAAGTGCTGATAATCGAATAAAAATGTTATTTTCAGTTAGCATGAACTTTCCTGCACCATGCAACAAGATTCATTTTATAAATTTCGTCCACCGAAGGAATTTAGGAGCGTTTAAAACACACTAGACCAGATCCTCCCCCCCCCGAATAATTTCAATTTAAAATATTATATGCATTTTTTCAAAGAAAAAGCGAAAAAGTTCCAAGGTCTAAAATTTCTCTCATTATTGTGGAGTACAATAAAAAAAAAATCTTTCAGTCCAAGTCGGCAACCCTTGGACACATTTTCTCCATAGGTTAACATTGAGGTGAGCGAATACAATAGGGTTTGTACACAACAGTCTTAAGTCAACTGGATCTACAGTCAAAGGATTAAGTGACTGTAGCGTTACAGTTATTATCTTAAAGTGCCAATATTTAATTAATTATTATTTCCAAAGAAGATATATTATTATGGATGAAAACTGTATTCTTATGGATGGTAAAAGATGATTTAATACTACTGGTGCTAAAACAAACATGAGTCAAACCCATTTCATGGTTGGTTGTTTGATTGGTTGGTTGAGAGCACTACTGTTAGTTTTTGAAAACAATTTAATTTCAGCCTCAGAATAGGCATTATATTTTTTGTGTTGTTGTTATTGTGGCTTCTGCCCCTTGACCGACAGTATATCAGATCAAGTCCATAAAGGCTATTGGACAGAGTGGTGCGGCTCCGGTTTGGAATAGCACCACAAGGGTCGGAGTCCGACTTGGCTAAACGACCGATCACGTAATTTTGAACCGAGTCAAGTGACGAGACCGGTACACTTACCTCGCACCTCCAGAGATAAATTTTGAGAACTTGGAGAACATTGCAGCCACGACAGAATTTTCGTGCGGCAGCCGCCATTAGTGCACACGATGGTGAATTTGTCAGTGACCGGCATCGAACAAGAGACATTCAGATCACTGACTCGCTGCCTTTGCCAACTGGGCCACCGCGACCCTATATTTTTGTTCTTGATATTTATCAGGTTGTAACGAAAGTTTCCCGCCACCGCAAATATCGTCTTCGCAAACAGTTCGCGTTGGCGTGTTTAATCATATTTTGTCAAACGATTTTTGGCATTTGAAAGAGAGAGACTTGCTTTAAAATACTGTGTTGTGAAATTTGTAAAAAAATATCGTTATCATTAAGTACAAGGTGTCTGAAATGGAACTATCACGCTACCAGATTAGAACCATCATTTACTTCCAGTTCTGTTGCAAAAAGTCAGCTACAGAATGTCACCGAATCATGTGTACAGCTTTAGGTACTACTGTTGTATCACATGACACTGTGAAGGTTTGGTACCGAAAGTTCAAAAACAAGGACTATGACATTCAAGAAGCAGAGTTCTCTGGCCGGCCTACTGATGTTGATGAGTCCAGCCTGCGAGAACTTGTGTAAGAAGATCAGTATTCAACCACTCGAGAGCTAGTTAAGGTGTTAGACGTTAGTGCCATGTCCATTAGTCACGATATGCATCGCATAAAATTGACGTGCAAGTTCAATCGCTGGGTGTCTCATGAGCTGACTCAAGCAGATAAGGACAGACGTGTTCACGCCTGCACTAATCTGCTCGAATATCAACGCAAGGACAAAATTCTGGACCGGATCATCACTTGTGAGGTAAAGTGGATTCACTTGAACAACACAAGCCGAAAAGTGGGTTGGTCTGTGCCCGGTGAGCCCGTCGGCAGAGTCGCAAAGCGCAATTTGACTAACAAAAAGATCATGCTTTGTATGTGGTGGGATTGCCGTGGTATTATCCATAAAGAGTATCTGGAAAAGGGTAAAACCATCGACAGTAAGGTGTACAGCGAGATGTTAGTCCGACGTTGCTGTTAGTGTTGACGCTGCTGTCAAGGCAAAACGTCGAACTGACTTCCGGCGCAAGAAGGTACTGTTCCATCAAGATAATGCAAGACCGCATGTGTCTGCATTCACCGGCTGGACTCTGTGCGGACTCAAATGGGATCTTTTGCCACACCCACCATATAGCCCCGACATCGCTCCTGCGGACTTCTACCTTTTTCATACCTGCAGCTACATCTTGATGGTGCTATCTTCCATTCTGCACAGGACGTCTGAAATGAGGTTGATCTGTTTTTGGACTCGGCCACCAAGTTTCTCGGCCGAAGGCTTTGAAAAACTACCAAAACGTTAGCAGAAAATCATAGATTTAAGTGGTGATTACTACCCTCACTAAAGGTACTGCTTTCATGTTTTTTCTAACTTTTTTAAGAACGTTTCTTTGGAGGAAAACTTTCGTTACAACCTAATATAATTAGCTTATCGTATCAAAATTTGAAGTTTTTTTCATTTATTGAGATTACTCGATCCTAAGAAAAAATAACTTATGAAACTTAGCAATTTTTTTGGGGTTGTGTGTATGTTTGTGTGTTTACTTTTAACTTTTTGACACAAGCTGAGTAAAAAAACTCTAAAGTTGAAATTTATTGTTAGTAACAAATACTTTTATTGGTAGTTTATATGACATGACCAGCTGAATGATACTTTTGGAGGAGTGTCCGGGAAAAATTGATCGTACTTAATATTTATCTGGAGTCATTTTGCAACTACAGTCGAACCCCGTTATAACGAACTTCGAGGGACCAAAGGTTTTGTTCGCTATATCCGAACCGTTAAGAAAAATGTTAGTTTACAAAAGGCATACCTATGTGTATTCAATAATGATGAATTAAAACAATGATAAAATCTATTAAAAATGATCATTTATGAATTAAATTGACAAAATTCGATTACATTAAACTGACATAATACTAATTAAATTAGCTAAAAATGAAGACAAACGGAAATGAATTCATTTTACCTTTAATTGTTGCTCACTGTTTTGATACAAAAATAACACAGTCCTGCAAAATTGAAGTTTTTGAAAAATACAAGAAAAGTTTTCACTAAGTTTTATGTTATTTGGTGTGCTGATTTCGAAAATGACCTCCATTTTTTCCCATCACGTCAGGATTTTTTGTAAAATTGATATCGACATTTTTGCTAAAATCCTATTTGAAAAGGAATTTTCTCAACAATTTTGCATGTACTATCTAGAAACAGTGGTTTTTATTCATTTAAATCTATATAAAATAACCGATTCTTGGTGAGGCAAATTGATTTTTCAGCAATCGATTATTTTTTATAGGTTTAAATGCATGAAAACCACTGTTGCCAGATCGTACGAGCCGCGTCTGATCGAGAGGAAAACAAAAAGTTCCCTTGAGTTTAAACTTTTTGCATCAAATTATGGTGCAGTTTCTAGAAGAAAATCACCAACATACTATTTTAATTTGTTTATATTAAGGTAACTTACATAAAATAGACGATTGACCAAGAGGAGCAAATATTATGTATGTGTACATGAAAGTTTGAAACAAATTTTAATCTGAGAAAAAAAAAAAAGAAAAAAAAAGTTTATATTTATATACGTACTCTTTTTCTTTTGAAACTTCTTTTTGACGTTCTTCTTTTATGTTCAATCTCAGGCCTATCTCGTGTTAACATCCAACAGTAGTCGGCGAGCATGATCTTGTCCCATCTTCCTTGATATTTGCTCTCCATATCTTTGATGTCTTTGTGGAACCTTTCACCCTGTTCTTCGCTGACTGATCCTAAATTTTCCTGAGAAAAGTCCCCATGTGAGTGAAGGAAATGTATTTTGACACTCATGGAGCAACCCAACGCTTGAAATTTGTCCAGCATATTCATAATTTCTTTATAATCAGGATCCTTGTAATTATCCAGAAATTTTCCAGGTTCAAGATTTTGTCTTTTCGGGCATTCACCTTGTTGACCAAGAAGCATGGAGATAACTTTCAAATCACCGCAAAAGGTCCAAGCAAGGTAGGCATATTTTATTTTGTTGAGGATGAGAGCCAGGTTTCCATAGCGTTCTTTTAAATGCACCTAGTGTCCAACTGGTACAGAGGCATACTGGCTTCCGTGATGAAGAAGGACAGCTTTAAGGTTCTTTTCAATGAATCTATAAACAGCCTCCATTCATCTTTATCATAGGTGATATTAAATTTGCTCAAAGTACTTAACAAATTCCTTTTCTCGATTCTTGTACCAATAAAAAGAGGTTTCTTTGGCCAATAAGTTTTTCTTTCAATCTGGAACCCAACAATACAGCTGCCTCTTTCGAAAGGCCTGGATCTCTAGTCAGATCATTAAGTTCAATCCGAGAGAAAGGTAAGGGCCTCCCAAGTTCCCCTCTGGAGGTCCTCGCCTCCAGAGGGCTTATATTCGGTAGCGGATCTTTGAACTTCTGGATGTTCCGAGTCTGAAGACTCTGAAGAGATGACTGGCAATTCAGCTGGAGGCAAAGGCACTGGCACACGAGGTCCATGAGGAACGGGGCGTGTGGCCGATGGAATGTTATCAGGATAAGATATTAGCTTTTGATTTTTGTGGTTGTACCTACGGACATGGCAGGAACAAAATTAATAATCATCAGAGTGGTTTTTCGGCTCCCATGTCATAGGAATTCCACATTGTACAGCAGTATTCTTTCCTTTGAGCCTAGATCATTGAGACACTGCACACAAACTTTATGAGGAACCCACAATTTGTCCTAATCTGTGAGTTTCATGCCAAAATACGCAAGATAAAAGTTCTGGTACATAGTCTGTAATGCTAGGGGAGGTGTCACAGAGGGGTAGGTTTCACCACGGTATAATGATGGTCAGGCAGGGAAGGGAAGAAATTCAACGCCGAAAAAAAATTTAGGGTAAATGTTCATAAAAATCAAAGAAAAATTGAATTTTTCAAGAAAACGTGATTTAATAGAAATTTTTCATTATTTTTTTTTTAATCAGCACCAAAAAATACATAAAGTTCAGCTGTCAGTTCCCTTGTATTTTTTTCATCGCAGGCCTGTGTAATCGGTAATCTTCTGCTGACGTGATGCCGATTTCAAAAACATTTTATGAATTTCTTCGTCCAATACATCAAATGACTCCAA
The DNA here is from genome assembly GCA_907164885.2 of Dolomedes plantarius. NCBI lineage: Eukaryota > Metazoa > Arthropoda > Arachnida > Araneae > Dolomedidae > Dolomedes > Dolomedes plantarius. The sequence goes on along the minus strand of OU015496.1, from coordinate 85,990,655 downwards.
CACTCTTTCTTCCACTGTTTGTGTAGACAAAAGAATTACAGACATCGCTGCTGTAGCATCTGAGATGGTGGGGATTTCATCATTTATGTGCTCCTCTTCATCAGCATCAGATGCAGAATCTTCAATTTCAGAATGTTTCATTCTAATTTCTTCCACAATATCTTCATCAGTCGGATTTTCTCATGTAATGACTTCATCACATGTTTCGAACAATTGCATGTCACAATCTGAGAATGATTAAACTTTGTGCTTTTCTATCCACATCGCGATAGGTAAATCATCATCATCTTCTTCAACATTCTTTGCTTCTTGAACATTCGTTTATCTTCAACGTTCTTAAAAAGTTTTAAAAAAATAAAAAAAAATTCAGTAGTCGACTGAAAAAAAGGTTCGCTATAGCTGATTCTCAAGATTTTGGAGGTTCGGTATAAAAGGATAAATTAGCATTAAATTCAATAGGAAAATGACAGGACCAAAATTTTTGTTCGTTATATCCGTGATTTCGTTATGTACCGGGTTCGCTATAACGGGGTTCGACTGTACAATGACTCAGCAGCAGGTACTGCAATGCCATGATTAAATGAGAGCATTATTCATCGTCCTTCCTACGTGGTGTGTCAGTAAATATTTCCCTAGATTCTTTGAAAGTGTAAACCAGCATATTTTGAAGTCTTCGTTTTTTTTTAAATACATCTTAATTAATAACTATCAGGTTTTTTTTCATAAGGATATTTCTGCAACTTAAAAATCCCCCCCCCTCTTTAATTTTTCTTTTTTCTTCGGTGAGGGAGGAGTAACAGTTGTTTTAACGTCCTTTTATAATGATACCGGGGGAGAGCATCCAGTAATTCGGTTGGTTGGTTGGTTTGAAGCGCTGAAGTCATCTTCTGCAAAATATGGGAACATCCAGATATATTTCTTCCAGCTTTTGGACTCTTAATTACCAGATGGCATAAATATGCTGAATTGTATGTTATGATGATACTAAAAAGGGCACCAGTTCATTGCTCAGATTTCTATAAAGTATAGTATTTCCAAGGTAAACATCAAAAGCAATCTGGATAAAAACAATTTCGGAATTGATACTTACCTGAGATTCCTAAAAAAATTACCATCTTTCTCAGTAAAATCATTTCTAACGCCGACCTTCTGCTAGTTTATCACATTTTATTTTTTTAAGTATTAGGTGGATTATACTCGATCAATATTTTTCTATTTATTTCATAAAAATTTCAAACTTATTTATCAAAGCCCCAAATATAGTCACATTTCTACTTAAAGCTGATTTGTAGAAGACTGTTTTCATTCATTTTCTAAAAAGCTCAGGTATGTCAACTTTTATTTGCTTTCCAAACTCATCATCCTTCATCAAGAAATCCACTGTCTGATAAGTTTTGTGCACTGACATCACGTCAAAAGTACAAATCCACTCACTTAGTCCCATATATCTTGTGAGTGGAATGTCTTCATTCTACACTTAGGGAAATATGTATGAATAAGTATACGAAAAATGTTTGTTTGTCAGTATCATATTAATTTAGAGTTAGGAGATGTCAAATAACTGATGACATTTTTCCATAATGCACCAACACCAGTCTGCTTTTACCCAGAACAATATTCTCTGAATCAAATCGAATCTTTTCATTACCTTTGATTTCTATCAATAACTGAAGTACCCTAAAATATGAATGTGCATTTTACGGCTTACAAATATATCTGCTTCTTATATTTGAAATGGCATTGATATTCTATTCAACTTAAAAAAAATTCTTATCTCATTTTTTTCAAAATCAACTACAACCGGCTTCTACTAGAAATTTAAAATGAGCCCCCACACACTGGGGATTTTTCACAGTGCAAGCGAATCCAATGAACTCCGCCGTGCTAAAAATAACTGCAGACTATAAATACTGCAGAAATACTGCAGTTAAGAACCCCCTGCAGACTATAAATATTAACCATGTGCTAGCCTGTGATATCTGATTGTTACTTGATCACGAGAAATTCATTACGAGATTCGAGCGTCCATTACTCTGTTTCAGTCTGCATTGCCGAATCGTGGCAGGCTATCTGCATGTGAAGGAGGTCAAAAGTGCATATGCCCTTTCTGGAGCACTTATCTGCGATTCCATCTGGCTCGTACCGTCGTATGTCAGACTAAAGTACATCCAGCCCCATTAAACAGCATTAACAAAGCTAGTTTGTTTCGCCTCGACTGTTATTCGGAGGACAGAGTTGATGGTCAGTTGTACTCGTTCTTCAGACTTTAGGCGATTTTTGTGGGTATTAACCACTTACAACTATCTCACCATCTGATGAGGGACCCAACTTCGGATGGGTGAATCTCGTTAAATATGGTGCGCTTTCTAAGCGATAAATTGTTTTGCTCAAAGAACATTAAAATTTACTTATGTCACAAAATAATGTTACTACTCTTGTAACATTAAAATTTGTAATTTAAAAAGGAATTTTATTATTTTCATTATTTCTCCTTTTCTTTTTTTAAAAAAAACCCTTTTGATTACTAGCTATTAAATTTTCTTAATGATATTAAATTAATGTACTACGCGCATAAATTTAATTTTTTATCATCTCACTTTGATAGAAACATTCGGCTATGTCGTGCCAGTAATTTCTGCATAATTTCTTTCTGCATTATGTACAAGTAAGCCTATTTTTCGTTTTAACAGTATTACAATATTGTAGCTATTTATAAAACAATTTTAATATTTATTGATCCAAATATCAATAACAATAACAATATGCTTTAAACATTTTGATTTTATTGTAAATATAAGAGAGTCCGTGTAGATTCATGCACTAAACAGATATTGCAATTATTTCATGAGATAAAATTCATTCTTATACGGGTGAAAATTCATGAAATATTTATAACTATAATAATTGTATAAAACTGATATAAAATTAAAATTTTGCAGTACATTTATAAATTAGATAAGAATTACAGTTGGTTAAAATGTAACTGTGACCATCTCCAAAATTTTTATCTTTTCCAGATCTTAAGGGGACAAAGGAGTCCCCTAAAGTTTTTTAATTTTCAGTTTCTAACTTTATATACAGAATGTGAATAATTAATATTCTTTTTGACTACATTTAAAAACTCTAAAAATTAAAAAAAAAGGAATTGTTGAGAGAAACATGCCTGTTTTTCAAAAAAAGATTTAAAAAATGCTAGCATTTTTTCAAAATGCTCTATGCGCAATCCATATCATTTAGAAACCTTAAATTTTTAAATATAAGTTTACCATATATATATATAAACATAATTGGGCATTGAATTTTTTTTTGTATAAATCTAAAGCCATACGTAATTTTTTTAAATATGCCTGTTATTTGTTTATGCTTTAACTTGTTTGCACTTTATTTCATGGACTATAAATTTAAAAATATGTTTGGTTTCATTAAATGATGCAAAGTTTTGTGACAAACACTTTCATCAACAATCTTAAGAAATTTGGAAGAAATCCGAAGGAAAAGAATGCGCATGGAACATTTTGAAAATGTCTAGCATTTTTGAAGAATTTTTTGAAAGACGTGTCCTGTTCTTCCACAAAATACTTATTAGTGAATTTTAACTGACATCAGTGTAGCAAAAAAGAATATTAATTATTCTCATTTTGTATGTAGAATAAAATATTAGAAATGTAAAACAAAACGAGGTTGAAGGTCCCTTGTGTCTCTGGGATTTTTCTAAAAAAAATTATATTTTCAATAACAAGAAATATTGTACGAATTTCTTTGTGAATTATGTATGCTGAGTAGTATACACGTTACGTTAACAAGCATTGTTCAGTGTTTTTTGTAATAGGAGAGAATCTAGATCTTTATATTAATTCTGGTACATTGAGGGTATATGGACCTTTCTTCTTTTTTTTAAAGTTAAATTATATCTCGTGTAGCAAAATATTTCTGAAGCGGGTGCAGTTCGTTTTTTGTAACAATTTGTCAGTGCAGGAATAGATCTAATGATTAAAAAAAATTACAGGTAGTCTCTTCTAACGAAACTACCACGGGTTATTAACGTAGGATTACTTATCGTTGCTTACCTCTTTTGTATTCATTTATGTATGTGTTATGTATGTATATATATATATATATATACATATATATATATATGTCAAAATTTTGACGCATTTTGGTACTTTTCTATTTAATTGTTTACTACTTGCCCAAGCGATACAGACTGGGTTTGGCACGCTGTAAAGATTATAACTCACGACGCAGGACATCTGAAATTTTGCTCTCCGGAGGACCCTTATGGAGGAACATAATCCTACGTTAAAAAACAATCAAAACAAATAAAATATAAAATAATATAAAAATTTAAAATAAATAATTAATTAATTTAAAAATAAATAGAAAACAAGATAAAATTATAAAAAGTACAAATAATATAGAATTGAAAAAAAATTAAAATAAAATTATTTTCTGCATTTTCTAACTTTTTGTGTCTCTTTTAATTAACTAATTTAAATGAACTAGTTAATAGTTCATTTGAATTTAACTTCTCTAACACAACAATCCAATAGCACAAAAATCGATTATAAAGTAATCTTTTCTTAGTTTTACCTCTACTAATCCTTTTTACAAGCACCCTTATTCAAATTAATCATAGTCATAACTGAAGTTAAAGCCTTTGGCCCAGGTACTCCGAAAAGAGCCATAGCGGCGGTGTCTCTTTAAAAAAAAGTACCATTAAGATAAGTGTAAGATACTGAATGAAAAAAATCGATGGAATTCAGTAGAAAAAATCAGACATTAGCATGGCAGGGGCTTTGTATTTTTAGGAGGGTTGTGTGTAAAAATGGGAAAGAAGAACTTAATTCTGTCCGCATTGCCCTATGCGAACATTTGTCTAATTGAGGAGCAAAACAAGAAATTAAATTTTAAATGAATAACGATGTTAAATTATGACACACAGGCACTCTATTGGTTAAATTATTTAACATTTTCACTTGTGTCGCAAATAAGGGCAAGTCGATATATTTAATTAAAACCCATGACGATTATCGCTATGATATCGTCTAATATATTAAAATTAAACAGTTGGCGATTGGCGGTTTAGAAACAGTTTCTGAAAAATGTGCATCTGACTGTTGCCTCCGACAACGAAAATGTATTTCGTCTAGAAACAACGCTGCATTATCAGCTCCTACAATAAGTATCCTACCCGCCTTAGTTAAAAAGTCCTACGTGCAAAATATTAATTTTCATCATGTTTTACTTCTATAAGATTTTCACCTTTTTTACTCGGTGTCCAATCTGCTTCGGTAGGCTTTCAAAACAATCTAACTCATTTGTCCCAACTACGTTTTAACCCGCGTCTCATTTTTCTCGAGAAGTTACAAATGTTAGTCAGGACATTTTAACTAAGGAGGGTAGTATTATACTCTGTTATTTTAAAATAGTTTCAAGCCTTAAGATTTAGAGAAACTTATCATGGGCGATACTCCACTCTTGTCGTCATTAAAAGGGACAAACTATAAAAAATGTTTCTCTTCTACAGATCCTTTTATTGAAAAAATTTTAAATTTGCAATTTTAATTATAGCACTTTTTTGAATGGTTTCGGCCTTCTTAGCCTCAATTGTTGAAACTTGCTGCACCACAACTGAAATTAATTGATTCCAATGCATCAAGTTGTCATTTCTCGTGCCAACAAAGCAGTTTGAGAGAGTAACTGTGCAAGCTTTCTGGTTTCTGTGCAACCTGATTGTATATATAGGATAGTTTGTTGCTAGAAAAGAAGGACAAGGGGAATCGGAATTTATAAAAATAGCTATAAAAAAATAGCCCCCATTAAAAATAGCCCCCTTTAAATGAAACAGAAGTAGGAAATGGAGAAAATACAAAAAAAAATAGTGACGCAGAGAAAGTAAGAGCCGGACTAAAAAACGAGACGTTATCCTAGGTGAGTGTCGATTGTTTAGTTACGAAGAATAGTATTACAAAAATAGAAATTTAAAGTTTTTGTATGCCAGTTTTCCCTCTTACAACTTCTTTTTCGCAAGAAGAAGTTATAAATTTTAAAGACGATGGGAATGAGTGAAATTCATTGAGAATCGAGATAGGACTGTGGATTTTAAAGTGCTACAGAGGCAGAGTAGATTCCTTGAAAAAGAAAAAAAAGCATTATAGCTTGATAATACGATGCAACTCATAAAATTAAAATTAAAATCCGCATATGAGTCGTTCACAAGCCAAATCGGTTATGTCCACTTTTTGAATTTTTGAAATTTTAGTGTCAAAGCACTTGATTGACTTCTAAACTTTTGCATTCACAATAAATTTCCAAAATAACAAGGATAAACACCACTCAATGACAATTTTCTTTTGCTATCAAATAAGTAATTTTTTTTCAGAAGCCAATCTAGTTAAGTCCATATTCTAATGTAAATCGTTGGAATAATGCTATTCAAACGCAGAAGCAAGTCTTGGAGATAACGGTGAATGGTTTAGTGTTGTTTCATCACGAAGATCCCCGCTTAGAAAGTCTGTATTAGGGATTCGGTCTAAGAATTGCTCTTCCACAATGAATAAGTCAAAAATATTTGAGGTAGTCTCTTCTAACGAAACTACCGCGGGTTATTAACGTAGGATTACTTATCGTTGCTTACAATATTTTTTTTAACGCAGTTTGGTACTTTTCTGTTAACTCTTTTCTGCTACTGATGGGTTTGGTGCTGCCAAAATTCGTGACGCAGGACGGACATTTTTTTTGCTTCCCGGAGGACCGTTATGGAGGAACGTAATCCTACTTTAAAAAAGTAAAATAAATGAGTCAGTGACAGTCTAACTGCCGCAGAAGTAAGTAATTGTGAATTATTAAACAATTATTTCCATTTTTTTTATAAAAAAATAATTTGAAGACTGAATTGGATGTTATTTTTTTTCACTTCTCAAATCGGTTAGTCACGCAAAAATTGTAATGATAATAGCGATCACTCCAACGATATTCTATCTTATATGATTTATATACCGTCAGATAAAAGCTATATCTGTAATAATGCATTCTACAATGTGCATTTGAATTTATATTTGCAGAGAAATTTTAAAGCACGATGCATATTATTTTATCACTTTTCGTCCATTTTGTTTTATGCACGTAACCACTATGGCAAGTAAGCGGCTCATAAATCAGTATACATCAAAAAGCAAAAATCATATTGCCTAGTACAATCCTAATCAAATCCTAATTCATTCCCGTATTTTCTACTTATCCATTTCTTTCTATTCTGACCTTATCTGTATTTAATATATTTTTAAGAGTTGTGCTTTAAAAAAGTTTAAAAATCTTTTTCTTTATCATCAAAAGTCTTCTAACTCTGGAACTACCAATTAATATATACCTATTTCTACAAATGTTAAAGCCAGTCATTTCGAAGAAGGGCTTGATAGTTCTAGAGTAAAACAAATTTTACATCCATCTACAAAAAAATAGAAAATAATTAAATATTAGCTTCCTATAAATATATAATTTAAAAAGCAACACTATTCGCATCTGTTTAATAATTTTGCCTTACTCAGAGAAATTTCAAACTGGATGAGACTGTAAATTAAACTATACTTTATTACTAATAATTTATAAATTTAAATGTTTAGATAAAAAAAATCCTGCATTGAAATATTCAATTTTTTTTATTTAAGGGGGCTGTGTGCTAACCCTATTGGATTCGGTCCCCTCAATGTCAACCCATGGAGAAAATGTGTCTATTATTGACAGCTACATAAATGCCGATAATCTTATAAAAATGATATTTTCAGATAGCCTGAACTTCTCTGCATCTTGCAACAAGATTCATTTTATAAATTGCGTCCGTCAAAAGAATTGATGAGCGTTTAAAATACACTAAACCAGATCCCCCCCCCCCCGAATTATTTATATCTAAAAATATTTGCATTTTTTTAAAAACGAAAAAAGTCCCAAGGTCTAAAATTGTTTTCATTATTACGGAGTACAGTTTAAAAAAAATCTTTCGATCCAAGTCGGCAATCCTTGGACACATTTTCTTCATAGGTTAACATTGGGGTGAGCGAATCCAATGGGGTTAGTACACAGCAGCCATATAGACAAAGAATGATTAGATATTAAAATACATGCAGTTGCATTGTTTAATTTTGACAATTCAAGTTGAAAAACATTGAAAATAAGTAGTATAAATAATACCTGCACTTATCCTTTTTTTTAAACCGTGAGTAGTTTTATTTGTAATAATTGTAAGTAATTAACTTTTGTTTTAACATTTTACTTTGTGTTATATAAAGCTTTCTTTTATTATGATTAATTTAAATTATCTTCGAGCCTTCTTCAATTCATGTGCCTTTTACTATGTCAAAATTCAGCAATTTTACTATGTCAAAAAAATTACTTTAAGTGCTTTCCTCATTAATTGTCAATCATTTAGTGAACGTCAGATTAATTTACAATAGATATAGAGAGATCCTCTTATAGAGATTTTTGTTGTAAAATAGAAAATTAAAAATAATTGACCTTTTACATAATTTTTTGTAGTTAATGAAATTATAAATTAATAGACTTAATTGTGTTTCGTTAGATTAGTTCAAAGCTCAGATAAATTTTTAGCTTTGACAAATTTTTTTCTTGCATTAAATTTTTTCATCCTTTATAATGAAATGCTTTAAAAAATTGATACTGTAAGTTTTATAACTTACATGTAACTTGAAGAATATTCATAACATGAACACTTCTTAATATCAACAAAATAAAATAAAGAAAACTAGTATCTAACTAATTAATATAATTCTTCGTTAGGTAGAGGAGTTTCAGATGTGACACTCTCTAAGGACAGTTCAGAATTTCTAAAAGCTATTATGAATCGCTCCATTTCTTATTGTATTTTATTAAAAGATAACTGCACATATAGATACGTTTAGTGTTATGGATAACATTATTTTAAATAAAGAATAAAATATGTTACACAAATACAGTCAATTTTAAAGTAATGTACTGCATATGTATCATGACTTTTCCCAAATTTTATTTTGAATTTCGATTTTTTAAGTAACAAATTTCTACGTTTAAAGTCGCACACCTTCGGATGTGATTTTTTGAAATTTTTGAATTTTTGTCTTTTTATCTATTTTTATAATGAAATGTAAGATAAAACTTGGAAAAATGTATAAAAAATTTAGCTGTTACATTCAAATATTTTTTTTTCAAGTGCAAAATTGGGTGCAAATTTTACATTCATGCAAAACATGTTAACTCAAAAATAAACAAATATATTATTTTATGAATTAGAAAAGGAAGATAATAACTTTCTCTAGAGAATAGAGTATTCTCAAGGTAATATTCTGTTTATCTCAGAAGCTGTAGCAGTTTAAGAACTTATGTACAGAAAAATCCCTTAAAATTCATTGTCGTTTGCAATTCATACCAATGGAAACAAAATACTAATTAATCTACAACGATAAGCGTAGTCTGTTTCCTTTATAAACATTTTGAAGAGCTTTTATTCAGTTTTAAGGCATTTCATGCATAACTTTTTACTGCAAGATGCTTTGCGTGAAGAGAAATTATCAAAAAATTCATTTTGGGAAAAAGGCTACTCCCGATTATAAAAGTCTTTGACAACTGTTGTTAAAATTGCTGTTACTTGGCTCTTAGTTAAGATAGAAGAATATTCAAACATAATTAGAAAGATAAAAGATAAGGCCTTGATATTGTATAAGTGGAAAATCGTTTTTTTTTTTTTGTTTGCTCAAAAATGCCGTTTCAAAAGTGTACGGATATCTTAAAGTCTCGTTTTTGAAGCGGTCAGTATCACAACTAATGTCAGAATGAGAATTCCTTAAATATATTTCTTACTTTAAGGTAGAAAGTATAACTATAACAGTGAAATTCAAAAACACATATTGGTTGAAATTTCGCTTCATAAAAAATGGTTTAATTTTCGCTTGGATTAAAAATCTTGGTAAAAGTTACCACCAGTTAGACTCTGGTCACTATACTGTTAGCCCGTCTACACACGGAGCAACTCAAAAGAAACTGATAACTGACTCAAATCACAAACCAGTCCGTGAGGAGTCGCAACCTATGTAATTGAATGGAGCCACGCACACGGCGCAACTGGTTACAAACCCGTCCGACGGGTTTGTAACCAGTTCCAAAACATCGTGTTCCAAAACATCGTTTATCCGGACTAAACTGGGACCATAGGCAATCCGGATAATTGAAAATCTGGATAATCCGGGTGATATGGGTAATAAGCAAAACAAAATCCTTAACTAAGTAGACTTACCGTTTATTACGATAAAAACTATGTTTTGTAACAAAATTACATAATATTGTTAACAAGACATTTAAAAATATAAAAATAACTTTTCTCATCATTTTTAACAAAGAATTGGTAAGTCTAGCAAAGCGTTCTTAAACTCAGCACAAAGCATTTTATTACCATAATTTATTGTACAATCTATGCGGGAACTATAGATGCGGGAACTATGAGGGAACTAAAAAGCGAATATTTGGCGTACTTGTAGTTCTTGATATCATAGTTAAAAATTATTATCTAATGTGAATAAAAATGTTTACAAATCTGATCCGGATTATCCGGAGATCCGGATAAACGAGGTTTTTCTGTACTTGAAACTTAAGAGGTGAAAGAAAATTACTGCTTGGATATTTTAAGAAAAATCTAAAATAAGTATTGTTAGATGTCTGCGTAAATAACATATAGATCCTGCGTAAATAACATATCAGAAATTGTGCGAAAAGGCACAATTTCTTATACATATTATTTTAATGAGAGAATCATAATATGTATCTTTCACCCACAAAATATATTTTGTGGGCAAAAGATACATATTTTAATTAGAAACACATACTTCTTATTAAAATAATCTCGAAGGTAGTAAGTAGAGGCTGTAGAGCTTATTACCCCCATTTGAGATAAAATAAAGAGACCGAAGCATAGATTTGAAAAAATTCAAGAAATGCTGCAGTCATTAAAAAAAAATAGAAATAAAAAATGCATTATAAGCTGCTTAAAATTTCTGGATTTTATTTCTCACTTCTGACTATCGTAAAACGCATTTTAAAGATTACTGAGATGTTTTGGGTTATTTTTTTAAAAAATTCAATCAACCTAAAAGTAAAAATTACTGTAAATTTAGGCTGATTACTGTAATGTTTGGCTGTACGATAGTTATATTTCCGAACATTTTCCTGCAACTTATTAATATATAAAGATACTATAGCACTCAATCTCTGACACTGAGTTCATGAATTTTTCTTAAAGAACACAAGCTAGAAATCGAATGCAAATTTTGCTAAATTCGAGATTCATATTCTAACAACTGATTGAACTTGCTTTGTCATTGAGCCCTCTTACACAGTACAATTGAGAATAATCTAATAAAAAAAGTCAGGATAATTGAATATTTTATTATCAGGCATAAGAAATGTTTACTGTTTCAGGCACTTACAAAATAAAAAAAAACATAAAAAATGATATAAAGGGATCAAAAATGCTTATTTAAAACTGTAGTAGCTAAGATTCCGAAATCCTGATTATGTATGACTCACGAATATTTTCTCTTTTATTTTATTAGATTCAAAATCACGTTGTTTCTAAAAAAAAAAAAATAGTGTGCATATAAAAAATTTCATTATAAAATCAATATTAAAAAATTATAAAAAATAAAATCAATTATAAAAATAAATAAATAAATTATAAAATCAATTATAAAAAACTTCATTTTTATAATTTACCATTGTAATAGTTTGACATTACTCTTTTTGTATATCAGTGTTAATACAAATTCTGAAACAGTACGTAGTTCTTTATAATTAACATTATTGCAGCTTTCCCTTTATAATAAACACTTAAATATTTGAAATTTATTATAACACGTGGATAAAATTTGTTACTCAAAAATCTTGGTAAAAAATAAAATTTCGTGGAATTAAATCTGATTGATCGGAATTGAAAATTTAAGGATGTTAACTTTTTGTGAAATTATAGCAATGTTATGTGTTATTTTTTAAAAGAAATTTAAAGAAATTTACATAACGTGTTTTGAATTCTTAAATACGTAAAATTTTTGTAACATCAAATATACCTGAATATGTCATAGGTTATTTATATTTTGTACATTAAATATAAACAGCAAATTATACATGATTTAAGCCAAATAAATTTTAGAAAAAGTGAGACATTTCTCTGGTAGACGTAAACTGAAACCAAGATTATGTTGTCGACCAAAATCTTAGGGTAGAAATAGAGTATCTGGTTCTGCGGTACTTAAAAGTGGAACCGAGGAAAATCCTTAGTTATGGGTTTACAAGTAACTTTTTTAACAAAAAGTGTTCAAACGTAATTTTAACTTTAAAAAACGTGGAACATGAAATTCGTTAACGTTTACAAATTTATCGTAGATTATATAAGAATAATTTCAATTTAATGGCAAATAACTCTTTATAGCTATCTGCCATTACTGTATACAGCAACCAATAGGTTGCAGAATTACTAAGTTGAAAAAAGGAAATATATTCACTGCCATAACTGTATACAGCAACCTATAAGTTGCAGAATAACTAAGTTGAAAAAGGGAAATATATTCAAAGTAACTAGAAAACATTTATCTTTTAAAAATTTTGAAACGTCAGGATAGATTTAATTTACGTCTTCGTGTATGCTGGACAAAAATAATTTCATTGTTACCATTTAAATTTTAAGGTACCTGCCTACGTTAAAATAGCTGTTTTGGTGCAAAATTTCGAAGTTTTTTTAAAAATTATTGCTCTATTTCAAAGGCCAATCTTTTAAAATTCTAAAACTACTTTCATTTTATTCTTACGATCATTGGATGGGAACTTATGACCAATTTAATAAACCGAAAGATATATGAAAGCCTTATTTGAATGGTGGTCCAACTCCATTCTTTTCCATTTTAAGATACAGAGCCTTAAAGTCTAATGAGTGCTGAGAAATGACTTCTGAAGTCTGATTTGTAATACCCTCTGTTGGCAGCAGAAATAAGCTGGAGATGTACCAGTTTAAAAATGAGATAGAAATGACTTGTGTGAACATGAAAGTGAGGCTAACTCCATTTTTTTTTTTTTTTTTTTTTTTTTTTTAAGTGGAGTTGGACCACTATTCAGATAAGGACTTCACATTAAAATACCGAAGTACCGAAGTACCGAAGTAGTATCTTTAAATGCATTTTCTAGAAAACTAAGTTTTCAGTTACATTTGTAAACGAGAAAGATAACAATTTAAAAAGTTTTCAATATATTTCAAGGAAATTTTGCACTAGTGTTTTTGCATATAAATATTTTTTAGCTAAAATAAGCTAAGCTATACGTGTTAATTTAATAATTCTACAGATAACTGTACTAATAAAAAGATAATTAAAAGAAATCTGTGTTTTTTCACTCTTTTCGTATATTTCGGGGATTTTTGAAAATATTTTAAAACCTTTGTTTCAGAACACATGTACGTGTCACAGTAGTTATAGTATAAAGGAAATAAAATATATTTAGTTGAATTGAGTGCAGGGTCTCTTGCGTAAGCACTCAATTGTACAAAAAATTATAAAAATTCCTTACATTTTAAAATAACATGGAATTTTTACCTAAATTATATTTGTTTTCGGAATTTTATATCACATTTCAATTAAAAATATCCGTATTTAATCAGAACTGTATTTTTTTTAAAAGAAGTGCTCCGAAAGTATGCAGATTAAAGGCTTTTTGAGTAAGTAATAATTCTAACTATTCATATGGTAATAGTGAAACTTAAGAGAAAGTATTTAAGGTTTGGTGACGTGTTGCTGGGACTACGTCGAGGTGCTGAATCATATATCATAAACCACTGACACTTTTAACGTGCAAAACTTAGCATTTTATTTGAACAACAACCAAAGAAAAAAATCAACAAAACATTCAAAACATTAACTCTGGCAGTAGTTACGAAAATACAATTAAGTTATCTAAATGGCAAAGCACTGCTGTGAAAAACCTTGCATGATACTGCGGTCTGGCTTGGAATTTTTAATAGTAAAATCCAGACATGCGCATCGTAGGGCAGGTGCAATTTTGCATACTGCAAGACCGGTGTCGAACAAATTGGTTAAATCGGTTTTAGTAGGAAAATGTTTGGGCGAACATAGAGCGAAAACTAAAATAACTGGGTTAATTTGATTAAACGTTCATACAATTCCTTTATTTACAACACAATTCAACCTAAGTACATTGCTGATGTATGATATATAATACAATACAGTCTCAAAACTCTAGTAGAGTTAAAATGTACGAATTTCGTTATTTCTGAATTGAAAATTCAAGGATGTTAATTTTTTTATGAAATTATAACAATGTTGTTTGTTATTTTTCAAAAGAAATTTAAAGAAATCTACTAAATGTGTTTTAAATTCTTAAATATTCTAAAACTGCAAAAATGAAACATTTCTCTCACGGATGTCTTATTTTTATTGTTTAAATAAGATGAGAAAAAATCAATTTTATTTTTTTACCTATACCATTATATTTTTTTAATAAATTTCTTTTACAATTTTATTTGTATTTTTCTTATTTTGTAACGTATTGTTGAACTAGTTCTACACATGTCATGAAAAGTGAGATTTTAGCCATTCAAAATTATAATAAAAATACTGTCAAAATACCATTATCTGATCTTTTTGAATAGTCACCTTTTTCATCAACCAGACAGGCCTGATAACGCAGATCTGGGTAGGCTGGTGAACAATGTCTCGTTTTATGTAGATGTTTAAAACAATAGCATGAGTTCAATAGCATAGAAAAGTGGTCATCGCGCCTGCAACTTGTTTGTCGAGGTCTCTTGGATTTTATATTTAGATGGCACGAATATATACATGTATAAATGCACGTAAAACATTTTTATACGTTATTTTTCCTTCTTTCCACATATAAAAATTATTCAACTTCTTATTTATCTATCTTGAAGATTTGGGAAACAATATATTGTTTCTTTACTTGGTTAGAGCGTTAGCAAATCACTTGAAATAACGTTATTCAAGGACGATTTTTCAATTGAAACAGTAAACTTGAAAGGAAATAATCTCATCGAGTTGATTTCTTAAAAATAAGTTGTTTCATTATCAACTATTTTTTTTTTAAGTCTATGTTTGAAAACATAGCTATAAGTTACAGCTCTGTTTGAACAACAAGAAAAAAAGTTTGGCATTTTGCTTTCTGCTCCATGCTTTAGAGTGTATGACTAATGACCTTTGCACATGTGCCCGGTCATATAAGAAAAAACCCAGCATTAAATACTCACGAAAACAAATTTTTTTTACCACAATTTGTATTATTCAGAGCAGTTTTTTAAAAACTGTACTTGCTAAAATTTCTGTCTTATTTTTCAAAGGAAGAGAGCACCAAAATACAGAAAAGGTGAAAAAATGACTATGAATTTTTTACAAAATTGAAGAATTTTGGCCGAAATTCAGCAAATTTCTACATAAACGGCTCTACCTCTTAAAAAAATTATGCATATATCATTATTTTTTTTCTTTATATTTAAGTAAGATACCCAAGAGTGTCATGAACTAAAAGCTAATCCATATCCTGAAATTTAAAGAAACATACAGGTGATTATATGCAATTACATGCAAAATTTTAGTCATTTTTCAAAAGACGTTTTATAAATGCAGCAATAAATCAACAAATAATATATCTACAACCAAATCTGTAATTCAATACATACTTAGTATTATGAAAAACATCCCTGAAAAAAAAATCCATAGACATATAATGATTATATTTTGAGTTATCACAATAGTTTACATTTTTGACGAAAAAAAGTTCCTCAGAAAACACAAAATTTTCACATGTATTAAAATTCACTGCTATTGCTCTTCTTTAAATCTCTCTCATTTCATTTTTAATGATCGCACGGACAAGATAAAAACAGACTTATAAACACCAATTCACATTCTTTAAGAAACAGGAATTTTCTTAAAAATCCACGTTTTAATCGTAGTCGGACACCTTGAGGGGACAGACAATACACCTTGAATAAAATGATCAAAAATCTTTTTTTTTATGTTAATTTAAACCCGGGTTTATTCTAAACAATTTGGTACCACTCTTTTTATGATATGATAATGATATCATAAGATATTAAAATAATTGTTAACATCCAGTGATTTTATACAAAATTTTAACTTTAAATACTTTTATCTCAAAATAGGATTTTCCGACTCACCGCGCATGACTTTTCAAAAACTATTTGAGATAAAGGCTTGAAATTTTCTATACACGTTAATGTTAACCTTCTTCATAAAATAACCGAAAGGCTAGTTATTTTAGGCAATAAAATTTCCACAAAAGGCTTTATGAGAAAATATTTGTGAAAAAAATTTAGTCTTAAATTGCTAACTATAAATATTGAAAATGAAGGTAATGAAAAGATCCTATTTCAATGTATTAAGCCAAATATATTCTTTAAATTAGAGTGTTTAATATTAATAAATTAAAGTTAATATCAGTTATGTGCGCATTGACACATAGTAGTTATGAAAATAGGAAAACATGTTACTTAATTAAGATTTCCCAATTAAATTTACATCAATCTGATAATTTTCTTACAACAAGTTATGTTTTATCTAACATTCCAGATATTTTCCTTCAATTTTCTTCTTTGGAAAACATACT
>OU015496.1:85651472-85968972 GCA_907164885.2 Dolomedes plantarius | reverse complement strand
ATATGTATGTATATATATATGTATGTATATATATATATGTATGTATATATATATATGTATGTATATATATATATGTATGTATATATATACATATATACATATATATATATATATATATATATATATATATATATATATATATATATATATATATATATATATATATATATATATATATATATATATATATATATATTACTGTTAGACCTTCCTAGTAGTTTGCATTCAACGTATTTAGAGCACTGGGTAAATTTTCATTTCTTTTGCATATGAATATCAACACACAGATGAATATCAACATCAGGATTCTTCATCACTAACAAGTGCTTTCATTTTACAGTTTACCTTTCTGCAGCTACGGAATGAATGCACTGCAAACGAAGCGTTCATTAAATAAGTGTGTTCCCATCACGTCCATAATGTCTATTGTCAACAGCAGCCGATCTGCGTGAGTGTGAACCGGCGATCCCCCCCCCCCCTCTTTTCCATGACCTTGTCCTCTACTTCACGGCCAACCCTTCCCCCCTTATGTCAAAGACAAAAACAGAAACGGTGCGTCCAAAAACATCCTCATCGGAGCGCGTATCGATCAGATGCAGTTTCTCTCTCCAGCGTGAGAACAATGCTGATGGAGTTACACGGACTCCCTTTCCTTTCATTGGTCGGCGGGGAGGGACGACAGACCTCCCATTGGTCGTCACGGCGTCACCCCCCCCCCTCCCGTGCGACGATCGATACATGCAAATTTTGTGTCGGAGGGGGGCCTGTCAAATGATTCGTTTGCGTGGGTGGCTTTACCTTTTTCGGAACGCTCCCAACAAACAAACAAAGGAAAAGGTTAATGAAGACCGGCGTCTGCGATAATGAGGGGATATTTTTGTTTTGCGAGGAGGGAGGGGGGGGGGGAGAAGTTTTAAGGGCGAACAATAAAAACCACACCCAGATGCATCCTCGGTAAAAATCGAGGGAACACTGCCTGATGACGGGGGCTCGGGGAACATCTCATTAAAGGGGTGTTCCCTCGACTCGGAGCTGCTAATTGCGGGAGAGGGCGAACTTTGTTTAAGTTCTTAATTACGAAAGAATGTTTCGCCGGACCCTTTAATTAAGTCATGATGGGTTTTGTACGACGGCGTTTGATAGCGGGGGATTAATTCGATTTTTGTTTTGGACATTTTGTATATTTATTTATTATTTTTTTTGTCTCGCAGACTATTTCAGCTCACGTTTTTGGGCGAGAAGGGTGGTCTGGAAGTCGAGCACTTGCACGAAATTTGTGAGATAACGAATATTCAAAAATAGATGAGAAAAAATGCTACATTTTGTGAACGTAGAGATATAGTACTATATAATTTATTTGAACTTTATATTCTGTGACCAAGTAAAATATATGTTTATTTAATATGTCTGTATAATGTTTAAATTACGTTTCATCTGCGCACATACTCCGGTGTTACTTTTAATCTGTGTTGTAAAAATAAACTGAATACTACCCGTGACTATTAAATATATTTGACATTACAAATAATTGTCCAGCGTGGATATTATTCATTAAACTGATCGCTTTATGGTCATGTATAAGTATACTTTGATGAAAATGTAATTTTCAACCAGTTTTGACTGACTAAAAAGTATGTTGCTAAAAGGATTATAAATTAAGAAGTGTTACAATTTCTTTTATTGAAGAATAGAAAAAAAAATTATATAACTCCAAAATGTCGTTCCGCGGGCGGCCCGCCAATCAGTGGCGTAGCGAGGGGGGTGGTGGCAAGGGAGTCTATCATGCCCCGGGCGCCACTCACAGAGGGGATATATAAGATCTATATATTATATTTCTATATAAGATCTATATATTATATTTGTATACGTTTTTCGGGGGGGGGGTGCCAATATAAGGTATATATATTATATTACTATATGTTTTTTGGGGGGGGCGCCAATATAAGGTCTATATATTATGTTATTATATGTTTATTGGGGGGGTGCCAATATAAGGTCTATATATTATATTACTATATGTTTTTAGGGGGGAGGCAATATAAGATCTATATATTATGTTTTTCGGGGGGGGGGGGGGGGGTAGAAAGGTATCGTGCCCCGAGCGCCAGTTATGCTCGCTTCGCCACTGCCGCCAATGGGATTTTAGTGGCCCGCCGAAGAATTTCGATCAGGTAAAACGAAAGTTTGATATAAATTCGAAAAATCCCTCAGAACGGCAAATCCTCGCAGACAAAAAAAAAATAATAATAATAATAATGCACGGGGGAAAAGTAGCCCACGGCGCATATAGGCTACACGCGGATCTCAACAACACAGATTCAACCTGATATTGAAGCTTCAATTAAGCAAAATGAATGTCGAGTTTCTCATTAACATTCACGTGACACCCATCCATCCAATAATGTAGGTGTTTTATTGTAATTGAATTTTGAAAAGTTATGTCCTATGTAAGTCCTGCATTCATTCTGTGTCATTCAATATAAAGTACAAAATACAACGATTCAACTCCCATTTTTTATTGTTTGTAGAAAATACTAAATAAAAATATTTTTGATTAATAGAAGTTATAAAGGTACAAAATAGTTTCTAAAATACATCATACACACAAAACTTCAGTGATGTGTTTTGAAGGAATTTATCCTTTATTAGTATGCTATAAAATGCAAATCAAGCAATCATCTGAAAGACTGAAAACTCGTTTGCAAATAAGTTATTTCCTTTGCCTATGCTACTTGTTTCACAGATGTGTGACCTGCGGAATTTTACGAATTTATTGGTGTGGGCCTCGAACGTGAAAGGTTGAAGACGCCTAGTTTACCGTGTATTAGAAGTCATATCTTGCTCTTCATAATATATAAAAGATGTTTTCTTATGTATGCTGTGTACTAACGCTATTAGATTCGCTCATTCCAATGTTAACCTACGGAGAAAATGTATCAACTACTTACAGCTACTATATACGTAAACGCTGATAATCCAATTAAAAATGGTATTTTCAGATAGCCTGAACTTTTCTGCACTTTGAAACAGGGTTCATTTTATAAATTTCGTCCATCAAAGGAACTTATGAGCGTTTATGCATGCTATACCAAATTTTTCCCCCGAATAATTTAAATTTTAAAATATTATTTGCATTTTTTTTAGAAACGAAAAATGTCCCAAGCTGTAAAATTTCTTTCTCTATTACGGAGTACAATTGAAAAAAAATCTTTGAATCCAAGTCGGCAATCCTTGGACACATTTTCTCCATAGGTTAACATTGAGGTGAGTGAATCCAATAGGGTTAGTACACAGCAGCTTTAATACTTGACACCCGTAATTTTTTTTTCCCCTGGACAAATTCTGCCAAAGGGTGATTACTGAACACTACCAAGATTTTTCGTTATTACAAGGTCTGAGGCTCTTTGAACATTCCTACGAGTGTTCAGTTGGCTTTTAAATACTTCGTCCGACAAATACTATAATGTGAAGGTTAATGTATAAAGAAAACTCCTTCAGTCGTTTACACAAAAATGACCTCAGACAAAGAACATTATACTGCCCAAAGCATTCACTCTTTTATTCAGATTATCCTCTAACAAAGAGGGGGGCTTTCGATAAGCTACAATAATAAAATGGCCACAGGGTTTCTGATGTTGTTTCAAGAGAGCCATAAACAACTAGGAAAACATGTTTCAAAGCAAAATGCTGCATCCACCACCAACAAGATTCGACCCATAATCCAGATTTTCCTGCCGCATCCTCTATATCCTCTCCCATCCATTGTCTTTTGGAGTCGAATACTAGATCCGTCAGGCCCCCGTGACTTTTGTCCACCTTTTAACTGTTCAGTCCTTGTGTCCTTCAAGATAAAGAAAGCGTTTAGCATTGTTCAAGTAGGGTAGCAATGACTTTCAGACAGGCCTTCTGCTACTGTAACATATATACCTTACAATTTCGGGTGTACGTAGTACATTGACAGCCACGGCTTTTGGCCTTTGATGATTCCAGTTATCTATTATCTACGAACGGGTTCATTCAGTTTAATAAGTTTGGTAGTTGATAACTGTGCATTTTGCATTCAGTCCCTATTCATGTCTGGTGGTTCATTATTTTTAAACTGTAAGAATGCGTGCTTCTCTAAAACTCACAATATATTCTTATTGCTGTGGCTCACCCGATTGTCCATCTGCCATCTGAAACATTTCTACTCCTCTTTTTCGTGAGAAATGCTCTTTGTTAATCTCTGTACTTTTCTTTTTTCACTTATCATATCTTTCAACGAATTTATATCAGATGTATATATGTGGGTAGTACCTAAATTTGCCAATCATAGAGCACACCCAGCTTGCTGGAGCCAAAGTCTTTGTACCACAATTCGTGATAGACGATGGTATTTTTCCGAAGTGCACTGGAAGACTGGACTTTACCAGTCACAGGAAAAACATCCTATCCCTCCCCCCCCCCCCCAGTGTACTCATCGGTTATGCCTTGCGGATGGGTCCATAACAGCGGGCGAAACCGAGGTCCAAAGCTACCTGGTATGCTGAAGATGTTATGGTCTTGCAAGCACGTAAATGTATCAAATGGTTATAATTTTGTTACTGGGTGTATTTATAGCGTGTCTAGTGCATATACGTCATTATATCTCTAATATCAGTTTAGTGTCTACGTACTGCGAAACTAGTACACAGTATCTGACCTAGAAATGCATGTAGTAATAGAGTACTAATTCTTTAATCTATCTCTAGTAACCATCTAATTCTCAAGGCAATCGTTATGAAGTTCTCGCACTTTCAAGGAGATGTTTTCCATTGGTTTGACTTCGTTTATGCCAGAACTCAAGAAATTATAATAGAGCTACGCAGTTCTTTACCAGAAAATGCATTAGTTTTATGGAACTAGTTGTTTGTTTATTATATTTTTGTACTTCGCCTCTGCATGTGGGTTTCATACCTATTCTGTACATTAAAATACATATATTCAGAATCTAGAAAATATGACTCAATTATATGTTCTTTATCTACTTAAATTTATGCAGTTGTTGTCAAACCATGTAATTAAAACTACTCGATTTTTATCCCGACTTTGTAATTTTGAGGTTTCTGTTGTATAACTCGATGCAAACGGGACTACCCATAAAATAGATTTAAAAACCCTTAAATGCTTCTAGAAATGTTTTTTCAGCAGTTAATATTTTTTTAGAGATGTTTCTATCCTATAGTTAAAAAAAAAAATAGCTCTATTTTAACCTTAAAAGTTTAAAAATAGTTACATAATTTATTAATAACATGTAATTACGCAATAAAATAATTTATGTTTAAAACCTTAAAATTATAAAATTAGGAATAATTAAGGTTAAGCTGAATGAATCACACAATTAGACATCAAGTGAAAAAAATTTAAATAGACCCGGAGACACATAATTGAGACATTGAGCTATTTGCTTAGTTTTTCACGAGTCGCATTTTAATGTCAGTCATCATCAGGATTTTAATGTCAGTCATCACCATTAACACAGGTCAGGTAAAAAAAAAGTGCAATGGGGAATTATATACAAGAATGAGCTCATCTCAGATTAGAGTCGTCTGAATGAACAGTTACGAGTTCCTTGGAAACATCATTATTTGTTTCTTGCCGAACTCAAGACACTTGGCATTGCCTCTTATCCTGCATGAATAAGACTTCAACATCGAACTAAAGAGTACTATTGACAGTGAAGGTATAACCTTTTGAATAAAGAGTTTTTTTTTTTAACTTTTTTTTTTTTAAATTCAGGACATCCGTTGTACCCCCCCCCCCCTCCCATTCTCTTGATGAGGAGATCAATCCAACTTTAACAAAAGTTACACTTTAATTTTTTTTTCTCTGATAATTGTAACCATGTCTGTCTCTGATTACTGCAACCGGCACACAGAGAAGGTAATTAATCTTTCAACGGCTCTAGGCCTGCATGCTTTAGTTAGTGTAAAACTTTGCCAGTGATAATTAACTACTCTCAGAGACGGTAATAATTTTTCAGATGGGTTATCTCTGCGGTGTGTTGATGAATTTCTAATTCCCTTTCTTTTCGTTTTCATTTAGTTCGATGTGATTAATGGTCGATCATAACGTCTTCATAGTTTGTTTTGGTCAAAGTGATTTCGTTTTATTGACAAGCCTTTTGAAAGGAACCTGTTAAAAACATCAAACTTCACCCAAATGTGATTCGCACAGAAACGCCTCGTGTAATTTTTTTTTTTTTTTTTTTTTTTTGGGGGGGGGGGTAATAGTGGGATTGTCCAGAGAAAAATCTGCCCCAGGCGTAGACGTCTCTAAGCTAAGGCAATTAAGCTAGAAGTTTATTATTTTATTTTTGTTCGATAAACTTCTGAAGTTAAATTAATTGTTCTTTGTAATTGTTTTTTTTGTTTCGAGTATGTCAAGAAGCACTGAAATTTCGGATAGGGTAAAATACATAGTATTACATTATGTTTTCTTTTCAAAGCTATAAGAAAAAAAAATGAGGACTTGCAACAAATTAGCTATCTCGGAAATGTATGTGGCCGTTTCGAGAGAACATTAATCGAAACCGAATCTCTAAATTTTTTATTATTTAGTAGTCTACGCTGGAGTTAAAACAGTAAATAAAATGGGAAATATGGAACGGAATTTAAAAAGGAATATCTTTGTGGTGCTTGCAATATTTACCGTGCGTCACACTCTGTGATTAGCAATTATCTGTTTATTAATTCCGATTTACCAATTTGTTTGATACGAGTGTAGCAGTATGCAATATTGCACCTGACCTACGAGGGGCATGTCTGGATACTCCAAAACAACCAAGTCAGACCGCAGTATCATGCAAGGTTTTTCACAGCAGATTTGCCTTGCCAGCTAGATAACTTAATTGCATTTTAGTGCCTACGGACCGAGTTAATTCTTTGAATTTTTTTTTTAAATTTCAAATAAAATGTTAAGTTTAGCATGTTAACAGTATCAGTGGTTTATGATATATGATTCGACACCTCGCCGTAGTTCCAGCAAAACGTCAGGAAAGTTTAAATACTTTCTCTTAAGTTTCACTATCACTTTACGAATAGTTAGAATTATTACTTACTCAAAAAGCCTGCGTTCGGAGCCCTTTTTTCAAAAATATAAAGTACCGTTTAAATATATATATTTTTAGATCAAATGTGATAAAAATCACGAACACAAATATGATTTTGGTAAAAATTTCGTAACGTTTTAAAATGCTGGGATTTTTTTTTATAAATGTTTAGTACAATTTCGTGTTTACGCCAGAGACCCTACACCCAATTCAACTAAATATATTTTATTTCCTTTACACTATATTATAGGGTGAGTCAAAAGTTCTTAAAAACTTCTAAAATTCATAAAAAAGGGAAGAAATCATGATAACGAAGTGCGGTTTGCAAGAAAGAGCTCACGAGGAAGTCTGATTTTTTTAGCGGCCAAAAAAGTTTAAAAAGTTTAAAAGTTTTAAAAGGTCACCAGTAGATGGCGCTGACATGCGAGAGATTCAGCAGAATTATGCAAATTAATCTTGCAATTAAAGACCGTGATACACGAGGATTTAGAGGATCGGCTACACCCTCGTTGAAGAAGGGCCGCATTACTGCGGTGGAAACCGTTATGAATAATATGGCTGCGGAATCGTCCTCGGGGAGTAGCAGTGCTCGCAAAGCTGGACCAGTGACTCTACCAGTGACTTTTTAAATTTTTTATTTTGCTGCTAAAAAAAATCAGACTTCCTTGTGAGTCCTTTCTTTGCAAACTGCACTTCTTTATTATGATTTCTTCCTTTTTTTTATGAATTTTAAAGGTTTTACGAACTTTTGGCTCACCCGGTACTACTGTGATACTTACCTGTGTTCTGAAGTAAAAGTTTTACAATATTTCCTAAAATCACTGAAATATACCAAAAAAAAGTGAAAAAAACCCGTACATACATACACATATACATACAAAAGAGGTAGGCAACATAAGTAACCCGCGGTAGTTTTGTTAGAAGAGACTACCTGATTTTTTTTTCTTTTTTTGTTCTTCGTTAAGTGATAAGATACCAAGAATTCTTTTCAAAATTTGGCTTGCAGGCATTTTTAACTAAAAAAGCACTATTCCTCATATTAATAATAAACAAATAGATAACAGTTGGGAGGTTCCTGTTTCATATATTTTTGCTTTAATTTCGAGTATAAAATCAAATATATTTTTTAAATTTAGTTCTATGGCGCATTAATAGATTGTGGGAGTGATAGAAAATGATATTCCTGTTTTGTCAGTGGCTTGTAAACATTTGTTTATAAAAGATCTCTTAAACTCATTGAAATATTTCTTTTGTAGAGTTGTTGAGATGCATCATTTGGAAATGAGTATTAACTCACATTCTCTGTCATATATGTCTAATGGAACTGAAAACATTTCTTTGATAGAAGTGATAATCTTCTCGCAATAGAAAGAATTTTTTCCTCTAATATGTAGTCGCTATTGACGAAATAATGTACTCGATTTCACTTTTTTTTTCTTTAAGTGTGATAATTTGGTTTTACGTTACCTCTTTCAAAATTCTTGCTGCGGTAGGATTCTCATCATACACTAAAGAGAACTTTCTTAATAATTTAAGAATATATTTTATAATTAGGAAGATGTCATATGCTTTAAACTTTGATTGATAAAAGTCCTGAAGCATATTTTGCTCGCTTATCCCAATTATTCAGTAAGAATAAAAATTATTTTTCTTTTGTGGCAACAAATTTCTTTTCAGAGAATACATCTAAGCCATAGATTTTTTTTAAAGTTATTCATATTTTTGTGAGTTAATTTCTAATAAATTCTAAGGCATAAAAAGATAAATTAATTTAAACTTAAATTTTTATTTAATTTTCAGAAATTGTTTTTCTGACATTGCAGAATAAGAGTAAATCATGTTACTTATGAGTAAATCTACATCCTTTACTTCATACTAATGGATGAAATAAGAAATTCATAAAACCAAACAAAGAATTAATTTTCGCTTGATAACTCTTCAACTCTTAGTTGGGCAGAATATTTGTAACTGGGGGAGAACATTATCAACACTACTCTGTTTACTATTTTTCGATATCTGTTTATGTGTTCGTTTTTGCTCTTCTTTGTAAGTTATAGCAAATCTGATTGAATTAAGCAAAAATTATTATCTAAAAGTTATGTATGTCTAAAATTATTTCTTAATGTGTTATGATATTTCATGTGGGCACAAAACGAAGCTTTCAACTTGGAAGTTTGCAAATTTTTACTGATATAAATAAGGAATTGCTTTTTTAAAAGAGGTCTCAATTGATTTGTTGCAAAAGATATAGTACAGGTCGCGCATCCATTATCTGACAACTCAAAATCGGAAACAATTTTGGTGCCATCAAAGCAAAAAATTTTTTACCTGACTTAACTAGCTTTTATGGAGCTGAAATGATATGATGGTGCAATTTTGTAAACAGTGCCAGAAATATGAACACTTCACAGATTTTTTCATGACTATCATCTAGTTTGCGGAACAAATTGATTGAGGTAAGATTGGGTATGCTGGTATCCTAATTAGTGAGGAAAGCACTCGCATTTACCTTGAAAGTCAAGTTCTTAGATTTTTCAGTGGCGTGAATAAGAAGCTTCTGTCAGCGGAGTTTGGTGAGGTAACTCAACTACTAATTGTCCACATGAGGCTGTGACTCTTTTTTTTTAATGATTCAGTTTACTCCAGTCTCTCATGATCAACATAATAATAATATTGAATAAATTGATATCAGATTATGTATACAAAGTGAACATAAAAGTTGGATAGATTTAACCTTTCAATATCTACAGCCCACTTTTGTATCTTTGTTGATGGTAAAATTTCCTTACCGCCCGTCAGTACCGCAATAACATAGTTTGTAAAAAACATGTCCTTAAATTTATCTTTTTATTTATACTTTATGTATGTTTATGCCTAGATAATTTAAATTTAATGGGTTTCTACATTTCCAAGAAAGAGATAACAGCTCGAAGACTGAACGATGGAAGGTTATAAGCATTAGACCTCGTTATGCCCACTGTGGCAACACGATAGATTGTTAAGGCAATTCTCTGAAGCTTTAAAATTGCTATTACTGAATTCATGACCTAGAAAGACAGAGTCCTAATTATAATCAAAAGGCCAATTCTTAAACAGAAACTTAACACGGAAATTTATTTACAAAAAAATTTAACATTAAAAGGGTACAACATATTTAGATAACTGAAGTGCAGGTTAACAACGCACGCTCCGAGACCCAGCTAGTCCCAAACAGGAGCATAAAATTCACGTCCACTCGGGGCACGTCATATGAAGCATCTCCCTCAAAAACACCAAGTCTCTGACTATCTCTCGTGGTGTTTTCTGTGTCGGCGTCTATCCCCATTCCTCGAAAATGCGTCTGTTTTTCAGAGAGGGGGGCCCGCAGCTTTGTTGGTGACAGTTCTTCGTATCGATGCATAGCTAAGCCATCTTTATGGCCCGCCGATGTCAACTCGCATGAAGCTATTGCTAAGAAAGACAGCTTTACGACTATGGGAGACGCTTGCTTGAGAACCCGATATGCATGGGCTTAACTATCAGGATAAAAATTCTGGCGGCATTCGCTGGTATCGTTTTTTAATCCCCACAGAATTTTAGAATGCAGGGGTACGCATGGCTCGTGTTTTTTTAAATCTTGCAGCTGTGGAAGGCTCTTCGCAGATCGTGGGAACCGCACAAAACACGTGACGTTACACCACTAAACTCGTGCCTTTAGCTGGGGAGCTCGTTATTTGCTCCCTAGTCCACGAGTATACTTCGAGAAGTGTCCGGTGATTTTTTATCTGTATTCAAAGTTTAGAGATGGAATTCAAAAGTAGCAAAATAATGCTTTTAAAAAGTCGACCTCGCGAAATTGTTAGCAATGTATTGGATATATGGAGGAAGAACAAAATTTGTAGCAACAGACCAAAAACTCTCACCGCCCACCATGAAAGCTTGAATCGCCCACTAGTGGGCGGTAGGGACCAGGTTGACGACCACTGATGTATGCAATTCTAAAAAAATATTCCGGATCTCGAATTTTTCGAATAAGATGTACTCAACCTATACAGTAAAGGAAGGTGTATCGGTAATTCTAGCTTCTATTTTTCTTAATGTATTGACCTGCATTATACACACTTCAGTATCACCTATCAGCTCAAATAAATTTTTGTTCAGTAATCAACATTTTGAAATTACAAATTGCAACAACAAATGTTCTCAAACTGTTTTTTTTTTCTTTAGCAGCTATTACTAAACCATCTGAATACCATGATGTGGCAGATGGCGAACTTTCTAAGTGACCATAAATGTATCGGAAATAGACATAATTACTGGTATCCTTTAGCAGGGTCATAGAAAAGTGCTTTTGGCAGTCGCTCAAAAGCTTTGGCGATAAGTGTTTCATTTAAGTCTGATGATCACTAATAAGAGTTAAAACCTTATTAGAATTCATCATACTTAAGCGAAATACTAAACGAGTGAGTCCCTCTATTATTTTTTCTGTCTTCAAGCTTCGAATTCTGTGTGCAAGCAGTCATTTTTCTTTGGATACAAGTTGAGGGCATTTGTGCTTATCTGACACCTATAACGATACAACAGAATTATAATGGTAATGATTCCCTAAAGAAATAAAGCTGGGAAATCGCTTGAATAACGTACTTTAGCTGTAAACAATTGCGCAATATAATGAGAGGCTCGCTTTTCAGTATATTCTTTTTTTCACTTTGGACTTTGAAATTACATTTCATAATAATCTTGATGCAAAAATTTTGCTCTCCCCCTACAATTTATATAAATTAAGAAATCAATTTTTTATTTGATGATCTTGCATATATTTTCCCCTTTATGCTTTAGGTAGTCATTAGTAATCAATGTAACAGTGTATAGAAAAAAAATTTAGGTAGTCTCTTCTAACGAAACTACCGCGGGTTATTGACGTAGGATTACTTATCGTTGCGTACCTCTTTTGTAGGTATATATGTTTGTATGTGTTATGTATATATGTATCTATATATATGTACGTATGCATACATCTACATATATGTATGTCAAAAATTTGACGCATTTTGGTACTTTTCTGTTTAACTGTTTACTGCTTGTCCAAGCGATACAGTCTGGGTTTGGCGCGCTGCCAAAATTATGAATCGCGAGGTACGGACGGACGGTTTTAGCGTCTGAAATTTTGCTTTCCAGAGGACCGTTATGGAAGAGCGTAATCCTACGTTAAAAAATAACGGGGCAAACTTTTATCTTTATTTTTTCCCTTTGAACTTTAAAATTATATTTCATACTAATCTTGATGCAAAATTTTCCCCCTCCTCTATAATTTATGTAAATCAAGAAATTAATATTTCATTTGATGATCTTGCATAAATTTTCCCCAAACTGGCTTTACGCTTGGAGGTAGTCATTAGTAATCAAAGTAGGAGTATATAGAAAAAATAACGGGACAAACTTGTTTCTTTTTTTCACTTTGAACTTTTATTTCCTACTAACCTTGGTACAAAAATTTCGCCCTCTCTCCCTCAAAAATTTATATAAATTAAGAAATCAATTTTTCCTATGATGATCTTCCATAAATTTTCGCAAAACTGGCTTCTTGCTTGAGGTAGTTATCTATACTTATATATAAAGAGAGAGGGCGATTTTGTACGTGGAGGGTAATCTCCGGAACCACTGCACCTATTTGAAAAATTCTTTCACAGTTTGAAAGGTACATTATTCCAGATGGACATAGGCTATATATTATGTATATCTGATCAGTAGAAATAAAGTTAGGGGGGATACTCTAAATTTGTGTGCACGGCCGCCATCTTGGATTTTTTCGCCAGGGTTTGGCGCATTTCGCATGGCGATAATTATTGCGTTCTGGTAAAAATAACCCAATGTCAAATTCTCTAATTTTAAGATCAAACAGTTATTTCTGATGTGATCTTTTAATTACAGTATAATAATTTTAGGTCAGATCTTGGCCTTGACCTGGAAATCTGAGTCAAATTGACTATACTCAAAAGAGTAAATTATTTTTAAAACTAAGAGTCTTTTTGTTGAAAATTTTTGAATCCATTATCAGTTTTTCGTTAACTTATTAAATTTAAGTTGCTTTTAATTTTGTTTATCGATTGTCAATTAGTATACTATAATGATACACCATTTCATTTATTTGAAGTAAAAATTATCTGCCATCATTTTTTCTTAAAATGTAAAATACAGTATACATTTTAAATACAATATATTTTAAAATATTTTATAATTCCAAGTTGTAGTGGATTACAAATAAATTTAAATAACTGAAGTTCAACTTCTCTCTCCCCAGGAACCTAAGTTAAAAAGTTAGTTAAGGTTAAGTTATTGGTTTAGGAAAAGGGTTTTTTTTTTCTTATTTCCAACACAGTAGGATAAATGGTCAAATAATCCTTGTCCCGATTTTATTGTATGCACCAAATATTTGGTTAAGGTCAAATCTGAAGTAAAATTTCATTACCACAATGCCCTAACCCCCCCCCCCCCCCAAAAAAAAGAGGATCTGGTTACTCACCATAAATTTATGGGTTCATAATTATTTTACATTTTTCAAAGCTGAATTTTAGATCATTTTTAAATTGCAAGTAATTTTAGGTGGTACGAAAATGCTGTATTTTTTTTCTAATTAACAATATATTGGCATAATATTTTGGTGATTCATTGCTATTAGTCAAAGAGTTAGGGCAAACTGAGTAGATGGCATTGAAATTTTATCTGTAAGTAAAATTCATTTGAACAAGTTTTCATATGGATCATAATTTGAAAAGTAGTTTTTAATTAAAAATGACAAAAAAAATCTCAGTCCAACGATTAAATGATTTTTCAAAAATATTTCTAAGTTTCACAATTTAAAAAGGTCGTTTTTATTAAAAAAGGCTAAAAGAAAAACCGAAATTTTCCAATATTTGAGAATGATTTTTTCAAAAAAGTGGTTTTTCTCAAAAACCCAAAAATAAATCTAAGTCCAAAGTTTAAATGATTTTTCAAAAATTTTTCTAAGTTTCATAATTTAAACAGGTGGTTTTTATTAAAAAAGCTAAAAAAATTCAAAGTCCAGCGTTTTGAAAACACCGCTTAAAACATATTGGCGAGAAATTTTCCACTCCTCAAAACACGGTAAAATCGCCAAGTTGGCGCAAAAAAATCCAAGATGGCGGCCGTGCACACAATTATTAAGTAACGTAATATTAATTTGAATATTATTTTAGGTGCTTAAAATAATTAAAAGAACATTCTTTACTTAAAATCCTTTTTTTATTTTTGTATTTTTATTTCATCTCTTACTCCAATTTTGAGATACCAATGTGTATCTATACTTCTATAATCTATACTTACATATAAAGAGAGAGAGCGATTTTGTACGTGGAGGGTAATCTCCGGAACCACTGTACCTAATTGAAAAATTCTTTCACTGTTTGAAAGGTACATTATTCCAGATGGACATAGGCTATATATTATGTATATCTGATCATCTATACTTATATATAAAGAGAGAGCGATTTTGTACATGGAGGGTAATCTCCAGAACCACTGCATCTATTTGAAAAATTCTTTCACTGTTTGAAAGGTACATTATTCCAGATGGACATAGGCTATATATTATGTATATCTGATCATCTATATACTTATTATATATAAAGAGAGAGCGATTTTGTACGTGGAGGGTAATCTTCAGAACCACTGTACCTATTTGAAAAATTCTTTCACTGTTTGAAAGGTACAGTATTCCAGATAGACATAGGCTATAAATTATGTATATCTAATCAGTAGAAATAAAGTTAGGGGCTTAATCCTAACAATCTCCATTGTTACCGCTACTGTCCTCTTCCGCTTTTTGTGCCGAAGTCTTCAACGATCCTTATCGTAGTGCTATCGCGGTGGGCTTCTGTTCTGAAGCTAGCGGTTCGAACCTAGCCGTTCTCCGGAACGCCTTTTTCTTTTAAAAAATTTATTTTAATTATTTATTAACATAAAATTAATTTAAGGTATTATTTAGGTTATTATTAAGGTAAAAAAAGATTTACAATTTATTGGCTATCAACTGGAAATTTATTGGTATAATATTTAGTTCAACCCGGACAAAGTCGGGACGGGCCGCTAGTTAGTAATAAAAGTAACAGTGTACAGAAAAAAATAACGGGACAAACTTGTTTCTATTTTTTTCCAGTGGCAATTTTGAGGTTTGGCGTATATCTATTCTAATTTTCTTCTCAGAAGAAAAGTGTTATGTAATTGGTTGTTCTCAACAAATTTTAGTATAATTGATTGATTTTATTGTATTAAAGTCAAATCAAGAACTTTGGAAAAGAAAATGACCTTATTGAATTCTCAGGTCCATTATACTTTTCTCTACTGAAAAAATGCATCAGTTGGTGTTATTAATAGTGACATTAACGTTATTAATGTGTTATATGGTCTAAAATTCTTTAATCCAGGTTACTTCTTGTTAGAGATGGGCACGTCGGGCGTTCTTAAAATGAAGGAAAAGAAACTGATATATGTGCGAACGTGTCGTTTAAGATAGTTCCTTCGAAGAAAAAAAAAATTCAGGTAGTGTCTTCTAACGAAACTACCGCGGGTTATTAACGTAGGATTACTTATCGTACTTACCTCTTTTGCATGTATATATGTAGGTATGTGTTACGCACATGTGTATTTCTATCTCTCTCACTCTCTTATATATATATATATATATAATGTATGTCAAAATTTTGATGCATTTTTGGTACTTTTCGGTTTAACTGTTTACTGCTTGCCCAAGCGATACAGACTGGGTTTGTCACGCTGCCAATATTATAACTCGTGACGACGAACGATTTTAGTGTCTGAAATTTTGCTTTCCGGAGGACCGTTATGGAGGAACGTAATCCTACGTTAAAATGAATTTTACTTTTCTCAGGTAAAAAAATAAATGATTCTCTGAAAATTTTTCTAAATGGAACAAAAATCTTGACTCTAATACCAAAAAATCATGGAAGAAGCATACTGATTAATTTAGAGCTGTGTAATTGTTTTAAACTTCATTCTTTCCATCCGGTTATGAAAATTAAGGGGGAATGATAATCTAACACACTTAGTTATAATATTTTGCTCTGTATCAGTTTGTCTATCTAATAACTGACCGGTTCCTAGTACTATATTTTGTCGAAGAATGGTTCGATAAGAAATGCTATGAAATATATATTCTGTATTAAAAAAATTTGGTTATGCAACATATTAACGCTATTGATGTGATACTTTTAATGACATCAACTCATGCATTTTTTTAATAGAAAATATTATCTACTACAAATTTCAACAGGTTCATTTCATTTTCCTACGTACTTAATGTACACTGAATTCTGTATAAGCAATCCATTATGCTAAAATTTACTTTGCGCAATTTATTACACTGCAGTTTTCTGCTGAGAAAAAGTCATCAAAGATTCATCATAGATGCTTATTGATGCTTTATAGGATTTTTCAGCATAGGTTATTTTTTTCACGAACATTTCTTTACCGAAATTACAAATCTGAGACTTCCAAATTGCCTGCTTTTTTCAGAACAAATTATTTCATGATAATAATTCAAATAAAAAAAGATGAAACATAAAATCTTATTGGCCGAAAAAAATCTGATTTTTGGTTTAACACATGAAAGGGTTCGACTGACGTTCAAATTTTATTATTTTGTCACGTCGATGTTCCTTTAGAAATTGTGCTTATTTCATTAATAGCTTTGGATATTTTATTAAACTCAGTTTATATGTAAAAAACTTGTTTGTTTCTCTAATTTACTGTTGCATGTTTTTCGTGTCTTAGTATTACTATTCAATTAACTTCTTTCTTCTTTATTTTCTAGTCGCTGAAGTACTGAAGCGTTCCGCCTGAAAATGAAAAAAAGAAAAAAATTGAACGATCTAAATAGAAGTATAATGGTAAGTGTGTACTCCATAATCTGATATCATCTATTTAGGCGATTATTATCACCTATAGCTTCTGTACATGTAAACTACTTGTAGGGGCATAATTGACAGTTGATTATCATGGTAATTATAACTATACTCTTAAAATTTATAAAGCACGCATTTCAATTTAACTATCGGAAGTTTCAAACAACTTGAGGAGGGGATACATAGAAATAATAGAAAAAGGAACCACCCTTGAGACTGGTCTATTATGGCGGGAAGGAAGGGAGATGTTTCTAGGATCTTCATTACTAATGAAAGTTCCTTTACCTGCGATCAGTTCTCGAATTATTCCTAATTTTAATGTCATTTTTAATCTATTTAAAAACATTTATATACATTTAAAGCATTTTGCTGGAGGTCATATGCAAGTGCTTCATAATTTTTGCTTTTTAAAGCTATGAACCCACTTAATTTTTTTTTTTTTAGTTCCTCCCTGTTTTTCTTTTACTGTCATTATGAAAATTTTTATAACCAGTATTAATTCTTTAATGTCTCGTACCATTCCATAGCTTTAAATCTGTACATAACGGGAAAATGTCACGAGCGGTATCAGAAAGGCAAGTCGAATATGTAGGTGAGGAGAGGTCAGATATCGAGTAGAACGGATTTTCTAGCTCGCTGCATTACTGGAAAGCCGCCTTTAAGTCGAACGCGGTTAATTTGATTAATCCGCTTGCTGAGAGTGTAAGTCCGATTGAGGTTTAGACCGTACTAAGGTGAAGTGCATTGAAAAGCCCTGTTTCTGAAATTAGATTTATCATTGACTCTTATGAGAATCAAATGGAGTTGAACTGTACGTATTCGCATTGGTTTCAAGTTTTAAAATAAATCCCAGGTTTTAATTAAAGTTCAAGAGTCCATTCGTGGAAAACACCTTGTGGGTTAGAAGTTCTCGGTTCTAGTCTGGCAGAGATAGCCCAAAACATCAAAAACCGTCTTAATATACATACATAATATACGTTTACATACATAAATTACCAAATTTATGTATGTAAACTGTGTATATATATATATATATATATATATATATATATATATATATATATACACTAGCT
This sequence comes from Dolomedes plantarius, assembly GCA_907164885.2. Classification (NCBI taxonomy): domain Eukaryota; kingdom Metazoa; phylum Arthropoda; class Arachnida; order Araneae; family Dolomedidae; genus Dolomedes; species Dolomedes plantarius. The sequence continues at coordinate 85,950,910 of OU015496.1, read as the reverse complement.
GAAAACCCGCACTTCGCTACGGAGTACATTCAAATTAAATTCAACGGTCAATGTATGCAATTGATGTAAAAAAATATATATATTTCTAAAAAAATCGTAAGGGATATTTTTATATACAAAATAATGTAGAAGAAAATATTCAAATTAAATCTAATTGAACATACTAAAGAATATAGTACAGTTATAGTACAGTTTGAGGAACATATCTTTTACTGTATTTTAATATTTTTTGAATAATGTTCAATCGTCTGCCGCATTAGCAAGAAAAAAAATATTTTTTTATCTATTTCGCTGTATGCACGTGACGATAAATTAATTTAACGTACCAGAAAAAGAAATCATCGGATCGGCATTTAATAAATTAAATTCTAAAAATTTATCTTTGAAAATTCACCAAAAACCAGAAAATGGAGGTAAAGATTCGAAAAAGATTTCATTTTAAGGGAATTTATATGATCTTTCTCGTGACATAAATTTCATAACCAAAAATTATTATTTTAAATTCAAACTTAAAAAAAGTTACTAAAACAGCTTAAAAATTTAATTTTAAAAAATCAAAGAATAATTTTTCAAAAATCTTTCTTAGTGCACCCCTACACCATAAGAAGAATCACCATGCAAAATTTCAGCCCTCTAGGTCCATCGGTTTTGTCTGTGCATTGTATGTCAGTCAGTTACGGAACTGTTATATACACAATCGATTCCGGTCAATCGGACCACATCGGGACGCGATCATTTTGGTCCTAATAACCGGCTGGTCCGATTACACGAACATGCCCTATTAGGCTTATGCAGTAATATTTGTTTCAGTTCTTTAGGATTCGGTTCGAATAAGGGACTGGTCCGATTAGCCGCATTCGACTGCATTTAAATAAGTTTTTTGTGTTCTATCTATATGTATGAAATAAAGGAGTATTTGTATCTCTATTTCCATCCTTCATGCGTTTTATAGTGGCACTCAGTCGCTTATCTACACCATTGAGATGTTATAATTCAAATTGTTGTGCAAACGAATTTTACAAGAAAAAATATTATACTTGCGTTATTTCCTTGTACTCCTTTCCCTTATTTTAAAAATTAAATTAAATTTTTTTTGTAACCTATAACGGTTGAAACTTCTTCAACGATCAACAAAATTTTCTATGGATAATTTGATGTTCATTACTATAAGATCTTTGGATCCTCTCAGGAATACGACCTTTGTATTCCTCAGAGGAATGAACAGCGTCTAGTCTTTATGGAGTCATTTTAAAATGTACTCTTACAAATGAGCACATGAATACTTTAACTTAATACAAAAACATTTCCACCACACTTGAATAATAAATGCAAAAATATTCTGAATTTTAATATCAATGAATAGCTTCCTGTTTAAAAATACGAAATAATTTTAACTTCTTAGTTTTAGTAATTACAATTAAGTCTCATTTGTCTTTATCAGAACTGATTCCTCATAACCAAATCATTTGAATAGATTTTTTTAAAAATGAATAAAAGCATAAAGAAAGAAGCATGACCAAAATAGCTTTTATCGTTTATTCTTACCACTTAACGTGTTCAAATTTGTTAAATGACTAAGACTGGGTTTTTTAGCTTTACAAAATCTTACCTTTACTCACCCGTGCCCGGAAGTTAGTTAAGATCATTCTAACGCAATGTGTGTCCTTTACACATCAGTGCAGTTATAGGCACAAATATAATCCTCTGTTAGATATCCGAGACAAAATGACATTGGTAGATAGTACAAACTCTCGTATTATTTTCTAACATATATATTCAAACAATTCATTATCTCAATTGTTTTTTGAAATTGAAGACTTTTTTGTTATAGACATTAAATTTACTATTATCTATACTAATATATAAAGAGAGAGCAGATTTTGTACGTGGAGGGTAATCTCCGGAACCACTGCACCTATTTGAAAAATTCTTTCACTGTTTGAAAGATACAGTATTCCAGATGGACATAGGCTATATATTATGTATATCTGATCAGTAGAAATAAAGTTAGGGGGGATACTCTAGATTTGTGTGCACGGCCGCCATCTTGGATTTTTCCGCCAGGGTTTGGCGCATTTCGCATGGCGATAATTATTGCGTTCTGGTAAAAATAACCCAATGTCAAATTCTCTAATTTTAAGATCAAACAGTTATTTCTGATGTGATCTTTTAATTACAGTATAATAATTTTAGGTCAGATCTTGGCCTTGACCTGGAAATCTGAGTCAAATTGACTATACTCAAAAGAGTAAATTATTTTTAAAACTAAGAGTCTTTTTGTTGAAAATTTTTGAATCCATTATCAGTTTTTCGTTAACTTATTAAATTTAAGTTGCTTTTAATTTTGTTTATCGATTGTCAATTAGTATACTATAATGATACACCATTTCATTTATTTGAAGTAAAAATTATCTGCCATCATTTTTTCGTAAAATGTAAAATACAGTATACATTTTAAATACAATATATTTTAAAATATTTTATAATTCCAAGTTGTAGTGGATTACAAATAAATTTAAATAACTGAAGTTCAACTTCTCTCTCCCCAGGAACCTAAGTTAAAAAGTTAGTTAAGGTTAAGTTATTGGTTTAGGAAAAGGGTTTTTTTTCTTATTTCCAACACAGCAGGATAAATGGTCAAATAATCCTTGTCCCGATTTTATTGTATGCACCAAATATTTGGTTAAGGTCAAATCTGAAGTAAAATTTCATTACCACAATGCCCTAACCAAAAAAAAGAAAAAAAGAGGATCTGGTTACTCACCATAAATTTATGGGTTCATAATTATTTTACATTTTTCAAAGCTGAATTTTAGATAATTTTTAAATTGCAAGTTATTTAGGTGGTACGAAAATGCTGTATTTTTTTACTAATTAACAATATATTTGCATAATATTTTGGTGATTCATTTCTATTAGTCAAAGAGTTAGGGCAAACTGAATAGATGGATGGCATTGAAATTTTATCTGTAAGTAAAATTCACTTGACCAAATTTTTCATATGGATCATAATTTGAAAAGGTAGTTTTTAATTAAAAATGACAAAAAAAATCTCAGTCCAACGATTAAATGATTTTTCAAAAATATTTCTAAGTTTCACAATTTAAAAAGGTCGTTTTTATTAAAAAAGCTAAAAGAAAAACCCAAAATTTCCAATATTTGAGAATGATTTTTTCAGAAAAAAGTGGTTTTTATCAAAAACCCAAAAATAAATCTAAGTCCAACGTTTAAATGATTTTTCAAAAACTTTTCTAAGTTTCATAATTTAAACAGGTGGTTTTTATTAAAAAAGCTAAAAAAATTCAAAGTCCAGCGTTTTGAAAACACCGCTTAAAACACATTGGCGAGAATTTTTCCACTCCTCAAAACACGGTAAAATCGCCAAGTTGACGCAAAAAAATCCAAGATGGCGGACGTGCACACAATTATTAAGTAACGTAATATTAATTTGAATATTATTTTAAGTGCTTAAAATAATTAAAAAAACATTCTTTACTTAAAATCCTTTTTTTATTTTTGTATTTTTATTTCATCTCTTACTCTAATTTTTAGATACCAATGTGTATCTATAAACGTTTGTCAATTGTAAACGTTTATATTGTAAACGTCCATATTGTAAACGTTTTGTCAATTAAACGTTTCTCCAAGTGACAAACGTTTAATCTATATCTATATATATATACTAGCGGCCCGTCCCGACTTTTTCTGGGTTGAACAAAATATTATACTAATAAATTTCCAGTTGATAGCCAATAAATTGTAAATCTTTTTTTACCTTAATAATAACCTAAATAATACCTTAAATTAATTTTATGTTAGTTAATAATTAAAATAAATTTTTTAAAGAAAAAGGCATGCCGGAGAACGGCTAGGTTCGAACCGCTAGCGTCAGAACAGAAGCCCACGGCGATAGCACCACGATAAGGACCGTTGAAATCTTCGGAACAAAAAGCGGTAGAAGACAGTAGCGGAAACAATGGAGATTGTTAGGATTAAGCCCCTAACTTTATTTCTACTGATCAGATATACATAATATATAGCCTATGTCCATCTGGAATACTGCACCTTTCAAACAGTGAAAGAATTTTTCAAATAGGTACAGTGGTTCTGAAGATTACCCTCCACGTACAAGATCGCTCTCTTTTTATATATAAGTATAGATAGCACCACGCTAAGGATCGTTGAAGACTTCGGCACAAAAAGCGGTAGAGGACAGTAGCGGTAACAATGGAAATTGTTAGGATTAAGCCCCTAACTTTATTTCTACTGATCAGATATACATAATATATAGCCTATGTCCATCTGGAATACTGCACCTTTCAAACAGTGAAAGAATTTTTGAAATAGGTACAGTGGTTCTGAAGATTACCCTCCACGTACAAAATCGCTCTCTCTCTTTATATATAAGTATAGATAGCACCACGCTAAGGATAGTTGAAGACTTCGGCACAAAAAGCGGTATAGGACAGTAGCGGTAACAATGGACATTGTTAGGATTAAGCCCCTAACTTTATTTCTACTGATCAGATATACATAATATATAGCCTATGTCCATCTGGAATACTGTATCTTTCAAACAGTGAAAGAATTTTTCAAATAGGTACAGTGGTTCTAAAGATTACCCTCCACGTACAAAATCGCTCTCTCTTTATATATAAGTATAGATAAAACAGTTCCGTAACTGACTCATTCATTCACTGACTGACTGACTGACTGACATACAACGCACAGACCAAACCGCTGGACCTAAAGGGCTGAAATTTTGTATGGAGATTCTTCTAATAGTGTAGGGGTGCATTAAGAAAGATTTTTCAAAAATTCTTCTTAGATTTTTTTAAATTAAATTTTTAAGCTGTTTTTTAAACTTTTTTTACGTTTGCATTAAAATAATACATTGAGGGTTATAAAATTTATATCACGAGAAAGATCATAAAAAATCCTTCAAAATGAAATGTTTTTCGAATTTTTACCTCCATTTCCTGATTTTTCGTGAATTTTTAAAGATTAATTTTTAGAATTTAATTTATTAAATGCTGATCACATGATTTCTTTTTCTGGTACTTTCAATAAATTTATCGTCACGTGCGTAACAACTAAATAGACAAAAAAATTTTTTTTTCTCTTTCTAATGCAGCAGAAGATTGGATATTATCCAAAAAAAATGCATATCCCTTACGATTTTTTTATAAATATATATATATAAAAATATATATATAGATAGATATATATTTTACATCAATTGTATACATTGATCATCGCATTTATTATAAATATATATATTTATTTTTTGGCATAAATTGCAGACGTTGACCGTTGTATTTAATTTGAATGTACTCCGTAGCGAAGCGCGGGTTTTCAGCTAGTTTTCTATAAAGGGGAAGGGGGATGTGCTGCAACGAACGTAGTTGCTTCTAGACCCTCGTTTGTTACAACTTTAGTTCGTTCTAACGTTTATTGAAATACACGTGTTCAAAGCTTATGTCTTAATCTCACTACCTAGATCAAAGTTACAATAAAAAATAACTTTTTAAATAGAAAAACGTAATATAGGAAAAACGCATCGAGAAAGAGACATAACTAAAATGATTTTTATCCTTTATTTTTACCACTTAATGTGTTCAAATTTGTTAAATGATAAAGATTGGGTATTTTAGTTGTACAAAATTTTACCTTACCGTGAAATCTTGAGTATAATAGGCACTTTTTTTTTCACATTTTAGTTCGCAAAAATGAGGGTGCATATTATACTCGTATACAAAAAAAGCGTAGTTTTAAACATTGAATAAACGACAAACAATACATGAACTGTATTGAAGTGAAAGTAATTAAGACTGATAATATGACAGTATTGTTTGTTTTGAATTAAAAATTTAAGTTTTTTTCTACCGAATTTGACGTTTTCGTTTATTTTTATTACAAATTCTATTTATGTCAATAAATATTTGTGCGATTTTTAAATATACAGTGGACGCTCGTTAATTCGAACGTTTGGTTAATTCGAACTAATCGAAAGGCCCCAAAAAACTTGTATTGGAGTTAATGTTAAAAATATCTCATTAATTCGAACTAAATTTTTATCACTTCGGTTAATTCGAACTAAAAATTTGACAAAAAAAAATTCTTTTTCCTCATTTAATGGAGAAAATACACACTGTATTTATTATTTTGTGTGTCAAAATTTCTTTTCTGTGTAAAGAGGCACATGCCTGCATTCCTAGACTATTGCATGTCCACTAAACGTTAGTAGCTATTGTCCTTCTTATTAGTGCTAAACGGAAAAAGCAATTTTCATTTATTTGGATCGATTTTCTTAGAATTTCAGAAAAACTAGTCTTTACTACAGATTCTAGGGAGCTGCGTCAGTTATAACTGCAGTGCAGACAAGTTAATGTGGTCTAGTTTTTCTTCCTCATTGTGTGGTGTGAATGTGTAAAAATTCAGGATGTCTACACGTGGAAAGTACAAAACCCTAACTTTTTAGACAAAGGTAGAAATTTTAAAGAAAGTAGGGAATGGCGAATGTAAAACAAAGTTAGAAGCTGACTATAGAATTTTAAAAAATGCCTTGTCAACTAATTTGAAAAACAAAGAGTCAATTTTAGATTCATGGGAAAAATCAAAATTTGCTAGAGGAAGGAAACGCATGAGAAATGCGTCCCAAGAAGTTCTAGAAAAAGCTCTACTGCTATGGTTCCACGATGTTAGATACACATTTAAAGTTATATATTTTCTCTTAACATCGGATAATTCGAACTTCGGATAATTCGAACTTTTTTCCGAGAACCTTTGAGTTCGAATTAACGAGCGTCCACTGTATATAGAAAAGTTTTATAGTCGAATTTTAATTTTTTTCCGAAAATCTCGTGCAAAATCAAGCATGCGTATTATAGTCAAGATTTTACGTTACCCACTCATTCCCAGAAGTTAGTTAACATCATTTTAACATTATGCGTGTCTTTTACTCCTCAGTGCAATTACAGGCACAAATATAATCATCTGGGAGATAATGCGAGATAAAATGACATTGGTAGAGAGTGCAAGCTCGTATAATCTTCTGACATGCATATTCAAACGAGTGTGATATGATTCGTGAAGATATGCTTATTCAAGATGAAGAAGATAAATCTCTATAGATAAGTTTACAAGTAATATATGTACCACTCTATGGTACAAAGTTGCCCATCGGTTACATGAAAGGAGCTTCGAACAATGAAACCGGTCAACTGCAGATGCGTTCGATGTAGTAATCATAGTAATCACTCGATCACAGATTGAGTTGGGAATATAGAGATACATATAAAAGCTCAAGTGTGTGTGACATGAAAAGTTATCGAAAATATTAAATGACAACAATTTACTCAAAACTGAAATGAAAGGACTTCATCCATAGGAAATTTAGTCATTCGTTTTTTTTCTAATTTGCACATTTTCACCATTACATCGAGCTGTAAATGTGACGAACATGCTTGTTGAGTGTTGCGCTTCTGGGTTTTAATGGACTCTTGTGACCATATGTGACATGCATGGGTTACTTTTAAAAGCGTCTGTCGGGTGTACTCCGCGTACGTGACTCCAAAACTGCCCCTTTAAAATCTAAAATTACCAAGTAGGAACTTTTTAACATTCGAATACATGCTAGAACATGTCATTACTATTTTAACGTTTGAAATGTTGGTGATTTTTACACCTGCCTTGTGTGAGATGATCGTTATTGTGGTATTAACATTTTGTATAATATGTAACGTACGGTAGCAGAATTCTCACCTCGGAGCTCAAAGTTTAGATTCATAAAAAATTTTTTAGCGTATTTTTCGGACCATAAGACAACTTTTTAAGTAAAAAAATCGACTTAAAATTTAGATGTGTCTTACGGTCGGAAGGTAAGATTAAAATAAAATTAATCTTTTATTATATATATTTATTATATATATATATTATAGATGTTATTTATTATATTTATTTCTAGCTGAATACCCGTGCTTCGCTACGGAGTACATTTTAGGATAATTACAAGGAAAAAATAATGAAATTGCTTTTTAGAGGATTTTCTTATAAACAATATTTTGTGTTTCTTCATTGGGTGGAACTAATATTACCAGGCTCGCCCGTAAACTTACGCGTGAGCAAGCTACTTAAAACTGACCATGGGAGAAACAATTTTCTCTTAAATCTACGCTAGCGTATTTTAAAATTTGGCCTTGAGACTTATTTATTGCCAGGGCAAGAAAAATACTTTGAGGGGAAATTGCAGTTTTATATATAGGTTTAATTTAATATCCATAAAACATACTAATTTGAATTAAATTCTTAAAAAACTTCCATCTCAATGAGTCTAGTGGTTAAACTTTATCTTTTACTGTATTTTAATATTTTTTGTCTGTAATAATATTTTTACCTGTATTTTAATATTTTAATATTTTTATTTTAATATTTTAATATTTTTATTTTAATATTTTAATATTTTTAAATATTTTTTGTCAGTTTATTTCGTTTTTATGCATGTGCCACAAAATTAATTTGAAGTATCACAAAAAGAAACGAAATCTCGTGATCAGCATTTCATAAATTAAATTCTAAAAATTAATCTTTAAAAATGCACCAAAAATTAGAAAAGGGAGGTAAATATTCGAAAAAGATTTCATTTTAAAGGAATTTTGATGATCTTTCTCGTGATATAAATTGTATAACTCTCATATTATTATTTTAAATGCAAACTTAAAAAAAGTTACAAAACAGCTTAAAAATTTAATTTAAAAAAATCTAAGAAGAATTTTTTAAGAATCTTTCTTGGTGCATCTCTACAATATAAGAAAAATCGCCATGCAAAATTTCTGCCCTTTAGGTCCAGCGGTTTGGTCTGTGCGTTATCTGTCAGTCAGTCAATCAGTCACAGAACTGTTTTATATATTTAGATTAATCTTTATTAAGAAATTGAAAATATCTTTATACACCAAAGAAAATACAAGGTATTCTTTTCTAAAAGTCCTCTCATAAATTTGATGTGTAGCTTCTGGTCGAAAAATACGGTAATTGTTAGAAAAAAATTAAAAATATTTTTCCATTATTATTATTATTATAATTTTCATTCATGGTACAATGTCTAGACGAACCGAAAGATTTTGGAGTGAAAAAAATTTTGTCGGTTAATCCGTTAATTTGTTGCCCAATTTTTATGAAAACTAGTAACAGTAGCTACATGAAACTAGGATATAAAGTTTTCATATTTTGGCCACAACCCAGATGAAAATGCCGAAAAAAAAATTTTGATTAAATAGAGCATTAAAGTTTAAACTGTTTCAATAAGAATTTTTAACGTTTTCATTTCTTTTACATGCTGACTTGAATATGATACAATACTTATCTAATTTTTTTCGATTAGTGGGACATCCTTCAAAATTTCATCTCTTGACTGCATCCTTTGCAAAGCATAACACCTTGTACTTTGGTCGTAACAAAAGAAAAAGACCACAAACACTACCATTTAATTATCTCAATTATTTGCTAAATTTGAAGACTTTTTGTTACAAACTTTAAAGTTACTATTAATTTCTATAAAGGGGAAGAGGGATATACTGCAACGAATGTAGTTGCTTTTAGACCCTCGTTTGTGACAACTTTAGTTCGTTCTAACTTTCACTGAAATATTTTGTGTTCAAAGGTTATGTCTTAAGGCTGTTGTGTACTGACCCTATAGGGTTCGCTCAATGTTAACCTATGGAGAAAATGTGTCTGCTATTTACAGCTACATAAATGCTGATAATCCAATAAAAATGGTATTTTCAGATAGCCTGAACTTTTCTGCACCTTGCGAGAGGATTCATTTTATAAATTTCGTCCACCAAGAGAATTGATGAGCGTTTAAAATACACTAGACCTGAATTTTCCTCCTGAATAATTTAAATTTTAAAATATTATTTGCATTTAAAAAACACTAAAAATACCCCAAGGTGTAAAATTTCTTTCTCTATTACGGAGTACAATTAAAAAAATCTTTAAATCCTAGTCGGCAATCCTTGGACACATTTTCTTTATAGGTTAACATTGAGGTGAACGAATCCAATAGGGTTAGTACACAGGAGCCTCAAGCTCACTGCTTAGGGAAAAGTTATGATAAAAAATAACTTTTTAAATAGGAAAACGTAATGAAGGAAAAACGCATAGAGAAAGAAACATGCCAAAAATGGTTTTCATAGTTTATTCTTACCACTTAACGAGTTCAAATTTGTTAGTGACTGACACTGAGTTTTTTAGCTTTACAAAATATTTACGGACTTGCTGGAATGAGTGAGTAAAGGTAAAATCATTCTAACAAAATGCATGTGTTTTATTTTCTCCTCAGTGCAGTTATAGGCACAAATATAAGGAGCTAGGAGATAATGAGAGACAAAATGTCATTGGTAGATAATGCAAACTCCAATATCTTTCTGTCATGTTTATTCAAAAGAGTGTTATAGGATTTGGGAAGATATGCTTATTGATGGTGGAGAGGATACATCTCTGAAGATAAGTTTTACACGTAATATATGTACCACGCACAATTCAAAGTTGAACTTCAGTTACATGAAACGAGTTTTAAACACAATGAAGCTGGGCAACTGCAAATACATTCGATGTCGTAAAAACTCGGTCACAGATTGAGTCGAGAATATAGAGATACATACGAAAGCTTTTGAGAGTATGTGACATAAAAAGTTATTCAGAGTATTAAATGACAGCATTTTACTCTAAGCTGAAATGAGAGGAGGGGATTCATTGGAAATTTAGTCATTCATTTTTTACTTAATTTGCATCAACATTTCCACCGTTACATCTAGCTGTAAATGTGACGAACATGCTTGCTAAGTGTTGCGTTCAGAGTTTTAATAGACTGCCTTAACCATATGTGATACGCATCGTTTACTTTTAAAAACGCCTGCCGAGTGTACTCCGCGTACGTGACTCCAAACCTGCCTTTTAAAATCTAAAATTACAAAGTAGGGACTTTAAGCATTCGGATTCAAATGGGATGGATGTTTCAGGCTACAGCGTGTCATTATTATACAGAGTGTCATTATTTTTTAACGTTTGAGAGTTTGGTGGTCTTTATACCTGCTTTGTGTGAGACAATCATTATTGTAGTATGAACATTTTTTATAATTTGTGACACAAGGCAGCAGAATCTTCCCCTCGGAGTTTAGATTCATCGATCTAAACTCAGAGGTGATGATTTTCTAACTTTTAACGATTTTTCTAATTCTTTTTAACGGTGAAACTTTCGATCGTTAAAAAAAAATTAGCAAATATTTTATCATATAATTTTTATCCGTGCTACAATGTTATAGATGGTTCCAATATTTGTTTACTATGTTAAACTGCTCGATATCTAGATGTCTCAAAATCCTGGTCCGAAAGTCTGGGAGGTTTTGGTGTTCAAAAAATTTGCGATTTGCCGATTAATCTGTTAATTTGGTGTTAGATTTTCATGAAAACTAGTTACAGTAGTTATATGAATTTAGGATAAACATTTTTGATATTTTGGTCCAAAACTCAGGAGGAAATTCAGAAAAAAATTAACTTAAATAGAGAATTAAAGTTTAGAATGTTGTAATTTTTTCCTTTCTTTTACATGCAGAATTGAATATAATACTACACTTGTCTCATTTTTTTCTTTAATGGGACATTATTTACCCCCCCCCCACACACACAAAAAAATATCTTTTGATTGTATCCTCTGTGAGGTCTAACACCTTGTACTTTGGCCTCGACAGAACAAAAGGACCACAAACACTTCCATTTAACTCCCTGGATTGGTTTGCAGAATTGTTTTCTTTTCAATAAACTTTAAAATGACTAATTTATGTATGGAGATGGGGGGGGGATATGTTGCAAGTGTTTCTAGACCCTCGTTTGTTACGCCATTTGTTCGTTCTAACATTCATTGAAATAAATGTGTTCAAAAGTTATGTCTCAGGCTCTGCCTAAAGCAAAGTTACAATGAAAAATTGCTTTTTAAATAAGAGAAATGTAATACAAAATCAGAAATAGGAGTGTTATAATTAAATTTCACTGATTTAACTTTTAGACTATGTAAAGAATAAATACTTTTTTTTCTTATCACACAGTGTGGAACCAAAACAAAATTCTCGATAAAAAGTATGAGCAGCCTTACTCCGGTGAAAATATAAAAAAATGTTTTCAATAAAAATTATAAAACCCCATATAGATGTGGAAGAAATTAAGTTGTCGTTCCTGTTGACTAAAGAATAAATCCAACCATGATTTATCCTAGCTTTTTGGACCTTCTAGTCAATACACCCCCCAAAAAAAGAATTTTTTTTTTAAATATTAGGCCTATAACCACAGCATGATTGGTATTTTTTTTATAAGCTCTTCGTTTGCCGAATGTATTTTTATACATTTGTTGTAGCATGCCTGTGAAATTTATTAATGGAAACTGTGTAGAAATAGTCCTTCGTTATTGATTACTCGTCTGTATTTAATGTTTAGTTGTAAATGATATAAACCATCTTTAGACCTATGGTAACAGTCTTTTGTTTGTAGTAAATTTAATTATACAGGATTAGTATAAAATCTAGGTTAGCATATTGATTTTAAAATTCTAATTTTTCTAATTCTAAATCCGAACATCCAGGCTTACCACTTCAGATTTCTTTTCTCACTGGGAATAACTCCAGTTAGTTTCCATGACAGGAACTTGTTAAAACCTAAGAACTTATCCTCTTAATATCCTTTTAAATATGTCATGTGTTGAAACGCTATTTGAAATAACTCATTACAATTAGAATATTAGCTACTTTTGTTCAAGATTTGATATTATAATGTTATAATAAAGATAAATGTTTGTGTGCATGTATGTGCATTACTTCCAGGCAATTAATTTAGTTTAAGTTTAAAAGATTTCTCCTGAGAAAACTCCTCCTTTTGATAGATAAATTTTAATTACTTTAGTTAAATCCGAAATAGAAGGTTTCCCTCTGAATCGATAGGTCACTCAAAGGAGAATTTGTCGTATCCAAAATTTGAAGTCTCTAGAGATAGATTCTTAAAACTAATTCAAACTTATGTTTCTTTTTGAATGTTACAAAAAATTTAAAAATAATGATTTGCTTTAATTTAGTAAATGATTATTCTAAGTTAATGCCATAAAGGTATGGTATGGAAGGAAATGATCCACGGAAATTAAGTTTTGGAGTTTGTGATTATGATATGTACAATTAGGATGATATGCTACTCTGAAGGACTTTTCAAATGCAAGTTCATCGTAATTATGTTATACAACAGGAAAAACTAGACTATGAAACAATCCGGAGCTGCAGCTAAATTTGGAATCTCCAAGATCAAGCCAATCATCTCGGTAGTTGAAAATGCAAGCAACCACTGGCAAGGCCTAGTGTCAATTTCAGTTGCAATGCATGGTGCAATTTCTTTACCAAATACAGGCATATGACCATATTTTAATTTAAAGGCTTGTATACATTCCAATTATTTCTCTTTAATACAAGTCCTCCTTTTGTTGGTTTGAGTGAGTCGGCTTTTTTCTTCATATATTCCTATTTTGAATTGAATCGGCAGTTTGAAGAATGGAACAAGTGCTAAAAAATTGAAATTCTTTATTTTGTTTTGCCATACTGTTATTTACATATAAACGCTCCTTGCAATCTGTAAAAAGCACTGGAATAGCGGGCGAATGTAAAGAATCTTATATAAAAGTTAAGTGAAGAAAAAATAATAAATAACACAGCTTTTTAAAAGTTTTTTTTTTTTAAATTTCCACAAAAACAGTTTTTGGATTCGTTCCCTTCTTCAAACTGCCGATTCAATTGTCTTAAAGTTTCTGTAGATATCGCATATTTGATTTATTTCATAATATGAAGGGCATCATATAATACTTGGAATTAAAAATTTTTAGAAATTAGAAACTCACATAAAAACCTCAGTTTATACTTCCTTTAAAGCTTAAAAAAATGGGGACCGAATTGAAAATAGTCTGCCAATAATTTCGATATAACACCAATGCTTCCCTTTAATAACATTACATCAGATATACTTATTGCAACTTCAGCTGCCTGTTTCAAAATATCGCTTTAAAGTTTCTCCTAAAGGAGTTTAATTTTCGTGAACCTTTTCCGTTCATATGCAAATGGTCAATGTTCTGTTAAAAATAGAACATGTTTCTACTCCCGTGCATCACGTATTCCGTACCCTCATCCATAAACTCTGTTACTTGGGTTCTCTCATTCCGATCACCTCTCACGCAAATAGCATCGAGAAATCATTATCACTCCGATATTTTCATCTGTAATTGCCGGGTAGGGAAAAACTGTGGCGAAAAGAAGGTGGAGCCGCTTAAGGTGAAAGCCTAATTATATCTCTCGATCGTATATTTTTGGCTTTAGAATACTGAAATTAATACTCGTAGTGGAAAGACAAATCTCTAACTTATGTCTGAAACTCGATAATAGGAATCGACGAATAGAGTTGCGGAATCGTGTAAGTTTAATTTCTTACTTCTGAAAATGTAGATAAGAATTTCCACAGATATTGCGTAGGAGCTGAGTGAAATGATGAATATAGATTAATGTGAGTACGATATGTAAAAGCTGTCATTCTTTAATGTTGAGTGAAGGTAATTTTTGTAAAGTAACCGAAAGTATTCGAGGTAAGTGTTTCTGAACTCCAGGTAATCGACTACTTACTTAAAAAAAAAAAAAATTCACGTAGTCTCTTCTAACGAAACTACCGCGGGTTATTAACGTAGGATTACTTATCGTTGCTTAAGTCTTTTGTATGTATGTGTCGTATTGCTCGTCCATTTAAATTATAGGGCATGATTATTTGGTGGTAATACAAAGATTATCTATCTTAGGACAAGGGGTATTTGGGTGCGTTGTGTTATAATTATTTATTTTGTTACCCAAGGCTCTGGACGCAATTAGCAATTAACGAACACATTTTTAAACCAGTTTGATCTGCTACATCAACTTTGCTCCACATTAAAACACCCAGCAGATAAATAATTACTGAAACAAGGTTATAAACAAAAAACTTATTTATTTACACTATCCTAATATTTACATCTCATCTCATCAAATTTTAATTAACATCAAAGCTGCTCTGTTCACTATCAATACCACAATCAAATGAAACAGGGTTCGATTTAGTTTGACTTTCTGATTCAGGGAGCGTAAATACGAACTACAAAAAATTCTAAAAGCTCCTATCCAAATTAAATACACGATATTTTCAAATACGTAAAACTCACACTAACTGTCAATAGCAAACGCGGGATCTGAACTAAACAAAATCAAATAGAAACACTCACGTCTTTTAGTTGAGAGCGACTTTCGGGTTCTGTGATGACTCTGGTAGGGGACTCTTTCCGTGACGCCAGTTTGAACTCTGTAGGTTCTCTTTAGTTTGATGGGTGACTCTTCCACGCTGGGGTTATCTGTCACTGTAGACGGACTGAAGGCAATCTTCTCTGCTATCCCTCTTTACTTCGGATTCGAGATCAGCTATCAGTCGTCTCTCCACACAGGCTTTCTTTCTCGGGAAAAATCAACCGAGTTCCGACGCATCAAACCCCCTTAGTTTTATTTTTGCTCCGGGGATATTCGACCGGACTTTTGGGGCAATCACACAGGGGCAGGTTTTCTCTTCAGTCGACCCAGGGGAAGGCCTCCTGGACTCCGAATGACTCCAACTTCCTTCTCCCAAACTCACTTCCAATATTTTAATTTCTTAAACTTTCCCGCCTCCGGAACCATTTCACCAGCCATTCAGGAAACTTTCGACTTTTTATTTGTTAAGTTTCAACACCTAAAAACCTCTCATTTGCTACCCTCTTTCTTAATCAAAAACGCCCCTCTTACGCAATGATCCAAACAGCTGATTGACCACCCGCAAACACCGCCAAACCATGTGGTTTTCTAACGCTTCCCTCCAATCCATCACCCACAAAGAGTCATTGTAACTTAACGTCACAAACGGTGCCATCCTTGCTTATGTGCGTCTATCATCTAAAAGACCCCACACACTCTAGGCTCATAAAAATTTTGTAAATTGGCTACCCTTGCCGACAAACGCCATGTCCTATAATTACGTCGGCATTAAAGACGTCCTAGACCTTTAACACAAAAATGTAAATGAAACAAAGCTTTCAAACTTTTTATTTTCTCTTAAAATATGAATTTTAATTTTTTTGAAAGCGCTTCATTACAGTATGTGTATATGTATGTATGTGTTATGTATATATGTGTGTATATATACACTCAAGAGCCAAAACATTATGACCACCCCTATATTTTGCAATGAATTCGCCTGGATGACGTGGAAGGCACGTGATCAGGTGGAAGTGGTATTTAACTGCTGCTGGAGAGTCTGAAGAATCATTCTTTCACTTACTTCTGTGTGTGATGGGAAAGGCTGCGGATCTAAGCGACTTTGATAGAGGGCAGATTGTAATGGCTCGAAGGCTCGGAACAAGTATTTCCGGAACTGCACGACTCGTGGGTTGTTCGCGACCTACAGTTGTTAGTACTTATGCAAAGTGGATGAATGACGGTCAAACCAGCAGTAGACGACATGCTGTTGGACGTCCACACGCTATCAAAGAAAAAGGTCGTCGGAGACTGTCTCGCATGGTGAAGCAAAACCGGAGCCAGACAGTGGCTCAACTGACAGCCCAATACAATGCAGGGCCAAGTAGAATAGTATCGCAGCACACTGTTCAGCGGACACTGTTGGATATGGGGATACGCAGCAAACGTCCCACTCGTGTGCCTTTGCTGACCAAGCGTCATCGCCAACTGCGCCTGCGCTGGGCTCGGAAACATCGCGACTGGTCCATGGATCAGTGGGAGAGAGTTGCCTGGTCAGATGAATCACGGTTTGTCATTCATCACGCCGATGGCCGTGTCAGGATACGCCGTCTTCCAGGCGAATTGTTGCTCCCTCAATGTGCAGTAGGTCATACACAGGCCGGTGGTGGCGGTATTATGCTTTGGGGGACGTTCTCTTGGGCGTCTCTGGACCCGTGGTTGTGGTAGAGCCGACCATGAATGCTACAGGGTATCTGAACATCATTGCGGACCAGTTGCACCCTTACATGGCCTCTGTTTTTCCAGCTGGAAATGGAATGTTCCAACAGGACAACGCCCCGTGTCACAAGGCTAAAATTGTGTTGGAGTGGTTCCAGGAACATGATGCTGAATTCCAGTTAATGTCCTGGCCTCCTAACTCACCGGATCTCAATCCGATAGAACACATTTGGGATGTCATGGGACGGCAGCTCAGAGTTCAAAGACCACCAATTCGCAATATCTCGGATTTGCGTGACCGTTGCTTAAACATCTGGTACAATCTGTCTCCGGCCATCTACCAAGGACTTGTGGCATCCATGCCAAGGCAGGTTGAAGCTGTGTTGCGCTCCAAAGGTGGGCCAACTCGTTATTGACAGGTGGTCATAATGTTTTGGCTGTTGAGTGTATATATATATATATATATATAATAAAAATTTTGACGCATTTTGGTACTTTTCTGTTTAACTGTTTACTGCTTGCCCAAGGGATACAGACTGGTTTGGCGCGCTGCCAAAATTATAACTCGCGACGCAGGACCGTTATGGATTAACGTAATCCTACGTTAAAAATATTTTTATTAGATTTTGGCAGTCGCCTGCTTAAAAGTTTTAAATGACAGTTATGAAATCTGTCGGTTGACCTTTTAAATTATCATTTTAATGTTCCTATTGGAAATTATCTCGAGTTAAATACGGTTTTTGACCATTGGAAATGGCAAGTGCAACCTTATTACTAGGTTTCCGAACGGCTAAAATGCTTTCTTCTTTCCCTGTACTACTGCTCTTTGATTTTTTGTATCATCTATCACTTTGTCTGTACAGCGATGATGTGTCGTTAGCTGTAAATCACTCTCTGGTCTTTAAATGTATGACCATCACGTCTCAGTGTGAACGCTGTTTGCTGTATTAAGTAAGGTAGTTTCTCTCTTGCAAAATATTTAGTATCTCTCTCTGTGGAAATTACTTGTATCTCCTTTCACACCAAGGAAAGGAACAAATTACACCCGGTTCAACTACTTATACCTGAAGTGTCTTAGCGTTATACTCTTTTAAAGTGTTCCAGTTATCTACAAGGTGCGCCCATAAAGTAACCGGACAATTTTTTATAAATAAGAAAAATATTACTCACCTTCAAATAAATTTATCTCCTTCAAAATAATCGCCAAAGGAGTCTATACAATTTTTCCAACGTTTCTCCAAGTCATCGAAACACTGTTTATAAGCGTTTGAACTAACCGTTCGCAAAATACGCGTAACATTTTATTTAATATCCGAGACGTTTTCAAATCTCTGTCCTTTCGTGGCCGTCTTAAGCTTCGGAAAAAGGAAAAAATCAGCTGGCGATAAGTCGGGGGAATATGGTGGGTGATTTATCACTGTAATTGAATGCTTAGCAAGATATTGTTGTACGGAAATTGCTGTATGGGGCCTAGCATTATCGTGTAAAAGAAACCATTGCCCAGAATCAAACAGTTCCTTCCTAACTCGCCTTATCTTGTTTCTTAATCGAAAAAGCACCTCCTTGTAAAAATACTGATTAATTGTTTGGTTTTCAGGAACAAATTCGTGATGAATAAATCCTTTGTAATAAAAAAATGCAAAATCCATGAAAGGACAGAGATTCGAAAACGTCTCGGATATTAAATGAAATGTTACGCGTATTTTGCGAACGGTTAGTTCCAACGCCTATAAACAGTGTTTCGATGATTTGGAGAAACGTTGGAAAAATTGTATAGACTCCTTTGGCGATTATTTTGAAGGAGATAAATTTATTTGAAGGTGAGTCATATTTTCTTATTTATAAAAAAATTATCCGGTAACTTTATGGGCGCACATTGTATATCTTTGCGTATCACTGTGGAGGTTGTGTTCCGAAAAGAGTATAAGACGACATTCAAGAGTAAACATGTATTAATATGAAATAAAATAACATGAATGAAATGTTTGTGCTTTTTAAGCATTACTCAGCTCGCTTGCGTCAGTAATTTTTATAATTGTTAAGGCTGCTGTGTACTAACCCTATTGCTCACCTCAATGTTAACCTATAGAGAAAATGTGTCCAGGGATTGCCGACTTGGATTTAAATATATTTTTAAAAAATTGTACTCCGTAATAGAAAAAGAAGTTTGACACCTTAGGACATTTTTTTTGTTTTTCCTTAAAAAAAATGCAAATATTTTAAAATTTAAATTATTCGGGGGAAAAATCTAGTATAGTGTGTTTTAAACCCTCCTAAATTCCTTTGATGGAAAAATGTATAAAATGAATCCTTTTGTAAGGTGCAGAAAAGTTCAGGCTATCTGAAAATGCATTATTAGCATTTATGTAGCTGTCAATAGTAGACACATTTTCTCCATAGGTTAACATTGAGGTGCATGAATCCAATAGGGTTAAATCTAACGCAGCAGTCTAAAAATATTTTCTAATGTTTGAAATCTACACCATATTTAAGTTATATGTCTAATGGAAAGGCAATGAAGCTAACATTTTAGCTAATTCTTTCTTTCTGAAAGTACTTGCTGCAAAACTGAACTTATTTTTACTATCACTGTCGTCGCCTTTCGTCTATAATATTACAAATGGATATTTCACTGTACCTTTTTATATTTTTGTCAGAAATTTCGTCTTATTTATTTGCAAAGAGAAAAAAAAAGTATATTATCGTTACTCGATGAATAGTCTCAATGTTGAATTTTTAAGGGGAGTCATCACTTTCACACAAGTAGAAAAGTCAGAACTTTTGCTTTTTTTTTCGAACTCCTATAACTTTTTTGTTATTGTCCATTAACCATGAAATTTTCAGTATTACTTCTCAAGAATTCATAAATTATGTTCCTTCAATTAATTTTAATACAAGTAAATAAGAATTTTATTTATGAAGTAAAAAGTTAGTGCGTTTTCTGAAAATTTCAAATTTATACTGATACACTGCGCGCAGACTTACAACACTGATAAAGCTTAAATTAATTTTTTTAAGCATTTTTGTGATGTAAAAACATTAGGTATAACTCAATACCTATTTTAATTTTAAAGTACCAAAGAATATTTACTCCAGGACAATCCAAATTTTAAAAAAATTAAAAAGCACATTAAAATTAAAAGTCAAATGCTATAAATTTTTAGTAAAATAATTTTTTAGGAAAAATTAGGTGCATATTTTTTGTAACATCATTATACGCTTACCCTAAAAATTTGAAAGTAATATCTGCAGTAGTTTCTTTTATACAGTGCATGCAAGTATGAAAATCATCATTACGAGAAAAATGCTTTTAGAGCTCCCACACTGGTAATGTTTACATCGGAATTACTGCTTTCGTGTCATAGTTTTCAATGTTCTAATTAGAATATTTTAACATGGTTTGTTTTAAATGATTCAGAAATGTTCACATATTGTAAAAATTCAAACGAAATGAAATTCGATTTATTTGAAGACTTAAAGTGATGACTCCGCTTAAAGTGTGGTAATCACTTTCTTGGTAGATAATTTCTAATAGTGCCCTTTATATAACTTCCTTTAATTCAATAAATGGTCCCTTTCTTTTTCTATTGCTGTTTAAAATTTACTTCCTCTTTTATCTATTTAGTAACCAAATGAAGATTGGTCTAGTCGATTTTTGAACTCTATACATTTTCTTTAACCTACTCAGTCTCTGAAACTGTAATTATTATCATATAAGGAGGAGGTCAAATTCAAGATATAACTTTTCATTTAAATTTTTATTGTACATATGTGCATGCAGAATAAAGATCCTTATCTTAATGCTTAAAACATTTAGTTTAAATTTTATATTAACCTAATATTCATTATGCTTCATGACGTGAGAAATTATAATATCGTTCATGTTTTAATTATCATGAACCTTTCTCAACGCAATATTCTCTTCATTAACAGCGTTGGATTTTGTTTTCTAAATTAGTTTTCTGGGCCATTATCTAATTTTAAACATGCTAGCTGCGTGAGAGATTATTATAATACACTGAAAAATAATTTCATTACGTTTTAATTATTGTCTAATGTTGAAAATTCATGCATGCTGTGAAACAAAATTTGGCTTTTCCCCATGTACTTAATGGAAAAAGTATTGCAGCTATTCTATATTATGACTTATATCTCCAATTTTATGCAATTCACGAAACTGGAGCAATTTTATTTCTTTTTGATTCACGCGGCATATTGAGAAAATCACTTGAAATGTATTTGAAAGAGTGTCCTTTATTGAAAGTAGAGAAGTCTTAGATCACAACAATCAATCAATCAATCAATCAATATATATATATATATATATATATGTGTGTGTGTGTGTTTGCTGTGCAAAGGGTATTAAGTCCAAAATGGGCTTAAATGAGTTACCAAACCAGGCATGTTTGAAAAATCAAAGGCTACTGCAGGGTACAGAAAGCTAAGTCCAATTCGACTCCTAAATATTTTTTTTCATAAGAGGTATATGAAACAAAACACAAACATGTTAGTGTTAAAGGGGTTATGTCCCAGTCAAGGTCCTAACACTCTTTACTCAACAAAAATAAAATTGGAAAAATTTATACTTTAAAAAAATAAAAAATTAAACTTAAAAAAACTGACTTTACGAAAGCCGTTTTTTTTCAATCCTGTTTTCGTCAAATTTGGACTTGACACTCTTTACTTACACACACACACACACACACACACACATATATATATATATATATATATATATATATATATATATATATATATATATAGTCGCAAGTCTTATATTATAATATAGTATAATATAAACCTTGCGTGGCAAAAGATCATTGTAGCACTCCTTATCCAGTCAACCATCCCTACGAAAGATATATTTATTTGAACTTAGAGTTATTAGGAACAGCAAAAGTAAAATTCATATCTAATTTAAGTCTTTGGGTGCAAAATTTTGTCAGCTGTCTTATTCCTAAGCTAAATAAATAATATGAAGAAAACACTGAATAAATAAGAGCAAGATGATAATATTCAGACATAATTGCTGAAATATGTTGAGGATAGGATTTGATATTATAAATAATAAGGCTACAAAAAATGAAGGAAAAAGATGAAACTGTAATATCAAAACCCTAGTCTCTGAATATAATATTCACTTTAAAATTAAAACATATCTGACTTGGTAATGCTTTTAATTTAGTGTTTAACCGTTATAAAATTTAAAAAAATAATGTAATCCTGATGAAATGTTTCAACACATTTTAGAAAAATTGTTTTTAGGACTACGAAGGAAATAATTGTAAAAAAATCTAGAGTTATTAATTATTTTTGTTAAATACATTTCTGATACAGCTTTATTTCCCCAATGAAAAAAAAAGAAAAAAAATTAGTGCCATTAGTAAATTTTATCCTCAGGGTTCTATGAGTGACTTCTTATGCTATACTTATGTAATAGAATATAAATTATCACATCTTTTTACTTGGTAATTACTTTTTATTTAAAAAGGAAAAACTGAAAAACTTTTAATTCAAGTACCTGACGTAAATAAGTTCGTACTTAGAGAAGGAGATTTATCTCCATCAGATGTTAACTCGTTGATTGATTGATAAAAAAGTTTGCTCTGTCTTGCACATACATAAACCTGAAGCAAAAAATTCACCAATCAATTTTTTCTATCAAAATATTCATCAATTTCAAAGTTTTTTATATAATATCCCCTTTAAAATATAAACACATCTGTAATGTTTTTAATTTAGTGTTTAACCATTATAAAATTAACAAGAATAACTTCCTGTAGCAACGATGAAATGCTCCAACACATTTTAGGAAAATTATTTTTTGGACTAAAAAAGGAGATAATTGTAAAAAAAGATCTAGAATTATTATTTTTGTGAAATACATTTCTGAGAGCATTTTATATCCCCGATATAAAAAAAAGGAAAAGCATTAGTGTCATTAGTAAATTTTATTCTCATAGTTCTAAGAGCGACTTTTATGGCATACTAACGTAATAGAGATATAAATTACCACATCGTTTTACTTGTGACCATTTTTTATTAAAAAAGGAAAAATTGAAAAACTTTTAATTCAAGTACCTGGCGTAAATAAGTTCTTACTAAGAGAAGGAGATTTATCTCCATCACATGTTAACTCGTTGATTGATAAATAAAAAAGTTTGTTCTGTCATGCACATATCTAAACCTGAAGGAAAATATTCATCAATCAAGTTGAAACACTAGACAATTTCTCCTCCGAAACCCCTATCGAATCTTGGGTCTTTTTTTTTTCTCCATACAGCCTCCTCTTCCAAGAAGAGTGTTCTTTTAATTTACAAACAGCCGCATCTTCTTTGATGAATATCACCAGAGCTAATCGCAAATAACTTTTTGATAAACTAGTTATAAATAGAACGATGAAATTTCGTTTCCAGCTCATTGTCATTCATCGGAAACCGTCCTGTCCGAGATATGTGCGCGCGGCAGGCCATTTAAATTTCCTGCCAGACATGACGACTATCTCCAGCGACGTCGCCAAGGGAATACAAATGATGACTAAGAAAAGAAATATCACTGGCTCCCCGTCTCCAGACATGTGGGTCATTCGCTCCGTCTATCTCATTTAAATTATTTAATTTCATTATCATAATGAGTGAAATCCCATTATTAGGAACAACACAGGAAGAAACAAAGTAACGTGATTATCATAATAAATTTTGATGATGATTTATGGCATGAATTATTCACGAAATTTATATGTGATAAGTAATAAAAGGGTGTGAATGAAGGTTTGTTAGGGAAAATATAGTTTGAATAGAGTAACTGGGGGCTTGTTTGTGCGCGGCGTTTCAAGCTGAATAGGCGATGAGAAGAGAACGTGTCTGTCGCATCGCTTTAGAGAATTTCACACTTCCATCCCTCTTATTATCTCCTCCTGTCTTTAAGTCACATTCGTTTGGGACATTTTGCATTTAACAGTGCGTTAAAATACGTGTTAATGTGTCCTGTATATCGCTTTAAATGCATTCCTAATCCAGAAATATTTTAGTGCGTATTCATATCTTGGTTAAAATAGATTTCGAGCTTTTATGAAAAAGTAATTTTCAATGAAATGAATTTTTCGTTGCTATTTCAATAGTTTTTTTAGTGCAGATCTTGTAGACCCGAGGTTAAAACTATTTCAATAGTTTTAACCTCTGCTTAGTCAATATTTCCTATAGTGAAGTCGTTGTGGTGGAGAGGTTAAAACTAATAGTTTTAACCTTTTCTCTATAAGTTCCTTTCAACTTGTAGAGCAGAGGTTCTCAACCTGGGAGGTACGAGTGATATTCATTGGAGGGAGTAGGGTCTGAAGATTATCCAAGAGGGGGGTAGACATAAGAAGGTTGGGAATCACTTGTAGAGTAATTCATAACCAATTAAAAATAGCTTATACTCCTATTCACTAGAAGATCTCCGTCAAAGAACATGAGATTACTACTAAGAGTTTCTAAAATGTACAAAAATTTTCTCTGGATTTAAAAATTGGCTCTGAGATTTTTATTTCCAGCAGAATATTTGATATACATGTTTTTTGTTCGGTATCTTTACTTCCAAATTTTATTATGTGGCCAATGCGTGCCACTTGTCAATGAAAACTCTAGCACATAATTCGCGAGAACCGTTGGATGCTTTCGTTGGAGGCATCGTACAGGTGAACCAACTCAAATTGATTACAGGAGTCCTAATATTCTTATAAGTACTCTGTTAGTGGAAATGAATCATTATGTCAGAAAAGCAATTGATTTTTGTGACTACTAATACTAGGAGTTACCCGAATTTGCTTCCTCGGCACATCACTTTAAACGAAAAGTTTAAATAACTAAGTTTTGGATGTTACGGAATTTTAAATCATGTTCATACTCAACATTAAGTAAATAAGTAGGCTTAAGTAGAATTTAGTATTCTTAAGTAGAATTTAGATCCATATCTGATTGTATTGGGTGTGTTGGATAAGTTCCGTGAAACAGGGTTTCTTAAGGTTTATTCTTTGATGCCCCTTTCCCCATCATTACTAGAAAAAAAATTGCTCATTGGCAGGTAAATTCCCCGAAGAGTTTAATTAAATTCATTAAGAAAATTATGATTAAAAACATTTACCAATAGTAAAGGTTAAAGTATTAGTGGATTTTGAATTATTTTAAAGGCATGCATTTGTTAATAAAGGATTCTTTCTAGAAATTCCGAATATAATTACTCTTAAAGCATGTGGTATATTTTCGCAGTTTTTAACTTTCGGAGAATTCTAGTACCTTTTAAGAAAATATTATTTAATAATGCACCTCTTCTGTCTTTTAACGTCTAGGTCATTACGTGCAGCGTTGTGTTGATAAAACTTTTCACTATTCACAGAATTTTTCTCCAAAAGATCACGCAAAGGACTTGATATATTTTGAAAATAACATCTGATATTCAGTTTGAGAATGAAATATTAAATCTTTTTATTTATAACTCTACGTCTTGGCTAGCTTAAGATGAAGTTTTATGTTGATTTGGTCGACTGAATGAGTTCATATTTTATGCTTTTAATAATTATAATCATGGAAATTGCAATTTTTTCTCTAGGTGCCTGTTAGTCCCAGACTGATGGTATCGTCCCAGATTTTTGTAAAAAAATCTTGTCGATAGCAGCAATGTTATCACGAAAACTGAGACAAAAGCAGCTGTTTATCGTATTGATACTTTTTTAAACTTTAAGATTCTTTTAAAACTTTAATGAAATTAAAAGGACATCTGTGATAAATTAAAAAGTATTCCAATTTATACAATAAGAATGTCTTAACAATTCCCACTGTCTAAGAATTCATTTTACTGGCAGAAATCGATATGGGATGGCCAAAACTAATATAAAAAAAGAAAAGATTATGAGAATTTTCCACCATCAATGTTACAAACAAAATACAATGAATTATAAAGATTTTGGACTAAATCGAAAAGTATACACATGTATGAAATTTGAAAAAGGTAAAAGATTTACGCTTAGTGTAAGGAGCATTTTTCCCCCTTCAAACAAAATACTCCGATTTTATCGATATTGGGAAACTGTAATCTCTGTCTAACATTAACCCTCCACCCATTTAAAGTTTTTTGTCAGTACTACTAAATAGCACCACGAACTACCACATAATGTACAAAACTCATCAACAGCAGCCTTTGCATTTTAGATGTCCCAAACTTTTTGAAATCTTTGGTATGATCAATTTAGTGAAGCCATGTATGTTTCATCACTGATACATGTGCAATTCCCAACGGAACTTTCTCTAATAAGATGACGATTTATAAATTCTTAGGTTTCGTATCAGATGAAAAAATCTTCCGTTTCAATAATTTCGCCGAACCGGTGTATGCCGGACTATGCAGCATTCTCCTAACTCGTCACCTATTGTTTAAGAGTCGGCGAAATTTAATAATTTTTACAGGGATAGATACTCCATTGTTGAAGGTAACAGTCTGTTCGCTGTCTCCCACCAAAGCGTATCGTAAGACACTGCTGATTGCAAAACAATCAGTGTAAAAGAACGTTGATTCGCATGGATAATTTTGCATGAATAATTATTCACTACTTTGGAATTGTTCATGTTACTTTATAAAACATGGCGCCCTAAACAACAATCCTTTTGTTCCATGTCTACACTAAAATTACCACCGAGGAAACAGGAAAAGAATCATCAGTCATGGCAGGCAAATCTCCGACAATTAGGGGTTGCGGCCTCCATTAGGGTTCTGGGATCTCATCAAGTAAAAAATTGAAAATCTTTGTTTCAAATAAATTGAAACAGTATATTCGAAGTTGGCTATGTCTGAGCTCTTGTTCAAGTCCCTGAAGTCTTCTTTTAGGTCTCTGAAAACTGCAGGTAGACTTAAGGTACAACTACTACCATTTTTTTTATGAGACAAATTTTTTTCTTCTTCGTATCTCATAAATATTTTCCGAATAGAATCCGCTTTAAAAAAAATCTGTGAACTGCTATAGCAATAAATGCTTCGTGATCATTATATTAAGGAAAATTATAGAATAAGTTATTTGTTATTCCGGCATACATGAAATGAAGTCCTTTTGAAAAGTTATCATGTCGAAACGTGGTATACAGGTTATTTTATTTTTATATATTCATCTATGGTTTTTTTTAAACAGAACTAAAATACTTTTATAATACGAATTTATAAGAAGCCTACGAATTTATAACAAGCTGTCTATTTTCGTATTTAAACGTTTATAATTATTTGCTCGTCGCAAAAGCAAATTCATTCAGAATACATTATATTAAGCTTGTAGAATTGCACTCTTTTACTGTTGTCCTCTTTCAATAAAATAAGTGTCTTAAATTAACCAATATACCATTTTTATATTAAATTCCGTAAAATTTATGATGAAATAAGACAAAATTGTAATTTGAATATTTCAATATACTTTTTTATCGTGAACGAATACATTGCTTTTGTATCTGCTTCCAGAGGCCTCTATTTAATAGAAAACGAGTTTAAAATTAAGGGTTTGTATTTTCCGCAATATTTTAGTTTCCATTTTCTATAGAGCATTTGAAGAACATTCACTTAAATCCAGGCCTCCTTTTTCTCTGATTAATAATTAATATGGAAAAT
Organism: Dolomedes plantarius; assembly: GCA_907164885.2. Lineage (NCBI taxonomy): Eukaryota > Metazoa > Arthropoda > Arachnida > Araneae > Dolomedidae > Dolomedes > Dolomedes plantarius. Next base: position 85,923,248 of record OU015496.1, on the reverse strand, counting down.
TCCCTCCGCGAGAACATTGCAATTTTAGGATACAATTAAATTAAATTCGTGTTAAGTGAGCCAAGATTAAAATACAGATTTTTTTTCATAAACTTTGTTTAAACCTACAATAATGGCTCCTCTGATAAACATCAATATTATTTTTTTACTTCAATCTCTAAGAATGAGTGGCGTAAATATGACGCTCTTACGACTCAATAGTTTCTCCTTGATGGTACTTGACGTATTACGCTGTATTGAAGTGGTGATGTAATAGAATATATCCCTGAATAATTTTCAGAAAAAATAAACTCTATACTGACAGAGAGTGAAAAAACTTTAAAGCGCCGTACTGGCAGTTAGGGTGCCAGTATTCCTCCGTTAAGATTGTGGAATATTATTGTTATCATGAGGGGGTAGTTAGCGGTGTAACCGCTCATGATAGTGTCCCCTTTGAAATAAATGAAGAAATTCACTGAGAGAAGTACTTCAAAAGTGGAACATTTAATGCCAATAGAAATTCTATTATTTTTCATTAGTTGCTTTCCTAGGAATAAGTTCCAGTTGCACCAATGGTCGAATGTATACTTGCATTATAATGCTGTAAACGTTCTACCAGTGGCGCAACGACAATATAATTTTAGAAAAATTTTAAGATAAAACAATAGAACTTCTATGAAATAGAATATCCAATGTTCTGCCAGTATAGTAATGTATTGTTCTGTGTATTTTTTTTTACCTTTTGAATATTTACTTTAAAAACTAATAAAAATTTTTTTGACAAAGGGAAATGACTTCCGTCATGCGTTTTAAACTTCTAAACGCACCTAGAGACGAGATGACGTGTTGTATATTCAGCACGTTAATAGAATTAAGATAGGGTTTTCTGGTTTACCACTTTCTTTAAATTTTTGTGGCTTAAAAATTTCAATGGGGTGTGGCGCTGTAGTCTTGCTACAGTGGCGTAAGTGGCCGTAAGAGGCTGCTATTTAGCTATAACCATTACTTCAAAACTCAATGGAATAGAGTGAGTGTACCTTTTGAATTTCTGTCTTTTCATTTGTGTTCTTTTAGGATTGCATGTTTACTTGCATTTATGGTGCGTTGAGTCCTTAGTGCAGGATTTTTGTTTATTTTCATTTGATTTGACTATCTGTTTCAATGGGGATCTCGGAGCCTTGGGATGTCTTTTGGTTAGACCTGCATCCCATTCAGAATTCCCTTGAGGTAACTGATTTGGTTAGGCCTCCTGATGAAGAGACCTGTCGGTTGCCTAGTTATGGTTTAGTTCTTTTACTGCTACAGAAACTTGCATTTCTGGTGAGTTGAGTCCTAAGTGCGTGATTTCGGTTTATTTTGTCTGTATTCTTCCTGTTAGTAATTATCTTTCTCTGTTGAATTATTTACCTTTTAGTTATATTTGCACGTTAATAGAAATAATGTTTCACTTGTCCCCCTGAAATTTGCCAACTGTCGTAAAAATAAGTGTATGTATTTTGGAGAGACTTTTCTGCGATAGTTTGTTTTTTCCTTTCTGCATTTCATTAAAATTTTTTAATTTACTCTTGTGTACTCTAAAAAGGTTGTTGAATCTCTTTAAAAATTAATTTCACTGTTGCTATGAGATGAAAAATTGTAACGTAAACCCTTAATAAATGTTAATAAATCTAGCATATTTGCGACTAGTAATTAAAGGATTTTGATTTGTCATTGTTTTAGCCACTTCATCATGGAAAGTTGCATTAAGTGAGCTGAATAAATTTATGAAATCCAGGCACATAAAATGAATATCCCTTAAAGATTAAGGACTGGATCCTTTTTGTAATGTGAGTTGTTCAGTCCCGCTCCCTGTGATGTGATTTAGATTTTAAATTTAAAGTTTTAAATTAAAGCTTTCTTCTCATAATAGCGTTATTTATTAATATCGAGGAAGTAACGCAAAAATTCAAATTAATCTGTGAATAATTGTACTTTCCGAGCGAGTCCAATACAAATTTTAGAATGAATAATTAAATGTAAAAATGAAAAAAAAAACCTCACTCTGTTAAATCAAGTCACAATATATTTATTTATAATATATTTTTAAACATAGTAATCAGAAATAAGGTCATAAAGAGTCAAAATGGAAATTTTATGGAAAGTTTGCTAACATTAGGAAGCGTTTATAAAGAGTCAAAAGAAAATGCTGTTTTTATGGAAAGTTTGCTAACATTAGGAGGCGTTTATAAAGAGGGAAACAAAGTTATGTTTCCACAGGTTCGTTTACGTGCAGTTTAAGAGAGTTAGTTTAAATAGTTTAGAAAAGTTACAACTGTTTCGTGAGGATTAAATAGTTACGAAAATGAAAGAAGTGATTCTAAAGAAAATATGTAGAGAATCAGAAGAAATGAGACATAGATTCTAATACCTTATCTTTTTTCGTAAGATCTTGATTATCTTCCATTAGTAATATTGTGATATGAAATATTTTGGGACATTCCTCTGAAAAAGAAATAATAACAATTGTACAATGTTTAGAACATATTTATTTTAATGGATATTTAAATAACACTGTCATTAACTAATGAAATATAACATTTTAACTAGTACGTTACTCTTGACACTGTTTGCTGACAAAGATTTTATTGAATGAGCAGTGTTTTTATTAAGTTCTTCAAAAATAACCAAACTGTTACAAGGTATATTTACTCCATGCTGGACTAAACCCTTATAAAATTTTGTAAATAAACTATGTTATAAAAAGTCTATACTATTAAAGGGTTGATGTATCACATTTTTAGTTTGTGTAAATAGTCTTTAGATAAACAATTCATAAGCATGGTTGGTTAGAGTAAATATCAAAACTTTACTAAATAAAAAATTAATCAAACGTTCTATTTCATTTATTAAGATCAATTTTACTTTATAAAATTTAATGCATTTGTTAATTTTAGCTTTATAGTTTAAATTCATCTATGAAACCCATGGTTTCTTAAATCACTTAATTTAACATAAATAATTTATTACCTACTTTATGTAAATTATACTCGGACCCCAGGATTTTCATAGCGGATTCTTGAGAGTATTGTGCAGCCGGAGAGAACCAGGTTTCGAATACTCCTTTGGGCGTTTTATCCCCCTTTCTTTGGATACTTTAGTTTCATCCGGGTGTTCTGAGCTAAAACCAAATAAAACTCTTGCAAAATCTACCCATGAATACAGATAGATTAGTGGTGCATACTTCTAACATAAACATTTTCATTGTACTTTACTACATGTCTAAATTTCATAGATATTTTTAACACAATGAAGTATAATTTTTAAATTTGAATTACATGAGATAAAATCTCGTTATCAAATTTTCTGTTTAAGTAAATATAACAAATACATTTATTGAAAGAAAAACTTTTAAGACATGCCTATTCCCTGAAAATTAAAATCAGAGCATGGTAAGGTAAATTACAGACAAAATTAAAAGGTCCGTGGTCATGCTATAGATATTAAATGGTTGAATATAGACACAGCTAATCAAGTTAAAAACTGACTATCTTTTGTAAACTTAAGGAATATTTACTTTATCTTTGCTATAAATAATAAAAATTGGATAACTTTGAGCCACCCTCTTATAAATACTCTTTCAAGGGCGTGTAAAATTTTTGCTTCATTTTAGATAAGCATTCCAATATTTATATATTCAGTGTTTAGTATTAATTAGAACTTTAGTACAGGAATCTATCGTAATTTAAATCTCATAAATTAAGGGGCGTTGTGAAGTACTTGATCAAAGTTCATATATTAGCTGTTGAAAAAGAGCCACCTCGAGAATGTTTTTAATTTAAGCATTAAAAAATGTACATTATACAAATGTAACATATAGAAGTGTGTATGTGTGCATATATATATATGTATGTATAGTATGTATATGTATATATATGTATATAATTAATATATATATATATATATATATATATATATATATATATATATATACACACACACAGTTCCGTAACTAGGCAGGGGCAACAGGGGCACCCACCCAGGGCCCACTTGGAATGGCGCCCAAAATGCTGTATTTGTTTGCTATTTTCCCAAATCTAATTAATTAAGGGGCCCAAATGCAAATTCTTGCCCAGGGCGCGGGGATGGCTAGTTACGGCACTGTATATATATATATATATATATATATATATATATATATATATATATATACATACTATATATAATATACAGTACTAAAAAAACTATTATCACAGATATTATCTAATTTTAGGGTTGATTGGTTGGTTGCTTCGGGTTTAATGGCGCAAGGTCCAGAGAGGACAAGCTGCGCCATCTAATTTTAGGGAACTTGTACGCTATATTGTTGTATTATCTACTCCAGTAAACGAGTTGCTTGAATTAGTCATATGAAATATGGAAAAAACATTGATGCAAAAATACTACATGTGTTCTATCTTTAATGTAATTGTTTCTTAATATTTCAAATTCAAGACATTTTATATGATTTCAGATACAGGGCGGGTAACTGAAGTTCCCTATGGAAAGTGTCCAAGAACATGGAAACGCTTAAAAAAGTTATTTACGGCTCCCAAAATTTTCGAATGTGCTATTGTGTTTCTCAATTACTAACACTACTGTATAGCATGTAGATCAATAGCAATGCAGATAAATAAAAAATTATAAGAAAACTGAAATTTCTCAGTGCTTTATATAATGTTCTGCATTCCCTTGCTTTAAATGAATTGGTTATATTTCAGCGTACTTTGCAGTTGAATTATTGAATTTTGTATGGAAGATTCTCTAAATGTTATTTTTTTTTGTTCAAAATGCTAATTACTTTGATAATGCGCCTTTATTTTAAAATTTTCCCTTATGTAGACTGGGACAGTTAGATAAAAATAGAAAAGGAAAAAAAATAAGAGCGTTTTTTTCGGAGTTATGTGTGAATAATAAACATCCTTAAATGAGAAATTGTATCGTAACTCAACTGGTATACCAGATAAAGTTTCTTGTTTATCCTTTTATGCTTTTATCTCTGTTGTTCGGTTAGCTATTGAATATTTTGTCTATCAAAAGATTAATTACACATGTAGGATATCATTTAACAAGATAACCAACACTCACTTTTTATTTAAACTATCCGCTGCGCGACCAGCATGGTCCCTTTTAGTATTATATTTTCTTTTGCAAATCAACTCAACTGAAAGTAACATATGTAAGGAATGTTACCATTACCTGTCATCATAAATATACGTTGTTAAGTGGTAGTGGGGTCTCAGCCAAAAAATTTGTAATCACTACAAAATTCTCTATAAGACTGATTCTAAAACATCGAGATTAAAAAATGGGAATTTCCATTACTTCAGAACAGAGTTAAACATAAGATTGAGAAACCCAACACCAATGATTTTAAAAATTACATCCCTCCCTCTCTGTATGTACTATTTTTCAAAATTAAGATATCTACACTTAATCATTACATCAAATAAGAAATTGTTGGAGAAAAAAATTTTCACTTAAAAAAGGAGTAAAATTTCAGCAAGTACTAAAATATAGTGTGGATTAAATCACCCTCTGTATATATATACTATTGTTTACAATTCAGATATCTACACTTAATCATATCAAATAAATAATTTTGGGGAAAATTTCTTAATTTATAAAATGGAGTAAAAATTCAGCAATTTTTAGGAGTAAAAATTCAGCTAAAAAAAGTGTATAAAATAACTCTTACTTACTATTAAAATATTATAATGCAGTTATTAATATTTTATTATGATATTCCTAAAACTTCTTGGTATACACAGCTGAATATTTCAGAAGTAGGAGATACTACAGTTACAGAATCAAAAGAACGGACTCTAGATAAACTTACATACAACTGTCTATGACTAACACTGGATTTGATAGGTCTAAACATATTTTGTCAAAAGTTTGCCCTCTTACATACATTTAGAAAAACCGATTGAACAAATGAATAAATTAAAATTATCTCATGAATAAATTAAAATTATTCATGAGTAAAATACAGCAATTAAATTGTACCAAATTAAGTGGTATCGTCGAGCCACTACACACACGCGGTTGTCTGCTAATGTTTACTTCTAGTAGTTGCAACCGTTGCCATTCGGAGTGAAGAAATATCGTCGATTTTTGTACCTACGGGTTATATATATATATATATATATATATAGATTTTGAGCCGCGAGGAATGTTTTAGGCTGAATCTGCAGCATATTAGAGAGAACGAACCTAATGTATCAAAAATTATTTTTGAAGTAATAAGCAGCATTAGTTATTTATTGAAACGTTCATTGTGAAGAAAAATTAAAATAAGGTTTTTGCAGAAAATTAAACATCTGGTTTTGCTCTTATGTAACATGGCAGAATCATGAAATGAAAACAGGAAATTATAATTTCGTCAAAGTTAGGAACTTCTCTAAGTAAGCAAAGATTTGAAAGCTATAATATTTGCAATCTCTAAGTGTAAAAGTGTAGGATTAAATGTAAATATTTTAACAAAACGGAATCTTAAAAAATACTAGCGTGTTAGTAAAGTATATACAGATCTTTCCTTCCGACTGCTATAGATTATCTTGACTAAGTTTAGAGACATTAAGATAATTTATATATTCATTGAGTGTATATCTTTTTTTAATCAATGAAAATATTTTCTATATGTTTCACATTCACTTTTACAAATATATATTTGTGCCATGTTATTAAATCCTGCTCCAAATCCATGAAATGTTTAAATGTAGTACTCTCAGTAAATAAACCCTTTTTAACACATTCTACTTTTATTGTTATAGTTTTTACTGCATTCAAGCAAGAACGTCTAGAACTTGAAATCTAATCCAACCGTGCAATCAGATTTTATGTAAGTGTTCAGTTATAGCGCAAAAAAGCATAGCTGATTTATTAATCTCCAACAATAGACTTGATATCACAATAGGAAGAAATATATACTTAAAAATAAGTGGATATAAGTACATTATTGAATAAAATATTTGTATTTATGAAGTTAGTTAATTTAATAAACATATCATTGTATCATGGAACTGTAAATACATTCTACTACCCAAAAGTTTTTCCATCGCCAAATAAAAAATGTTTTATGTATACCCCCTTCTGTAAAAGCTTCTCCTGCCTGGGGTAGAGACGAGACGTGCTCTAGAATACCCTCTCTAGTTTGTATTAATAATAACGATTATTTGTTATACATTTATTCTCTTAATATAACAACGAATTTTGGATTTATTAAAGCATGATTTTCGATTTCCTGCATTAGCTCTGCCTTTCTATCCAACCATTAGTTGTGAAAGTCTTATTTTTCAAAACATTATGAATATAATGGTAATTAATTAAAAATTAATGAATAAAAAATAATTTGAAACTTGTCAAAGATTTATTTAAAGTAACTATACATTCCCAACCTTCCAGAATTTTTAAAAAAAAATTTTAAATAACGAAATTTAGAATGCAGTTTTGTTTATTTCTTTTCTTTTTTTCATTTCTGCCTAAACAACATCCTGGCTAGGGAATCGAACTTTAATTTACTCAACAGTTATGCAGTGACCATTTAATCCCACAGTAATTTCATAATCTTTTACAGTGCGTCTCCCAAAAATCTTAGAGAAAAACAACTAGTCGAAATTAACTTACTTGCCGTATGAGCATTTAGAAATAAAGTCTCATCGGAAACCTATAATTTACCATTATTTACACGTCCAATAAACATATTCCAAATACGTAAATGCAAAAAAATAGTAGTATTAGAAAAATTATTTTCTTAGCGGTGTTCATTTTCTTGAGAGCGGACAAGACGGAGAATAATTCCTCTTTTCTTTTTCTTTTTTTCAATTCTTCCCCAGATATAATAAACCTTCAAGCACTTTTATAGATAAAATGCGGACACTTTTCTGAACAGAGAAGAGCCACTAGCTTGTGAAATAATTAAAACACAAATTAATTTCTGAGTTTTATAATTTTCACCAGATGGCACTCTTGCATCAGCTGAGCTTCCCGTAATCTTAAAACAACGAACGACTTAGAGAATTGTCAGACGTTATGCAATCTTTTCCACTGCAGTTTGCCTGCGTTGCAGGGAAAAAGGAAAAAAGATTTTACAAATATAATACGCTTTTATACCAATAATACGTATTTGCTTGTATTGCGATTGTTATCCCATTCCAAATCTCGAATTCATTGTTTGAAATTTATTATTCGTTTGTCAAAAATTTTTTTCGTAACCTTTACTAGCATAACAACGTAACGAAATGATCTCATGAGCATTTATTATTTCTAGATATATTTTGAAAAATATGTTTTTTTGTTTTAACATATTTTTTAATATTTTCTATTATTTTTTTCGACATATCATTTTTCATGCTAGATAACGAGGTTGTGGATGGCTTCTAAAAAATTGTTTAATTTGCTTGTTTAAAAAAAAATTATCTGAGGATTTTTGTATTAGTCTAAATAAAAAATAAAATGAGTGAAAATTAATTTTCGTAACAGTGTCACAGGAAAGTAGATTAAGATTTCTAAAAAATAACGCTTATTTTCAAAACTCTTATACATTTATAATACAATTATTTTTCCATTCATGTACCCGAATGGGTTGTTCGAAATTTATTAGTTATATGTAAAAAAATTATAAATATACATCATCATAAATGTAATATTGACTAAAATATTTATTGAAACTTAAATTTAACTTCGATATTTCGTTTACTTTTTCGGCACTGAATACGTTTTAATTATGATGGACCTATTTTACTTAAATATAGCGATGAAATTTAGCATGATAAAAATGACAGCCTTTTAGATAGCGTATATTAGGGGTAGATCAAACTGCGGCTGTTTAACACTTTCTTTACGGCTCTTCGTTAGACTATTGAAAACTTGTGCGAGAATCAAATACCTAAAATTAAAATTAGCGGCATGTCGAATAGCACCCATTTCTGTATAACTTGTAAAATTAAATAAATTTAAATTGAATTAAAATAAATTCTGACGTGAATCCTTGTATTCAACATGTAGGTTGATAAAAAAATAAATAAATGAACAACGCTTGATGTTGCAGCATCAACATTTGACTGAATGGCTATACGAACTACAACAACTCAAAATATGGCAGCTTCGAATTAATTTGGCAAAACAATTAAAATAAAAAATAATTATTAAAGCTATTTAAGGATTTATCAATATTAATCATTCTAATGATTGGAAAATATGTTTAGTAAAAACGTTAGAAAAAACGACGCTGAAAATTTCTTCCATATTAACTATAATTTTTTTTCTGTCTCTGGCTCTTCTAGATAGTCCCAAATGGCCCTTAACACTGTTTATTTTGGCCACCCCTGGCATATAAATTATTTTTAACATACTAGTTCCAATCACATGAAAATGTTATTCTCTTTATGACGTATTTATTTCCGAAATATTCAAAAACAAAATATCTTTAAGAGTCTGGAGCTGAAAAACATGAAACTGTATTTTGAATTATTTAAATATTTAACTATTCAAAATATAATTATTCAAAATATTTTTAAATATTAAATATTATACGCTTAAACGTTAATGTATTGCCCATAAAAAGTTTTTAAAATTAAGGTGGCAGAGAAAAATTAATTGAAATTAATTTATTTTGGGAACTTTGTTCTCAAATTTGCAGGGCCAAAAGGTAACTTAGCCCTTCACAAAACTCTTTGCGTAAATTGTTTTAATGATTGGCAACTCTACACTAGTAGATATTTAATTAAAGTTTATAAGTAAAAATAATGCTTTAAAATAATTTAAGGTACATTTTTTTTAACTTTCTGAGTGTTTGATGGAACTCAGTATTTACGTAATTGCTTCATTCATTTTTTTTAATGTGTCGTTCCAGAGGTATTTTTAATACTGACAAAACTTTATATCCATACCATATTTTTCTCTAGTTTTAGTATCCTTTTACAGTTATTTATTATTTTTCTGCTTTTTAACTTTCATATGAAGGCCTTATTTGAATAGTGGTCCAACTCCATTCTTGTTCATTTTGAGATACAGTGCCTTAAAGTGTAAGGAGTGATGAGAAATGACTGCTGAAGTCTGATTTGCAATGCCCTTTGTTGACAGCAGAAACAAACTGGAGGTGTACCAGTTTAAAAATAAGATAGAAATGACTTGTATGAACATGAAAGGGAGGTTAACTCCATTTTTTTTTAAAGTGGAGTTGGATCACTATTCGAATAAGGCCTTCATATACTTATCCGGTGGTTGATTCTCATACAGCATTATTCTAATCCTGATTGAAAAAAAACTAATTTTTTTCCAGAATTTAACTTCACTAGTTAACTACTTATCTATAAGTTGGTTGGTGAAGAACAGGAATACTCAAACTGCTGCCCGCGGGTCGCATGCAGAACATTTTATGTTCGGGCCCGAAACACTCAGGCAGGTGCTTTTATAAACAGAATTTTTGAAATTTGTTACTAAATATACAAAATTGTACAAAAATTTGTCACCTGCCGCTCACGTTGCTGTCACAGCGACGTATTCTTGTGAATACTCCAATTCTAAAATGAATCATGCGAAGAACGGATATAGAAATCGACTTACTGATTCTTAGCTTAATGATGTATTGAGAATACCATGTGACAAATATAAACCCGATTTATCTAAAATAGTCAAAAGTTTGTTTCAACATAAAAAAATACAACGCTATCTTTTAAATAAATGTCTGGATACCTTTAAGTTTTGAGTTTTATTTTTAATATTATTATATTGAATAGGGATACATAATTTTCGTATTTATGAAATAGAGGCGAATGAGGGAGAAATTTTCCGATATGGGCGAATAAATACGAAAATTATTTTTCTACTACTTTTCGGCGAAACCTCGGTGATAAACGGCTTTTTAAGCAAAATTAGGTAATAATAGTAATAGTTTATTAACATAATTGCTTAACTAAGACCATCCTCGGGATTTAGCTGACAAATCTCACTCTCCCTCTGATTTTCTGCGAATTTCACCCGGACAGTTCCGTACCGGAGTCGTACCTAAAATTCTAACGTAAAAATCAACCATTAAATTTTGGGGAACAATTTAGTAGTTTTGAGAACGTCTCTTGAGCGTCAAAGTTGAGGGTATTTCAGCTACTTACAGACTCCTGTTGATGTTATACAGATTGTAATTGCAACGAAATGATGCTACCTTGACTTTTCAAAGGCAGCCTTACAAAGCCTCTATAGTCCCGCTAACAGAGTAGATGCTGGGGTATTTTAGTATGTACAACATAGTAATTAATGACAGAGGGCAAAGACTTAAGGAACATAATGTAGAGGCTACTACAATGTTAGCCTTTAACTAAGAATTTTGATACTTACCTATCGAAGTAAGTAAAATTGTAATTTTTTTTATATAAGTGCGAAATTTTTATTTTTATTATTATTATTTTTTTTTTTGCTATTAATTGCGAAATTTTATATATTGTATTTTTTGTTGCTAAATTTTGATATTTTTATGCGAAACTTACGTATCCCTAATTATGATGTATAGTGCTGTATAGTGATGTATAGTGTATTATGCTGCGGCTCGCGTAACGTAGCAAATACATGCATGTGGCCCGACGAAAAAAAAACAAAGATTTGAAAGGCTGGTGTAGAATCTATCAATAGTCCATCTAGAGTCAGATTTGTCCATGAACTGTAATGTTAGCTTTGGTGATTATAACTTATTTATTTCTTAGCTTATTAGGTTTGTCTGCCGCATGACTTCAATAAAATTGTTAATGTGTAGGTGGGTTTTTCAGATCTTCTTTTCTTCTTATCCAAACCTTTTAATATTTTTATGATTTGTTTACACTTTTATCAAGATTTTAATGTCCTAATAGGGAGATATGAAAAAATTCAAATTAAATGCTCCAGGAAGAAACTGGTCAATTAGTGTAAGAAAAGTTTCTCTGGATGAAAAAGGTATACTATTCAACTTTTGTATTTCATCCATATCTTTATTTCAATGAATTTTAGAATCATTGTCATAACTCACACACACACACACACAAATATATATATATATTATAGATAGATAGATAGGGAGAGAGAGAGAGGAGTTGGTTGGGGGGGGGGGGGGGGGTGATATACAAGCATATACACGTAAGTGTAAATCTCTAAGATTAAAGACGCATCTTTATAATTTCAATAGAGTTACCTAAGTTATGATTTTATAACAAATGGTAGCTTTTTTTTTACAAATGAAAGACCTATCTTTACTTTTAATGGAAAAAGAACTGACTTTCAAACACAACCCGTAATTTCATATACTGATACAACTCGTTAGATGGTATTCCGCTGTTTTTGTTCATGCATGCAAAACATGAAAAATTGTCTAGACGTTTCCTTTTTTTAATTCTAAGATTGTACTGAAAATAAACATAAAAATGCATTCCTTACTTTTTCATCATGAATAGTAAAATATTATAAAAATTTATCGGTCTCTTTCATTCTTTCCTTGTGCCTATCTTTTTTAAGATTATACCGCAGATAATCCCATAACAATATGCATGGAAAGAAAATACATTATAATTCTTTTCATGCATCTTGGATTGGCTACATTAAGCAATGAAAACTTTTATGTGCTCGATGAATGTTTGATTTATATTAGATGTTAGATTCCCAAGATTTTAATACAAAATTAGTCTTCTGAATACTTTAAAAGAATAATAATGTTCCGCTCTAAAAGGCATTTAAATGTCTTTTACTCACCTGGAACAGAATAAAAGATTTTTTGATTTATTTTAAAAGTTTTCGGCTCTTTGATATCTCATTACTAAATTAATTACTTTGATTTCCATCTCAAAGAGTTGAATCTAACTCATTGAGATGGAAGTTTTTAAAGAATTTAATTCAAATTAGTATGTTTTATGAATATTAAACATACAAATTAATTGCATATTGACCGTTGTATTTATTATATATATATATATATATATATTGGCATTAATTGCATACATTGACCGTTGTATTTAATTTGAATGTACTCCGTAGCGAAGTACGGGTATTCAGCTAGTATGGTATACATGAACAGGAAGAGGGAGTTGCTGTAGACAATTGCGATTTAGTATTTTGTCGACATGTTAGCACACATACAAAGTACCAAAAAACTCCAATGATCACCTTTGTAGTAATTTACCCATATTTTTTTATACAAAGCGAAAGCATGAGATTGGGAATTTTATATGAGTTGTAAAGAAAAGAAATATTAAAGCAGACTTTATAGATATAATTTCAGAATAATAACGTAAAAGGATTTAGGTTTTATGTCCTTTCAATTCTGTCCCCTACATGTATTCTTGACTCGTGAACGCAAGTATAGCAATAAAAAACCGAGTTTCTCATTCTCCACGGGGCATCTTCTAATCTGAGAATTCTAATCGGTCTTTTCTTATTCCAGTTATGATCATGTATATTGCTTTGTATTGTCGTCAAAGTCATCATCATAGTTTATGACACCTCTCAGGCCACATATACAGGTGGTTATCAAAATAATAGAAACACCAAGAAATAACCTGAAATCCGTTACTGATATGGCATAGGGCCACCTCTGGCATCTAATACCGCCTAAATTCCCCTAGGAACAGATTTTTACAGGTAGTGAATAGTGGTTAAGGTAGAATAATATCATCATTCATTGAGAAATCGTGAAAATTCATGTATAGATACTGGGGCTGGATATCGATACCTGATTTTATTCTCTAAAACAGACCACGGCGGTTCGATGATATTGAGGTCGGGAGACTGTGAGGATAGTAGCATTATCATCTTGGGAAATGCCATCTCCTACAGAAAACGATGTTTCCACCACGGGATAAACCTGGTTGGGTAAATTTTCAACATAGTTCTTCCTGGTAAATCTCCCTTTCAGGGTCACAATAGGGCTCGTAGAAAATAGGCAAATAGCCAAAACCATGACAGATCCGTGCTTTACAGTTTGCACGAGACTGTCAGAATCATATGCTTGTGTGGGTGTTCTCCAGACGTACGTGGGTCCTGTTGTGAGGAAAAATGTGAATGATGATTCTGATGACTAAATGACATTTTTCCTATATCACTCTACCTGAATTTGTGTACATGGCACCACTTTAGAAAATATTTTGTATTCGCATGTCTTACAAGTGGATTAAGAATTTCTACTCTGCCTTAAATATTTTATTTGGGAAGTTCCCTCCTATCTGCAGAGGATGAAACTACAGCCCACAGATGCAAATTGAACTCTGCAGTCCTTTTGGCAGCAGTTGTGTTCTTTTTCTATGTCACAGTCGGCTTCATTACCTGTCGATCTCTCTCACTCAGCTTTCCCTTTCGTCCACTATTCTGTTTTTCAGTAAGCTGCCATGACTTTTGATACCATAGGTCAGAAATTCCTCAGTACCTTGGATGTTGTGGTGACAGGCTCCAAGCAGATGGGAGCCAGAAATTCGCTTTCTCTGAAAGTCTGTAAGGTCTGACATCTCTCACTCTCCACTAAAAAGCACGATATCTACAGCTTCATTACTGCTACGTGACAGTAGAATAATATATCCACTATTTGCTTTAAAGAAATACTGGTGGCCAGACTTGTTTGTAATTAATACAAAGCACATTCATAATCACCACTTATATTGATAGGTATTTCCATTATTTTGATAACCACCTGTATAATGCGGCTTTCGCCCGCGAAAGGTTGCTTTAAAAATTTATCCTAATTATGTGATATATGAAAGGAAGGGGTGAAATTTCACAGCCGATGACAATGATTTATTTATGTTATGGCCCCCGAATGATGTCTTTAAAAAATGCGACGAAACGTTCGCCAACCTAGTTCAATAGTTTAGAGATATTCTATAAGCTACATTAGTCAAAATATGCATCCAAAACTTTGACATAAGACATGTTACTAGAATCCAAAAATACAAGGATAAACAATTAACTGTATGTATGTATGTATATATATATATATATATATGGGGGGGGGGGGAAGGTAGGTAGGTAGGTAGGTAAAGGAGGGGGGAGAGGGAAAATGGGGATATACGAGCATATACACCTGAGTCTAAATCTTTAAGATTAACGATGCGTCTTTCTAATTTCAATAGAGTCACCTAGGTTAGGATTTACTTCAGCAGTACAAAATATTGCCAATTTATTGAAGATATCTCTAATAAGGCTTGGTCGTTACCGTGTTATTCCCTTCTTAGGGAGCCATGCTGGATCACCTAAATGGTGCTCCCACAATAAAGTAGACATCAAGACTTCGCGGTGAATAGCAAGAGGTCTCACGACAAGTGTCTCCACATTAAGAAAAAAAAACTTATTGGGCATAAACCTAACTCATTGGACCAACCAACAAATTAAGTTGATGTTGTTAATGCTAGTTAGAAGATCATTAGCTATCAAATAAAGCGAATTTTGGGACCAAAAAAGAATAACCTCCGACTCTAAAAGCGATCACCTTAGCAACAGCGCCATTTAAAAATCATGGATGGCTCTTCTGTAAGTTACTTAGTAGATATGGATGACGTAAATATTTCGTCATCTATAGCGGCTTGATTCTATATAAGTTTATATAAAAATCAAACATTCAAGACATCTGATGAAGACATTATAGCAAAATGGGAATTCTATTGGTCACCCTTAGAGCTTTATTATTAAAATGATTATTTCTCGTGAAGGGGAAAATGACACCTGGAATTGTTGAGCCTGAGATCAAAATGAGCTCTGAGTAATATGTAGCGTGATGCCCCTCAAGGATGATAGAATTTTCTATCAATTTCCTGCACCATTCCCTCACGATAAAATCTCATTAAATTTCTTCAAGTATCAGAACGCACAGTAGTTAAGGCCAGATGCCAAGATATTGATGCTGCCTTCAAAGATTTCTTTCTGTGTGAACACCCGAGAAAGAAATTAAACGAAAAGTATTCACTCTTGATTGGTCTGAAAAATCTATAGCAGAGGAAATGGTTTTTAGTGCTCTAAATCCATGATAAAGACGGTGCCGGCTGATCTAGTGCACCAAAGATCTTATTGAGGAACACCATAAAATTTATATTGCATTCTTAATGCTCAAAAGTAATCCTTAAAATATTGTTATTCGGTATTTTGGGTGAAATTTTCTATTCTGAAAACCTGACAATGAAAAAAAAGTTTTATATTTTGAAAAATCATACATTTCTATAATATGCACAATGGCACATTACACACACACACACACACACACACACACACACACACACACACACACACATATATATATATATATATATATATATATATATATATATAGATAGATAGATAGATAGATAGATAGATAGGGGTGATATTCTCAATTTTCCTCAAGTTTCTCAAGAAAATCTCAAGTTTCTTTAGATGGAATTTTTTAAAATCTACAAAGCTTATGATAGACCCTTAGAAGGAGATCAGAAGAGTTCAATTAATTTACTATTGTCATGCAAAGAAGACGTACTTTAAAATGACCGAATTTAAAAATTCACTGCAATTTTCTTTTCAATTTTATTTTTTAAAAGGTTGTATGTTTTTGTGTGCCTGTCTAACAATGCAACAAAGATTTTCTCACTATGGCAGAAAGGAGCTATTACCGTATTTTTGATTGACTACACTTCTGTTAGTAGTGTTTATGAGTCGCCTTAGCATTTTTCAAATATGTAAGATGACTATTTTCTTAGGAATTTTTATATCCTTAATGATTCGAGTTATCACATTCAGTGTAGTCTACCATTCGCATGGCAATTTAGCGATAAAAATGTGATTTTTAAAGTTTATAATATATTTTCCCTCGTGAAAGATTACAAAATGTATCATAAATAATTTACTAATTTCTGAAATTCCTAGACCAGTGATTTTATTTCGCTTTTTCGAACTCACAATGATAAAAATTAATATTTTATCTATATAAATTTCCTCCCCTCCACCACACGTGCAAAATTTCGTTTTCTTGCTGCAGAATTCTTAAAGGAATATATCCGAAACTTTCTATGAATACATTACACAATGTAGAGTCGATGTAATATTACCTTTCCATTCAAATTGTTTTTAAAAATCAATATAAACATTTTACATCAATCAAGAACTGTCAGTTACTTCCGTAGTAATCAGAAATCCTTATTCGTTGATATGATAGCACATGGAGTTTGTCCTGAATTTTAAACTCAATTGGCTCCTCCTCAGAAGTTTTGATAAAAGCGAAAACCTAATTCTTATCGACAAAAGGAGAAATCTTGTGGAACCTTTGAACATCCTTGCTTAAATTTCAACCGAGGGTCATAACAGATAGAAAGAGTTTTCTCTATCCAGGAAGCAGTAAACGCCGAAACTGGACAGGCAAATTGTGTGCGTATTGTATCGATGAGATGGAAATGTTCCAAATCTGACCTAAACTTTGGGTCTCTGAAAAGTAGAGAAAATTGCATGCGAGTTAAATTAAATTGGCAGTCGAAACAATATAGAAGGTGTCGTTTAATTTTATAAAATTGGGAAAGTAAAGTTCAGGTAAAGTTCTAGTGAGTGGTCCACAGTTAAAAATAAAATAAAGAATAAATAAATAATTGCGCACCTAACGTATTCATGCAGCGAATTACTGTATGACCTTTATTTCAGTTAGGTATGCTTTCTAAATTTAAAATATTTGCTTACTGATTCATAAAACATATTAGCTGACTAAAAATACTGCACCCATTAATATATTAAAGTCAATTTACGAATAGTTTATTCGTTGCCACGTGCTACGAAAGTATTGAATGTACACCAGAGCCCCTAACAAGTTTGAAACTTTTCTAATTATGCAGTACTATCTGAATACCCGTAGTTCGCTACGGAATACATTCTAATTAGATACAACGATCAATGTATGCAATTGGTGTAAAAAAACAAGAAAAAATATTTATAAAAAAATTGCAATGGATATTTTTATAGACAAAATAATGTAGAAGAAAATATTGAAATTAAATCTAATAGAACATACTAAAGAATATAGTACAGTTAACATAGTACAGCTTGAGGAACATTTATTTTACTGTATTTTAATATTCTTTTGTCAATTTATTTCGTTCTTATGCATGTGACTAAAAGTGACTGCACGTGACTAACATACTAAAGAATGTAGTACAGTTTGAGGAACATATCTTTTGCTGTCTATTTTTTGTCTATTTCGTTGTTATGCACGTGACGATAAATCAATTTAAAGTACCAGAAAAAGAAATCACGTGATCAGCCTTTAATAAATTAAATTCTAAAAATAAATCTTTAAAAATTGACCAAAAATCAGAAAATGGAGGTAAAGATTCGAAAAAGATTTCATTTTAAAGAAATTTTTAGGATCTTTCTTGTGATATAAATTTTATAACTCTCAGATTATTATTTTAAATGCAAATTTGAAAAAAGTTACAAAAACAGCTTAAAAATTTAATCTAAAAAAATCTAAGAAGTTTTCAAAAATCTTCTTAGTGCTCCCCTACACTATAAGAAGAATCGTCATGCCAAATTTCAGCCCTTTAGGTCCATCGGTTTGGTCTGTGCGTTGTATATCAGTCAGTCATAGATGAATACACTTGATCTTGCTTTTACTAATGATAAAATTTGCTTTATTTTTCGAATTATTTACGAAGATAATTTTAATAATTGAAGCGAAATACATTAACAAATATAAAGTTTTATTTTAATAAACTTTTAATATTTTAAGAGCTGTGTGGTTTTGTTTGATGCCTTCCACAAGTAAGTAATTGTTACTAGTGCTGAAGGGACAAAATTAAAATCCTCTCTTCAAACGTTTAGGGATAGGTACGGTGAAATGCGCCCCGAGGCACCTCAATGAATAGGTCGCCGATAACTTAATTTGTTTATCAGCCGAAGTAACCAAAATTTCGTGGACCATTTGTTCCTTTGTGCTCAGAGTGGAAATATTATATTCTTATGGCGTAAGAAAATTGTGATAATTAACGATTTGCTACAAAATACACAGCCAGTTATTACATGTACTTAAAACTTTGATTCAAATACTTCGAAAAAGAATCTTTATATCTGTGACATTATGGAAGATGTTGATATGTCTTTTTGTTATATTTTCGTCAAATTAAAAAAGTAACTTTTGTTGTGAAATATAAAATCATTCAATTAAGTTTTTCAATCCAAATATTCTTTAGTTAATACTCATATTTAACCTTTTAAGCATATGGCTAGTCTTCGATGAAAATTTTCAATTAGAGACTAAAATATTCAATTAGGGACCAAGTATTACCTCTTTTATACATAACAGCATTTGCCAATACAAATAACTTATTATTTCAAAATTCCACCATCAGCTTTTGCCACATCAAAGAACCAATTTTAAGCGTGACATATCAAATTAAAACATAAAACTGAATTTTTCGGACATATCAACATCTGCCATAACGCCACAGATATGTCTTTCTTTATTAACAGATTAAAAAGATTTTTAAATTTCAAGCCTTATACAGATGTAAGTGTAGAAAGAATGTTCATTTGGGAACTGATATGATTCGTAAATAAAACACTACGTGCTTTTTCATTAAATATAATAAGCTACAATAACGAAGAAAAAATATTACAAAATTCCAAAGCCAATTGGATAAGCTGATACTTCCAATTTTAAAACTTACATTCATGAATTTTATTTTCGAAATATTTGAATAAGTTTCAAGTACAGAGAATATCTGTTTGAACACATTCGTAGCTTGAGCTTACTCCCATAATTTTATTAAGCCACCAGGAAACAGTGTTTCGACTATGAGTATTACGAACAAATTGCCCAGAAATTTTTGTTAGTTTAGCTGATAAACAAATTAAGTTATCTACCACTGATTCATTTAAGTGTCTCTGAGTACTCTTGTCTGTTCAACAATATAGTGACAATTACTTACATGAAACTTATGAGCTATGCTAAACGAAACATACATTCTTAAAATCCGCCACAAAAATTTAAACTGCCTCGTAGTTCCGAACTAATAATTACAGTTCGTTGTTAGGCCAGGGAGCATTAGCTGTTTTGGTATATATTCGCTATTCACAATAAACATTTATCAAATGACAGCTGACCATAGAGATAATCACACCTAATGCTTTCCATCTTGATGAAGATATATAGTTATTAGTCTAAAACTGATAACCAATTTAAATTTTTATGGCGAAATTTAAAAAAGTGTGTTTTAATTAGTAACAATCTTTCAGTAACAATTTTAAAATATGATAATTTGACAAGATTTTACAGAGAAGAGTTAAAGCTTATCTTCAAATTTACTCTTTTAAAATTTTAAGACAAAGTTTTTTAATTAATTCTAAAAAAATTATATTCTGACTCTCTTTTGTATTTTCAGATATTTTTTGTAATACTTCTATTTATATTTTCTAAGAGTCTAACAAAATAATCTAACCAAAACGGACTTGTAAAGTGTGCTTACAATGAAATGATTAAATTGTAAGATGAATCTTTTTTGTAAAAAAATATGAGTTTCTATTTATAGAAAATGTGCATGATTCTCTAAGACTTGAAAAGCCTAAGTAACCTTTTGTTTTGTAAAAGTAAACCGGAGCGCTCCAAACGAACCAAAAAAGGCCTATCACATTAATATAATTCAAAAATTTCTGAACTTAAAGATTAAATCTTCTGCATCCCAAAAATACTTTCATGCTTTAAAGCATAAAAAAATAGCATTTTAAAGTAATATTTTACTAAAAGCAGTATTTTAAAGAGTTAAATTTATCTGGGGAATGGAATGATTTTCCTTTAAGGATCATTAATGTGCAAAAGACAGTTACATAAAACAGTGTGGAGAATTTCTGTGTCCTCCTTTCCTTTAAAATGGATACTCCTTATAGAGAAATTTTTTCAACGTGCATTTTTTCACTGTTTTGTATTATTGATAAAACCGAGGCAAAGGATAACAGGTGACTGGATAAAAATCATAGAACCGTGAACGAGTAGATCTTTAAAATTCCCAGAATCTCAAAATTTGTCAATTTTTCGAATATTTTTGGTCTTTTATATTTCTTCTTCAATACTCTGGACTTAAGCAATACATTACATTTATCTCCTAAGTATCGAATTCTCAAAGGTATTATAATTTAGTTTTGAAGTCTGTTCCTTTTTATCAAAAAAAAAAAGACTAAACCTGAGGTCACAGAATTAATTATATTATTTCCAAATGATGGGTCAGATGGAACAAGAAAAATGGCTGTCTCGTAATGAAAAGTGAAGCCAAAATCCGAAGCAGATAATATCATCCAAAAACTAATTGCCAAGTAGCTTATTTTTGAAAAAAAAAACATCCATTAAATTGTAAAATCTTATCGTCTTTCTTCTCCACTTTTCAGTCTTTAGAAGTGGGAAGATAGGTTCTGCTTTGCAGAGGAAAGTGGAATATTAATCAATGCAATTCGGGAAGCTTGCAATTTAAAATTCCATTTAGAAATGTTTTATGGTATAGACCAGGGATTCGTAACGTTGTCCAGGTGGACCCCTTGGGGTTCGATGACAATTTTCTTTGTTTTAAAATTTAATTTTGTAGGAATTTAATTATTAGATAATAAAATCCGTTTTAATATGTATAAATACAGATTTGCATAGGGTGGGTTGATCCACCCATCTAAAGTCGAACGTCATAACACTTTTGTATATAAGTCGAATGAAATTATATTATAATTACATTATAAGTCAGTAAAATTATTTAGTAAAATATATATATTTATATTCGTTATGTTAGTTATTGTGACTATACGATGATAAGCAATTTCAGGCCAAATTTTAAAAAAATTGTATCAATGCATCAAGCACAACCATCACATTAATTGAAATCGAACTTTTGTGCAATTACAATCTGTGTTTCTGAAATCTTGTTTATATTTGTGAAATTAAAAATTAAAATAGTACAAAAGTAATAAAATATAAACCTAATGAACCACTTTTTTCTAATTTTTTGTTCATATCCTTAGTCAAATTGTTGTCTTTAAGTGTTTTATGTAAAATTATTAGTATTATAATTATGTTGCATGCTGCATATTATAGAGAAAAATGTTAGGGGGCGTCGATGAAGAAAATCATTCTTTTAAAAGGAGAAGTCATGTAGGAAAAAGGTTGGGAACCTCTGGTATAGACGATTTAAATTTTATCGAAAATTTAATATTATATTTTTTTAATCAGTTTTTAAGCATTAAGAGGGTGCCGCTGGTTAAAAACTTTATTAATGAGCATAACTTTCGTTCACCTGAATGATAATGAAAGAATAATTTTTCTGTTCCAAGTCAGTTGATGACTGATGAAATCAATATATTAGAATATTATTTGAGCTGAAAAATGACTCTATTTAACACTGCTGTAAATTATTTAAATTTTTAACAGTTTCATTTGAAACAAAATACTAGTCTTGCTACAACGTGTAATTCTACCCACACTTAAATACAGCAGAATAAGTATGTAAATAAATCAAAGGAAATTTTAATTACTGTTCATGCATTGACATGCCTTTTGATGCCTATTTACAGTGATCATATATTAAAAAAATCCCTCATCGTTTGATAAATTTAAAAAAATGTTTCTTATCGCAGAAGCAGCTTAATTTTTTTCTTAAGCTACAAAATGTTCATTTTTGAATCTGACAGTTAAAATTTTACTTCACCCATCAATTTTGAAATAGGAAATTTAAGCCTTTTTGGAAGGAAAATTCTGAAATTTTGAAAAAGAGTCGTGATTAAATTGGAGTCATTGCTGAAAGGTCTGGAAGAAAAGATGATTTAAAGAGCTGTAGAGCTCTGGCGAGAGATATGAAGATAAAAGTGGGTGATTGTAAGAGGTTGTGCTTGGGACAATTTAATTACAACCATGGACATTACAAAATATTTACAATTTTATTTCCTCAATTTCAAATAAATTTTCTAATCAAGTAAAGACTCCGATTGTTTTTAATACAAAAATTCCACACAAAATAATTAACCGTTCCTCACAAAATAATTAACCGTTTGTTTCAGTTAAACGAATAGTTAAAAATTATATGACAACTAAGTATAAAGAAAATATTTGTGAAGAAATAGAGAATAAAAAGTGGAAGGACTCAATTTTGAAGATGCCCAATTTTCCAAGAGCTGGCGCAGTTTCAGCTTTCAGACTAGAAACAGGACATCACTGTCTCGCCAAACATCTTTTCAGAATCGAGATTCTGAACAGCCCACACTGTATGTTATGTTCTCGTGATGTTTTAATGGATGGTGAACACCTTTTGGACTGTTCCACGCTTAAAGGAGAGATTTTGTATTCAAGATATTGGCAAGCTAGAGATCTATTGCAGTCTACCTCTGTTATGTAATTTTCTTTTGTTCTTCAGTGTTGATTAACTTGTTTTCAACCTCATGTATATATGCTTATACATGGAGGTCAATGATGTAATATTTCAAGTAACTTTGCATTTAAATAATATTGAAATATTTAAAATTCTTCTAAACACTCGAAATTTTACACTTTCGTGAGAGCTATATTCAACCTACCCAGAGTATTTGACACTTCCGTTTCCAACAATACTTTAGTTTTAAACATATCAAAACCAAGTTCAAGCGATGCTTTAACTCTCATCTGTGGATCTTTTATGGTCTGATTGCTGCATCTTTTATTCTTACAAATTAGACTGAAAAATTAGTCTTCTATGTCTATGATCATCATGATGCTATGCATACGTATTTAATAGAAGCTTTATGCAAGAAATTCCTTAAAAAAATGATATTTCATCAAAGAGTAAGCCAATTTGAAAGGCCAATGAATAAGAAAGTGGGCAATTTTGCAAAGGCGGTATGTGAACTACTTAAGATCATTCAGGCTTCCGATCTTACTCTTATGTATGTGAAAACAATAAAAAATTTTGAATGAAAAATTACTATGATTGTAAATAATAAGTTACAAGATCACAAATTCAACAATATCTTTTCGTTCATGTTTCTTGACTGTTAAGAATTTTAATTAGCATTCGATTGTCATTGTTTTGCAATATATGGAGTCCACTTGCTAAAGCTATAATAACAATTTTATATACAGCAGTTACAAATGTTGAGAACAATTGGAAAAATCGCTGAGAAAAAAAATCGGCAGACTTTTTTTATATCAGAGAACGCATGAGCGTTGATTATATACCAGTGTGAATCTATTAAAAATAGCCTTTTAGATAAAGTATATAATTAAGGGAGGTCTTGTGACAGCTTTGAAAACTTGTGATCACTCGGTTTCTTCTAAGCACTCTCCACCTGCAGATTACTTTCTATGTACTCTTATAAACATTTAGGCTCGATCGGGAATTGAACTTTCATTCCTCTTCAAAGGAGTTGTGCTGGTCCTCATGTTTCAGGGATTCATGCCGTAATCTCTAAAAATGAGCATCACGCAAGCTCGTGTTACTCTTAAAAACGTAGAAGATTTAATACGGAGAAAACCTCATTTAATTCCAAGGTCTGTTTCTTTGATTTAAGCTTGACTGCTGCAGTGAAAATTGTAAAGAACTTTGTTTAATATTCCTACAATTTGAGAGCTTAATGAATAATAATTTTTGACTAAACTAAAGTTTATGATTTATTTAGGATCCAATTCACCACGTGGAGTACTAATTTTTCAGTAAATTTCACCTGGTTGTTTATTTTAATTTTTAAAAGAAAATTTTCTTTGTAATTTTTTGTCTGTTTTCACCTTCGGAAAGGATTATTTTGATTTTTGGACCCCCCCAAAAAAGGAAGAGAAAAGTTCAAAAAGAAAAGGCTGAAAGGGGCAAGGCTTGGTATATACCTACAATATATTGTTTGAATTACTTTCCATTATATAATAATGGGAAAAAACTTTTATCTTAGGACTCTCACCTTCCTAACTCTCATATGAACTCTATAAATTAAAATTTATCCCTGTAAATATTTTACAACGTACAAACGTATAAACGAGGCAATGCCATTCACCTATTTATTATGCAATATATACAAATGATTATTTAAAATTTTTATGTTCAGTTTTCTTTCTCTATTTTTTCGAACTCAAAGTGAGAATAAGGAAATTTTAATTTATGATTTTATCTTGCGAATTTTTAAAATTGTTTTAAAAGGTTAGAAATATAATGCGAAGTATAGAATTGGGTTCTTTGTAGGAATGAATTTTTTTTAATTCCTGTTGTGCTCTAATACAGTAAAACTTTTTCTGTGAAAATACACTGCTGGCCACCCAAATTGCAACACCAAGAAAGACAAGAGATATCACAACAAAATTTATTTTGTAGATAACATGTTGACCAAGTATCAAATGATTAAATTTATAGACCTGTGAAGTGTGGTTCCTGCCAAAATCAGTAGCCAGAGTAGCCGCCATTGTTGGAGATCACCGCTGCCACAAGCCTCAGCATTGATTCAAAGAGACTTTGGACGAGTTCTTGGGGTACAGCAGACCAAGCAGCTTCCACACGTTGTCAAAGTTGATCTGCTGTGGCAGCTGGGGATGGAATCTGGGTCAATCGTAGAGCAACCATGGACCACATGTTTTCTATCGGCGAAAGATCCGGAGAGCGAGGCGGCCAGGGAAGCAATTCAATCTGGCGATTGACGAAGAACCGTTGGACAATGCGTGCCACGTGTGGTCGCCCATTATCCTGTTGAAATATGGCTGTGGGCAAGCCCTGAAGGTAAGGAAGGACAACTGGCTCCAACACCTCGGAGATGTAGCGCTGGCTGTTTAAAGTACCGGCAATGCGTACTAGAGGTGTGCGAGAGTGATATCCAATACCGCCTCATACCATAATACCCGGTGCAGGACCAGTGTGGCGGTGCATAACGCAGCTGTTCAGCATCCTCTCTTCACGGTGTCTCCAGACTCGAATGCGACCATCGTGGTGTTGCAGACAGAAGTGTGACTCGTCAGTAAAGACAATTTCATTCCATTCTGCCGTCCACATCCTTCTGTCATCGCACCATTGGCTGCGGAGACGTCTGTGGTTCTGCGTCAAGGGTAGACAAAGCAATGGACGTCTTGCGGACAGACCACTCTGCTGTAAACGGCGTCGAATGGTACGCGCAGACACTGGATGATGCGTTACAGACTGCATGTGCTGTGCTATGGTTCGTGATGTGACTGAGCGATCCGTCACTGCCATGCGGGCAATTTGCCCGTCATCACGTGAAGTGGTGCGCTGAGGTGGATGCGATCGAACACGCCGGTCCGTCGTACCCTCCTGCATCCAACGATCACATATCCGCATTTCAGTTGTTTGGTTTCGTCCAACACGACTACCGATTTCCCTGAAAGATAATCCACAATCTCGGTAGGCCACTATCCTTCCTCTGTCGAACTCGGATACTTGATCAAAAGATGATCGCTGTTTTCGACGAGGCATAATTGATCGTTTTTATGAAAAAACCACAAGAAAAACACAATTGCCGAACTTGAAATCGTCGAAATCTCCAAGCCTTAAATAGCGCTTTGAAGTGGCGCCACAGGCGCGCGTGATGTGCGTCTGCGCTGAAATTCTAATCATTTGCATATCTCACCTCCGCTAATGCATGTTGTAAATTTCATGTTATTTGCATGTTTCCTTCAGGGTGTTGCATTTACAGTGGCCAGCAGTGTATTTAAGCTGATTATATGTGGGATTGTTATATTTCAACTGTGTTAAGTTTTCGTTCCTCTGTCATACTCACAAATGATTTAAAACACTATTATAAGACCGTTTTAGGTAACTCCATTTTTAAGCGGTATTTTCATTAATACGGATACTGCTGTGTAATCGTCAATAGTGAATTTGCTTATATCAATACGACAACATGGAGTATTTACATTATGAAATATAGTTCATATCACTCCCTTTTTTTATAATCCGATACTAGATGGTAAATGCAAATTTTTCAGTTAAATCCTACATCACACCAAAAACGTTATGCCGGTTTCATTCTGAAAAATTACATCCAGTAAAATTTGCTCTTTATAGAGGCAAACTTCCTACTTGAAAATTTTAATCGGTTTCGAAAAAAGATGGGTTCCATGGGTTAAAGTTTTAAAATCTTTATACCTTATTTAGCTGAATACACGTGCTTCGCTACGGAGTGCATTCAAATTATATACAACGGTCAATGTATACAATAAATGCCAAAAAGACAAACAAAAAAATATTTATAAAAAAAAAGGTAACGGATATTTTAATAGACAAAATAATGTAGAAGAAAATATTCAAATTAAATACAACGGTCAATGTATACAATTAATTTGTATGTTTAATATCCATAAAACATACTAATTTGAATTAAATTCTTAAAAAATGTCCATCTCAATTAGTCTAGAGGGTAAATTTTATCTTTTACCGCATTTTAATATTTTTTTTGTTAATTTATTTCGTTGTCATGCACGTGACGATAAATTAATTTAAAGCATCACAAAAAGAAAAGAAACCACGTGTCCAGCATTTAATAAATTAAATTCTAAAAATTAATCTTTAAAAATTCACCAAAAATCAGAAAATGGAGGTAAAGATTCGAAAAATAATTCATTTTAAAGGAATTTTTATGATCTTTCTCGTGATATAAATTTTATAACCCTTAGATTATTATTTTAAATGTAAACTTAAAAACAGTTACAAAAACAGCTTAAAAATTTAATTTTAAAAAATGTAAGAAGAGTTTTTCAAAATTCTTTCTTAATGCACCCCTACACTATATGAAGAATCGCCATGCAAAATTTCAGCCCTTTATGTCCAGCGGTTCGGTCTGTTTTTTATCTGTCAGCCAGCCAGTCAGTCACGGAACTGTTTTATATATATAGATTATGCATAAAACTGGTATCATTATTATAAAAGTTATGATTCAGGTTGATTCTCTGTTGGTCTGGTTCAGTCTTTTCTCTCCTCACCAAAATTCAATATTTTTGGGTATGTGATAAGTTAACGGGGTAATTTTAGATTAAATTTCATTTGGCAATCTAAATAGGTTTTATGAGAAAATAATTAAATGCTGATTTCTGGACAGAATATTTATTCAGATTTTCCTTTCCACGGGGTTTCAGATTATGAAAACACTACCGTGAATGAGGTTTTAAATATTGTGTTTTTTCAATACCCTGAATGAGAAAATGTAAGACATAATTATACTGAGTAATAGGAAATATAAAAGAAGCAAAACATGTGAAAGCTTAATTTATGCTGTCAACACTTTGCCACACGAATATTGGACCAACATAGCATTCAAACAATTCTTTACAAACAATCACTGGTATGAATATCTATATAGTCAGATCTCACTCGAAAAGGCTTAAGTTCTAATCTTTTATGAACAATGAAACATTCATAATATTAATAAATTGTTACATTTATTTCTCATCATTTCCAAATCATTTTTGTCATCTTCAAAATGAAACTACTAAATCTCTCTGAAAAATGTTCAAATTATACAAGATCTCTTACAAATACCAAGGGAAAAATCGAAAGGAAAAAAGGAAAACGCTTCCACTAATAGCTGCAAAGCACTATGAAAAATTGTAGTTTTTCCACTGGAGCATTCAGGTTGATCAACAGGAGATCCGGAGAACATTTCCTCTCAGACGGGCATTATGACGTAAAAAACAGGTTGAAATTTTTAAATATTGTCTCTTACAAGTTTTTAAGTGCAATAACACTTAACTGCAGCAAACCGATTGGTCAAATTTTAAAAAAAATTGTTATATTTTGAACTGAAGATAAATCCAATCTTAAATGTGCACATAAATTCCTAACCCTTTATTAAAAAAATAACTACCATGTAAGGAAAGTGTTACAATGCCCAATGCGTATATTTTAAAAATTGCATTTCTAAATGTTCATTTAAGTTTTTATTTTCTCTATTGACAGATTCTTTTAGAAGTTTAAAAGCCTCAATGTAATTTTATATTTAAAATTTTTCAAACCAAACTGAGCTGAAAGTATTATAATAATAAACTAAAGGAAGATTAAAGAATTCATATATTTTTCTTAATACAATCCGTACATCTGTGCTCAGATGGCAAAATGTTATAAGAAACTCTTCTTTAAAAATTGAGTTTTTCACATTCCAGATTCACATTCGGCAATATTTCCTATTTACTGTAACTACTGTAAGTAATAGCCAACTATTTTTCTGAAACATTGGTACCACGTTCTCTCATGTAAAACAAATTACTGATTTTTCATGACATTTAGAATCTTAGAATTGCTGTCACGTAATTTTCTTATAACATTTTGACATCTGAGGACAGACATAATGACAACTGTAATTGGAGCTCCAAGACCTAGGTTTTTAAAACCAGATCTGGGTTTTTCGTGACCATATGGGTTCATGGATTTTTTTTAATTAAATTTTTTTTTATTTATAAAAATACCTTACTATCTAGGTTTCTCCATTGTAAGCAAAAAATATTGCAAAAAATTAATATTTATTTCTCCTTGTAAGCATAATCTAATCATGTAAATGTAATTACCGTATTTACGCGTGTATAGGCCGCATTTTTATTCCATAAAATAGGTCGGTATAAATGGGGTAAGACCTATACACGGACTTTTAAAATTAAATACAGTAAACACCCTTTAGTTTAGAACACTTTACTACCATAAAACATTAGTGTCTTTATACCCCACAACCTATTGCGTTCAGACCTGATGAAAATAGTTAAATGTACCTATTCATTATCATTTGACGCATTATCACCATTTTTACATTTCACAGAACAATGCTACTTTGAGTCTACAACGGAATTCAGAAAAAAAATTTCCCCAAATGTTGTCTCAAAATTCAGGTGCGGCTTATACACGCACGGGACCTATACACGAGTAAATACGGTATGTAATTTAATTATGTAATCTATATATATAAAACAGTTCCATAACTGACTGACTGACTGACATACAACGCACAGACCCAATCGCTGGACCTAAAGGGCTAAAATTTTGCATGGCAATTCTTCTTATAGTGTAGGGGTGCACTAAGAAAGATTTTTGAAAAATTCTTCTTAGATTTTTTAAAATTGAATTTTTAAGCTGTTTTAGTAACTTTTTTTAAGTTTGCATTTAAAATAATAATTTGAGGGTTATGAAATTTATATCACGAGAAAGATCATAAAAATTCCTTTAAAATGAAATCTTTTTCGAATCTTTACCTCTATTTTCTGATTTTTGGTGAATTTTTAAAGATTAATTTTTAGAATTTAATTTATTAAATGCTGATCACGTGATTTCTTTTTCTGGTACTTTAAATAAATTTATCGTCACGTGCATAAGAACTAAATAGACAAAAAAATATTTTTTTTCCTTGCTAATGCGGCAGACGATTGGACATTATCCAAAAAAATATTAAAATACAGTAAAAGATATGATCCTCAAACTGTACTATATAAATTGTACTCTTTTTTTTAAATATAAATATTTTGTTTTTTTACATAAATTGTATACATTGATCGTAATATTCATTATAAATAAATAAATATATATATATATATATATATATATATATATATATATATATATTTATTTATTTATTTATTTATTTATTTATTTATTTTTTTGCATTAATTGCATACATTGACCGTTGTATTTAATTTGAATGTACTCCGTAGCGAAGTACGGGTTTACAGCTAGTTTTTTATAAGAAAGAACTTTTAAAGCTGGGATTTTTAAAATTACAATCTGGGTTATTTTATGCAATCTGTGTTTATTACATTTTTCTTGTTGGAAGATGTAATATTTAATTTCTGCATGCGTCTTTTTGCAGAACTCGTCCCAAATATTATAGAATTTTTCTTCAGTTATCTGCATTCAAATCCGATTCAACACTTTTTTCGAATCCCTTTAACATAAAATAACTCAAATTTTGCTGCACTCGTCATAAATCGTCAACATTTTTCCGAAAGTTTTACAAACCCGAAACCCATTTGCGGCGAATTCCAACTTTTAATTTATTCCATTTATTCATATCAATTTCGATGTAATTCATTTTCATACATTTTCTTAGTATTTCGTTGTTTCGCCGCAGTAACGTGATTAAAATAATTTAAGCATTTATATCGGCTAAAATGGGCCAAATAAATTCCACTTTCATCACTGGCCATCAGAAAAGTGCGCGCTCTCTTCGCACTGCCGCCCGCATCGAAATCCGTTCGCGGAGGGGTGCCATTTTGTTGGCTACCGCATTTCATCCATTGTTTGAAATTTAATTATTTCTTCTGTTACTTTGTCGGGAGCGAATTACGAACGAAAGAGGAATATTAATCGTTTTCTCTGGCATTGATTCATAAATGATTGGGACTGGTTAGTTTCGTAATTCGATTGCCGAGTCTGCGCTGACAGTCACTTGATATTTAGGACGAAATTTAACCACAATTTTTCAGTTCCAGAGCCAAGGTCTGGCTATCCAAAAATTTCTCTTTTTGATACAAATTAATGTTTCCCCAGCAAGAAAAAGTTAAATATTTGCATAAAGATAATGCAGAAGTTTTTGTCTAGTGTTTTTTTTTTTTTAAATGTTGAGTGCATTTCTATTTTTATTCCTTTAATAACTTCTTAGTTCCAGATACAAGTCTGGCAATTAAAGAATCTTACAAATTAATGTTTCTCCAGCAAAAAAGTTAAATATTTGCATAAAGAAAATGCAGAAGTTTTTGGTCTAGTGTTTTTTTTTTTTGTTTTTTTTTCTTAATGTTGAGTGCATTTCTATTTTTGTTCCTTCAATAACTATTTAGTTCCAGATACAAGTCTGGCAATTAAAGAATCTTACAAATTAATGTTTCTCCAGCAAAAAAGTTAAATAATTGCATAAAGATAATGCAGAAGTTTTTGTCTAGTTTTTTTTCATGTTGAGTACATTTCTATTTTTGTTCCTTTAATAACTACTTAGTTCCAGATACAAGTCTAGCAATTAAAGAATCTTCTAAAAGATTCTTCTATAGAAGAAATATCTCCTATAGAAGATCTCTCAATATAGAAAATGAAAACTAAATGATCATTTATAAATGCAATTTTAAAAATCTCAAAGGACACTGCAGCACTCTTCTTACACGCTATTTTTTAGGTGATTCGAAGTGCTCATTGAAGATCAGATTTATCGTCATCTCAGACTATTACATTTAGTGATTCCTTTAAGGGGACAAGGACCTCCAAAGTCGAATTTTTTAATATTCAATTTTTAACTCTATATACAGGATAAGAATAATAAATATTTTTTCTTGCGATTTTGAAAACCCTTATAATTCAAAATAAAGATTCTTTGTCAAAATAATGTCTGTTTTTAAAAAAAATTTAAAATAAAACCCAAAACTAGCATTTTTCTAAAAGCTTCATTATAAGTTTACCTATATATATATATAAAGATAATTATGCATTGAAGTTTTTTTTGTATGAATCTAAAGTCATAAATAACATTGTTTTAAATCTGCCTGTTATTTTTGTGTTTTTGCATATTTTCACTTTCTTTCATGATCTATAAATTTGAAAAACGTTTGATTTCAAAGAATAATGCTCAGTGTTGTGACAAACACTTCAATTAACAATACTGAAGAATTTGGAAAAAATAAGACGACAATGAATGCGCAAGGTGCATTTTGAAAAATTCTAGCATTTTTGCAGAATTTTTTTGAAAAACAGTTCTTATTCTATATTAATAATCTCATCTTATTAATTATTCTCATCTATATATATAAATCAGTTCCATAACTGACTGACTCACTGACTGATTAACTGACATACAAAGCACAGACCAAACCGCTGGACCTAAAGGGCTGAAATTTTGCATGGCGATTCTATTATAGTGTAGGGGTGCACTAAGAAATATTTTTGAAAAATTCATCTTAGATTTTTTAAAATTAAATTTTTAAGCTGTTTTAGTAACTTTTTTTAAGTTTGCATTTAAAATAATAATTTGAGGATTATAAAATTTATATCACGAGAAAGATCCTACAAATTCCTTTAAAATGAAATTTTTTTTAATCCTTACCTCCATTTTCTGATTTTTGGTGAAATTTTAAAGATTAATTTTTAGAATTTAATTTATTAAATGCTGATCACGTGATTTCTTTTTCAGGTACTTTAAATAAATTTATCGTCACGTGCATAACAATGAAATAGACAAAAACAAATTTTTTTCTTGTTAATGCGGCAGACGATTGGACATTATCCAAAAAATATTAAAATACAATAAAAGATAGTATGTTCCTCAAACTGTACTATATTAACTGTAAGTTATATTCTTTAGTATGTCCTATTACATTGAATTTGAATATTTTCTTCTACATTATTTTGTCTATAAAAATATCCCTTGCGATTTTTTTTATAATTTTTTTTTACATCAGTTGTATACATTGATCGTCGTATTTATTATAAATAAATAAATAAATATATATATATTTATTTATTTATTTTTGGCATTAATTGCATACATTGACCGTTGTATTTAATTTGAATGTACTCCGTAGCGAAGTACGGGTTTTCAGCTATTTTTGCATACAGAGTAAAATATTGAAATTTTAAATAAAACGAGGTTGATGGTCCATAGTTCCCTTAAAAAATAGATCTTATTCGTAAATACGCCTAGAGCTTCATGTTGACGCTTGAATATTATTACACTTGCACAGTTACAACTTATTTTTATTACAGCAGAATTAATTTTAACAACTACTTAGTTTCAGATGCAGTCTGACAATTAAAAAATCTTCTAAAAGAATCTATCAATACAGAAAATAAAAACTTAAATGAGCATTTACAAATGCAATTAAAAAAATACAAAGCACGTGTTAGGACACTGCAACACTCTTCTTACACAATATTACTTTTAAAATGGGATTCGCCGAGCACATTGAAGATCGGAATTATCCTCTACTGAACATATTACATTTAGCGATTCCTTGAAAAAAAAAATCTTATTCATAAACATGCATAGAGCTATTTGCGAACCCTTAAATGCTATTTTATTTACACAGTTATAACTTACTTTTATTAAATGAAAACAGACAGCATTAAATGAAAAAGATGGAATTATTTTTTTTTGTTGTTTAATGAATATTTAAAATATTAAGGAACTTTCTCGTTACATAATTTTGGCTTTTATAAGAATTTTTACTTTCTTTCGGATTCAAAACTAATAACTGAGTAACGTTTAACATTTTTTAGATGTTATATAATTCTACTTTTTATCAAATGCTCAATTACTTTGCTTTATTATTAGGTAATTCCTTTCATTAAAGCAGAACTCGGGGCTATATAGTTCAAAGGTTTGGAAAACCCTTAACCGCCCTCCCCTCCTCTCCCCTCCCTTCATCTTGTCATTGGCATTTTGTTCTCCCTTCAAAGCAATATGGCATTTTTTTTTGTTTAAAATTATTTTTATTGTTTTTATTTTACAAAGAGATAGTAAAGTCGGTTCACTAGAATAGATATATTTTCTACTTTCTGAATTTTTCTCCCACCATGACAGAATAAAATTTTAGATTTCTTTTGAAGTAGAATGCACCTCAACCCTTTCTTGTACTATATTTAATTTTGTCCAAATTAAGCCATAAATCTCAAACTTCTAGCTTCATGAATCAAAATTTATTAGTTGCCATCGGAAACTAGCATTCACTTGCCAGCATATTACCTCGCATATACGTTTTCGTATATGTCGACGAAAGAAAAAATAATACTTTAAACCTAATTAGAGAACAAAATAAAAATGAAGTTCATGCAGGAGAACATACATGTACTTTTAAAATGTATATACTTTGAAACGTGCTTTACTTATAATTCAAAAGTTAAATATACTTTTAAAAGTTAAGTATATGTTTAAAAGTATTATTTTGTGTATATATTTTTTAAAACGTACGAGTATGTGGTCCTGAAGCAACTGCACTTTTAGTCTTCCCTCTCATTTGCTTTAAAATATTCGTCTTTTGTCGTTATGTACGAATACATATGCGAGGTAATATGCAGGCATGTGAATACTAGTTTCTGATGACAAAAAATAAATTTTGATTCATGATACTAGAAGTTTCAGATTGAGGGCTAAAATTGGACAAAATTTTATTACTTAGCTATTCTCTATGTCACAAATAACCTTTTGATCTATCAAATGAGCTATGAAATTAGATCTTTGATGTTTTTCAAGTGCTATGACCATTTGATCATGATTATAAGAAAGTAAATTTTACAAATAGAACTTAGAATATTTAAATGTTTTATACTTAAAGAGTTATCAGTTTGTCTACTGTTGAAATCAGCTTTTTATATTCTAAGAAACCTCCGTCAACAGAAAATAGTATATAAGTTTATATTTGTTCCATAATAGAATAAATAAAATTCTTAACTATAAATTTTAACAAGAGCTCATTAGTGATCAATTTTCCTGATCAATAATACGCTCTTTATTTCTTTTCAAAAAATTTTATTTTGTACCGAATCCTTTTGCTCTAAGGCGTGAAATTTTTGTTTTACATTTTCCGATGTCATATAAAAATTTTCGATTATCTTCTTATAGTGAATCAAAATTTGTTTACAAAAAAGATGTAAAAATTTAATAACTCCATTAACTTTATTTTAAATCTAACAACTTTAGGTACACACTTATCTTTACTACTTATGTTGAAATGCAATGTACTCCTGAATTGCTGTGTCCTCCTTTTTCAGTACTTTAAAAGCAATCAAAATAAACTTAAATTATATAATTAACACAATAAGTTATGATAAATCTAGCAATAGGCTTTGTGTATAACTCGAAAAGGAGAAATTAATATACCATAATGGGTGCTATTGACCCAAAAAGCCTTCAACTAACGTCTTGTTGTCCATCTTCGATTTACACAATGATTGGTAATATAAAAGTTATAAAAATAGTTTATATCCAACTAATAAATTTATTATTTTAAAGCTCCATTAAAAATGTTATATTTTCTCTTTAATTGTACCTTATATTACGGATGCAAATAAAATTGCAGATCTCGTTCGTTTCTTGGATTTAGATGTAATTTTTTTAAAGGTGTCTTAAAACGGCAGCATGATCACTGAAAACGAAATGGAAGCATATGATGGAAATTTTAGTTTTGTTAGAAAGGAAAATGCTCTTAAACACATAACGAAAAGCAAAATTTCGTCTGAATTTAATATAACCTATTTCTTTTCTCGTGAGAAAATTAGTTCACTGAATTTCTCTAAGGCGGTCAGCTGCCCCAAAGAAGGTAAAAGGTAATAAAAGAAAGCTCAATATAAAGCTGACCATTGTACAAAATTCAATGCACTCGGCACCAAACTAGATCGACTGAAAAGCATTTATAAGACGAAAAAAAAACTTGAATAACAAGATAATAAAATATAACTTAATGTTAGTAGTTAGTAAAATGAAACTATATATAAGATAAAAATTTAAAAATGATTAGGTCAAAGTATAACGATAATAACAAAAAAAAAAACCTACCGATAAATCTACCGAATGTAGGCGTGATTAACTGAAAAATCTATAAGAATAAAAGAGTCTACCGATTACATGAGTGATTAACTTACTAGGATAATTAATTTTGTAACTACACGTCTTGCAAGATTTTGATATGTTTAACTGTTAAGTGTTTAAAAGTTTTATACAGACACATAGAGGGATTTATTTTAAAACGCCCTTTAGTATATCCCTTTTATGTATTTAGTATCGATCGCTCTATTTCTTGGTCAACTTTCTTCCTTAATTACGTTACCAAATCATCGAGTTTGCCGAGTGTAGAAATCGAAAACTGGGCAGTTCGATTTTAGACTCAGAAATTCTTTTCTCCTAGGTTTCTCCCTTTCACATCTACCCGGGGACTTTGCCTTTCAAGACATCCTCTGAAAGAGCCTGAAGTCCTGCCGAAGCGGATTATTTTTAATCGTGCACTTGTAAAAGCGAGGCTTAAAAATGACTGTTATTATCACCAAACCACAGACGGAGTTGAGACTTGGGCGTAAAATGATCGAATCAGGTGTTGAGACTGTCACTTATTGAATTCTTATGTCGCAAATGATAAATTTAGTCTTAAGGCTATTGGATCCTAGCCATATTGGATTCTCTCGGCTCAATGTTAAGCTATGGAAATAATTTTTCTTATGATTGTCGTCTTGGATTTGAAAATTTTTCTTTGAAATTGTACATCCATCCCTCGATTTACGCGATAGATACGTTTCGCTTTAAAGCAAAACCAAGTAAATTGAATCTAAGGAAGTCATATAACATAATAACACCACTTTTCCCCTTTAATATACAAAAAATTACGGATATGTATTTTATAAAATAAAACTATAACTTATTACATTGTAAATAATTCAACAGGAAATAAGATAGTAAATTACATGAATAAGGCACAGACAGCCGAACGAAATTAGCAGAAAAACTGCACTAAGCGTTAAATTATTTTTTAAACTTTTCAATGAAAGATTGCGCGATTGCAACAAATCCTCATACTGGAAAACAGATAACTATTAAATTGTAAATAATTCAACAGAAAAATAAAATAGTATATAACGGGAAGAAGGAATTGACAGCCATTCTGTTAGGCCTCCTAATGAAGAGGCCCCGTTATATGGTTTAATTTTTGTATATTCTATTACTGCTACAGAATCTTGCATTTATGGTGCGTTTAGCTCTAAGTGTACGATTTCTGTTTATTTTATTTGGCTGTCAATGCCTTCTTCCTTTTATATACTATCTTACTTTTCTGTTGAATTATTTACAATTTATTAGTTATACTTATAAAATAAAAGACATCTATACTAATCGAATTCATAGCTTACAGTCACGGGGAAAACAAAATTTTACACCATCCTTTTTATCATTTTATTCTATATGTCCAACAACACACTGTTGATCCTCGAGCAAATACAAATATTACAATTACAATTTATTTAAACAAACCATGGGGGAAATAGAATGCTGATGGAGATAAAATTATCTCACACCTACCGATAAATTTATGCATGCATTATTGCAAAGTAGTGTTAACGTGAAATTCCCGTATGGAAAATTTTTTTAACCGCGTTAAACCGAAACCGCGTAAATCAAGGAATGGGTGTAGTTCGTAATAGGGAAAGAACTTTTTTACTCTGTTATCTTAAATATTTTAGAAATTTCGTCCACCAAACGAAATTATGTGCATTTGAAACACAGTAAACCACGTTTCCCCCCGCAAAAAAAAAAGAGATTCAAATTTTTAAAAAAATATTTGCGTGCCTTTAAAAGAACGAGAAAGGTACCCAAGTAAAAAGTTTCTTTCTCTATAACGGAATATAATTTTTTTTAAAGTCTTTAAATCCCAGTCCCCAATCATTTGAAAAAATTTCTCCGTCGCTTAACATTGAGCTGAGCGGATCCAATATTGGGTACTACATAGCAGCCTTAACAAAATGTACTATTCCTTCTCCCGAATTATCCTGACATATATGCTTATACATATACGTATATAATCCATTTTTGTTCCCTATTTCTCTTATGCGTTCATGTTGGGAGTTTTAGATTTCTGTAGGGTGGCCTGCATGATTTCGACTGCTTCGCTCATTTTTTGAAATTGAACGTTTAAACTTATTAATTATAATAACTTTAAATACATAATCCTCGTCGGAAAAAAAAAACTTTTTTCCACTGTTTTTACACATACTTTTTTTTTTAAATTACGCTTTTTATGCAACAAAAAGTTTCTGCGTTCTATAGAAATCGGCATGAAATATAGAACTTAACTATATTGGTAGCATTTTTTAAAATATTAGTTAGTTCTTTATCGCACGCTGCAAAGGTTAATATGTCAGTAACATAATAATTCCCAATTGTGCCGCAGCACTTTGTGGTACAGCGAGATTTTTTTTTTCGGAGGGATAACCAAAAAAAATATATTAGTAAGGCCGTCTATAAATAAATATTTACTTGCTATAAAACATATTTGTTCTCTAAGCAAGTCTTGCATTAATAAAACAAGACTATTCTTAGTGATTGCCATTGTAGTCCTCTAGTGCAATACTACACTCCCATTGACTGTTACTGAATCCCATTGACTGTTTTTGAAACTGTATTAATATATTCTGTTCTGATGTTCGTTACTTATCTTTCAATAAATAAATAAAATCAGCAGAGGTCTAAGAATTTATTTGAACTTAAATTTGGTATGGTCCAAGGTATTTTTGAAACTCTATTAAAGTATTCTATGCTGAAGTTCGTTACTTATATCTTTCAATAAATAAATAAATAAAATCAGTAGTGGAGTAAGAATTTATTTGAATTTAAATTTGGCATGGTCCCTGGTATTTTTGAAACTGTATTAATATATTCTATTCTAATGTTCGTTACTTATATCTTTCAATAAATAAATGAATAAAATGAGCAGTGGAGTAAGATTTTATTTGAACTTAAATTTGACATGGTCCTGGTATAAATTCCGCTTTGATTTAATATTGAAAAACTGAAAAAAAAACTAAAACCCTAAGAAGGGTGCCCCGAGTTAATAATCTGATTCCCAAGGGTAATGCAAACGTAAAATAGGTTTGGAACCCCTGCAATAACTTATTGTTTCTGTTGCAAAACATTGCCATACTGTAAAGATGAATATTTTCTTTTCATAATTGGGATATTTTCCTCGTGAATCTTCCACTCTGTGCTTTCAGATTGAAGCAGTAAAAACTTAGAAATTAGACATTATTGCTGATAAATTTCAAACATTTAACCTTTTATATTTTCTTCTTCCCATAAGATATGGTGGAAAAAACAATTTTTAACAATAAAAATTTCTTTTAGCATAAAAACGTCCCAATTCCCAGTACGCATATTGCATTTTATCTGCATGAGAATGGACAAAAATGGTAGTTGTTTATGTAAAAGTGAACTCTTATCTTAGCTTTTATAACACATACATAATTTTAAAAAATCGTTTATTTGTTCTATTATGACTTTTCTGGCGCAGGAAAAAATTTTGTAGACATCCAAATATTTAGGTCAGTAGGAAATTCCTACACATTCCACGGGAGACGATTATTTTTGTTATGTACCATTTCTGGCGAAAAATAAATTTTCACTCATTTTCAATTCGCTAGGCCGCCGTTCATTTTATTATTATTTTTTTCAATTGACACCAAATTCAAATCAGGAACTACCTTCATTACTCCTGCAGAAAAATGGCGTCACCCTCTGTTTAAGTCGCCGGGCGTCCTGAAGTCTGGGCCAGCGCTTAAGATTTTTGCAAGTGATAAAATCTTATCAGTGTTATTAATTTTTCGAGACTTGGCGCCTCCCAGTCTCTCCTATATTTTTCATGAATTTTTTTCATTGGCTGTCCCAGGATTTGTGAATTTTCCCAGGGTTTGGGAATTAGGAGAAAATGCACTTAAAATATATGGGCATGTATCAGCCATTGAGGTCAGCTATGGAATAAGGAAGTCGTGTTTCAGAGGAGTTGGTCAAGTAAAATTGATTAGCAGGCCTTTGACGGACACGTTTGTCACAGATAATAGAATTAGG
Source organism: Dolomedes plantarius (assembly GCA_907164885.2). Lineage (NCBI taxonomy): Eukaryota > Metazoa > Arthropoda > Arachnida > Araneae > Dolomedidae > Dolomedes > Dolomedes plantarius. The sequence continues at coordinate 85,882,817 of OU015496.1, read as the reverse complement.
ATTTTTAAAAAATGGTGGTTTAAAATAAGATTTCATATCGATGGCATGTTTATGATATGATCCTAAACACAAAACAATTTATGAATAGACAAAAGTGTTAATTTTGTTCACTCATAAATCAAACAGGGAGGTTTAATGTTTAGATAGGGTAAAAGAGATAGCACGACACCACGTTAGGTTAATAATTAGACATAATTTCCAAGGATTAGTCATAATTTTGAGACATTTCTTAGGAATGGAATTCACAAATGAGAATTCTTTAGATAGTCAGTTAAATTGGGTCCACCAAAATGATCGCTACACGTTACGATGAGGAATATCTGTATTCGCATATAAATTTGCAGTACTAAAAGCTTTCAATTCACTACTTGCTCAATGATATCAAAATTTTAAATTTCTAACATGTGGAACATTGTCTTTATAGCCAGCTCTAAAAATCAAGACATTTATTTGATCAAGTGTATAAACATGCTACTTATTACCCGCATTTGGATCTTTTTATCTTAACCTTAAATTCAGGAATATAACATTATTGATTTTAATAACTTGGTACAGAGTGATCAGAATCAATAGAGTTATGTTCATCTGTATAAAAGTACTACAAACTGCGATCAACTTATCGATAAAATTCCTTATGCCATTGGAAAGGTCACGAGATAAAAAGGAAGATGAGATCAAACTTATCCTTCGGACGTCACAGAAACCCAAGATTTTAGTTTTAAAAAGAAAACAAGGTAAAGGAATGAAGTTTCAAATTTTGTTACTATAACAACATTTCCATAACATGGCGTGATAATCTGATGTAAAAGTAATATGTTTGGACTGAATAAGTTGGTAGTTTTTTTTTTAGAACGAAGAACCGTTTATGATCCCACCAAAAACAAAAAAGATCATGGAGGTATTTAGTCCCTTTTATTGTTAAATTTGTATTTGAACAGTTATTTAAACTGTAAAAATGAAAATTTTGGGCTACAAAAGGACACGTTTAATTTGAAAATATATGAAAGAGAAATTCGCAGTTACAGGTGTCAAAATGTCCCTAAAAATATTTTTTCTCGTGAAGAAAACAGTTTTCCAAGACATAAGCTTAATCGTTAGAACCACCTCTCATCTCGTTTCTACATGTATCATTTAAAGGGACAATACAATAAAAAGAATTTCAACAAAATTTTGCTATTAAGCTGCCGCTAATGGCAGTATGAAGTTTAAATTCTAGAAATGCAAATCGATTAAGAATACTTCCTCGGAAAACTTAATTTCCAGTTAATGACCTGGTCGCAAGTAAGGATAATTTAGGAAAGAAATTGGAGAGTTTAAATGATAGAAGAGATAAGTAGATACTTAAATAATAGAAAGTGAGTATAAAGCTAAACAATGGAGAGTTAAATAACTGAATAGTTAATTTTAGGAAAATGTTAAATGCTTGAGATCGTATGTGCAATGATTCCGTCATCGCCAACAGTTGAATAACTTCAACGTTGTCTTCTACATTGTGGAAGCGTTAAACGAATTTCATCTTAAAATAGATAAGTAAATTTGGGGACTAGAAAACCTGAACGCCTTGTTGATTGGTAGCGAGTAAACTCGGTGCATTTACAAGCAAATATTGTAGACAATTTAGGATAAAGGAATCTCATGCTGGAGAAATTTTTGGTCAACTGAATATTCCTTTACTTTAAAACTACATGTATTATGGATTGAATGAGGTTGAGAGAAATCCATATGCGTATAGTTTAAACTATGATTCTTAAACCCTGTATAAAGAAAAAATAGATGTCAGAAAATAAAAATAAAAACTTACTTTAGTCCAAAATTTCAGTATTAGCAGGTTACTTGCGCATATGTTTAAATAAAATTGCCGGTCAACAGTTTGTTGCTATTTTCTATAATTAACAGAAAAATTGCGAAGATTTAGAATTTTTTGTACCCTGGGTGTCACAGGTGGGGTGCGCATTCTCTTACCGAGAAAACTTGCTAAACTTATGCTCGTATGATCATCTGTATTTTGAATTTTGTTTATTTTTGAATTAGTAACAGATATTATTTTTGTCTACAATTTTTTTTAATGACAAAGGACTTTGCAAGTTAAAAAAATAACTCTGATAGGACAAATAAAATTTTGAAGAAAAGTTTTATAGCTAACTGTGAAGAGATAAATATTATACTTTCATAATTTTACAGTTTACTAATTATGCCTACACCTAATCTGTAGCATTTTCGTTTCCTTACATTTGTACACTAATTTTTTATTACAATAAATTAAATCTTCGATTAGAATTCATTGTTTAGAGCTAAGGATTGCATCTGCCCAATCATCAAAGTTTTATTAAATCTCTAAAATATGGTACACCTTCATTTACGAAAAGTTATGACTTGTTAAATTACTGTAATTAAAACAAACTACTTAAAGTTCAGACTTATGAAAATACTTGATGCCTGTAGTGTTGCCAAGAAAATAGCCAAAGTTCATTTTTAACAGAAACCTTTTTTGCTTTTGACACTTTAAACACTTCATCTTTAAAAAAAAGTTTTTTTTTAATTTAACAATTTTTCAAAAAAAATGGGAATCAAGTAATTATTTTTCATACTGTTACATTGTTTGAGAGCCAAGTTTAAAAAGAAAATGAACTAGTTCTTCTTTTAAATAAAACCTAAGATTCTGTTTAAAATAGAAATTAATAAATCTGATGGATCAAAATTTTAGTTTTCCCATTCCATATATATATACATTCAGAACTTCCGATCTCACATTTACAATAACTCCATTTTAAAATGTCTTCATGTCTACGTATGCATTTCCTATCTGTCATGAGTTTTTATACTCTTTTACGTGGTTGGCATTATGAGACAGAATAATCTGAAAACTTTTTGCTCCTTTTGAAAAGAAAAACTTGAATATAAATTTTTGCCACACTTAAATATCTAAGAAACGGGTATCTTCGCTTCGCGATCGCATGTGATTTCAAATACACCTTGATCTGATTTATATTTGAGCTCCTTTACATTGATTTCTCTGAGTTTTAACAATATATGGATTTCCCTGAACCTCATTCAATTCATAGTACAGGTAGTTTTGAAGTAAAGGAATATTCAGTTGACCAAATATTTCTCTAATATGATATTCCTTTATCCTAAATTGTCTTCAATATTTGTGTGTAAAAGTACGATTTTACTCGGTACCTATCAACAAGACGGTCAGGTTTTCTAGTCTCCAAATTTACTTTTCTATTTTAAGATGAAATTCGTTTAACATATCCGTAGAAGACAAGTTGAAGTTATTCAACTATTAACGTCTTCATTAACGTAGAAGACAAGTTGAAGTTATTCATTCAACTGTTGGGGATGACCGAATCATTGCATATACAATGTCAAGCATTTAACTTTTTCCTAAAATTAACTATTCAGTTATTTAACCCTCCATTGTTTAGTTTTATACTCACTTTCTATTATTTAGGCATCTACTTATCACTTCTACCATTTAAACTATCTGATGAGTTTTAAAACGCAATACACTAAGAAACATTCCTGGCACACAAAAAAATCAGACTGAGTCTGTTAAAACGGTGAAAGGAAGATATAAAATATCCCTGAAATATGGCTATGAATACATTGCATTCAAAAATATTTTTTTAAAGAGAACTAATTGGACTTTGCAAGGTATTTACTATTTGAAGATAAAGGAAACTGACTCCTATGTAGGCCTTTTTATAATGGAGTATGAGTTTTAATTTCACAGGATGTTAGGAAAACCACTAAAAATTAAAAATATGTGACCTGTCAAAACTACAGAATCTATAAAATAAAATGTTTAAAATAGCATGCAAAAGATAATTTTTTTTCATATATTTCAAAGAATTTCTAGTGTTTCCTTAAAATTTTGCGAGTACATTTGACTTTGTTCAAATATATAGGGTCAGGTCTAAACAGTATATAAATAATCAAAATACTTCAACTTATAAAAAGAATGTGACTTGGGTTTAAAATTAGAATAACAAAAAATTGATAAAATATCAGTATTAAAGACCTCTCCAAATTACAACTATCCCAACAACATAAGAGTAATTGTAAACAAGTATTTTCTATGTTTAAAATGAAAAATATAGATACAAAGATGGAGTAATTGTAAATCAGATGACAATGTGTTGCTGCCTGTTGTGTTTTAAAACTTAACCGAATGTTTTCAGTAATTATTTTAAATGATAAAGTACGATGGTGTTGTAAGAAGCAATAGTACCAATAAGTTCTTGGTGCTATTGCTAAATACCCCCTCTTGTGTTACTTTAAAAATAGTTCTACACTCGTACATTCGCTATTTAAGATTATTAATACCAAGCAATCAAAAACAAAATACATTTGCCTATATTTTTTAAAGTTAATTCAGTTTTTCAAGTGTCTAAGCAGTTCAAGCGCAAACAATCTTAAACAGGGATTTTTTCAAGAAATGATTCACTGTTTCTCCCATACAAAAATTTTGCTCCTGATCCCAATAAGTATTCCTTTACGAGAAAATATTTCTCTAGCTAAATCAGGAAAATATATATATATATAATGTATGCGGTATTTTAAACCGTTTTTCTCATAGGTTTTATTCTTTTTATTTTTTTTATGGTAGCAACCAAAATTGGCGATGAGATTTAGTTTCGTAACCACAGTAACCACATAATTCCTTTTTGTTTAAACCTTCATTAACGATGAAAACTGGGTGGTTACGACTAATGGGCACATAATAAAGAAGCAATAAATTTAACCGCGAGGCGGTCTACTCTGAAGCTTAAGGGAAAAGCAAACGAATATCGATAGCCCTCTGGTTTAATTAAAGAAAAATCTAGAGAGGGAGAGAGAGGCAGTTCATCACTGTTACTTATGCTGAAACTGAATCTCGTTTTGGTAATATTCAGAACGGTGTTTTTGTGTCATTTAATTTTTGATGCTAAAAACTTATCATACTTCTTTGGCTGCCACATCGCACCTCTGCTAGAAGAGTGTTACATCTCAAAATAGCCATATTTTCAGGAAGAGCTAAAGAAGAAATGAAATGGCTCTTCCTGAAAATATGGCTATCTCTGAACTTCTACTAGAAGAGTGTTACATCTCAAAATAGCCATATTTTCAGGAAGAGCTAAAGAAGAAATGAAATGGCTCTTCCTGAAAATATGGCTATCTCTGAACCTCTACTAGAAGAGTGTTACATCTCAAAATAGTCATATTTTCAGGAAGAGCTAAAGAAGAAATGAAATGGCTCTTCCTGAAAATATGGCTATCTCTGAACCTCTACTAGAAGAGTGTTACATCTCAAAATAGTCATATTTTCAGGAACAGCTAAAGAAGAAATGAAATGGCTCTTCCTGAAAATATGGCTATCTCTGAACCTCTACTAGAAGAGTGTTACATCTCAAAATAGTCATATTTTCAGGAAGAGCTAAAGAAGAAATGAAATGGCTCTTCCTGAAAATATGGCTATCTCTGAACCTCTACTAGAAGAGTGTTACATCTCAAAATAGTCATATTTTCAGGAAGAGCTAAAGAAGAAATGAAATGGCTCTTCCTGAAAATATGGCTATCTCTGAACCTCTACTAGAAGAGTGTTACATCACAAAATAGCCATATTTTTAGGAAGAGCTAAAGAAAAAATGAAATGGCTCTTCCTGAAAATACGGCTATTTTGATATGTAACACTCTTCTACCAGAGATCCGACATCTGAAGTGTTTATATCAGTTTTTAACAACTTCGAAGCGCGACCCCCTCCTCTTATAGTCAAGCAAACAGTGACCCTCCGATTTACATATAAAGGCATGTTATAAAAGTTAAAGAAAAGAATAGTTTAGAATACAATTGTTAGAACATAATCTAAATAATATTAAACTAACCCGCCGTAGCAAATGCCTGAAATGATATGAAATATTTAATTTGAATGGATACGTCAGGTTTCTAATATCTTTTTAAATAACTGCAACAGCGAAGCTTAACTCATCTATTTTCGTGTATCAAACATCAGTGTTTCAACAATAAGTGTATATCGAAGCCATTAGGCTTTAAAAACCTACATGTTGAAATTAACTGTAAAAATTAAGACAACTAAAATAACCGCTAATCTCACTAAAGTTTGCATTTCACCGAGTGAGAATCGAGGTTCTAGAATGCGTAAAATTTCTAGCAAAGGGTTGAAAGACTGATATTAGAAGTTGAAAAGAAAATATTTAAAGCTTTGATTATGTCAATTAAGAAATAGTCACCAATATTGGTGTTTTTTAAGTGATTGTCATAGCCGGAGCAATTAAAATACCTCGTGATTAAGATATACTGCAGTTTATATAGCAGTAAGAAGTGTTAGAAATAAGTGAAATGATCACTGTATATTTTTACTTCCATTTAGAGCTGAGAACTCATAATTCAAAAGGAACTGATCTTCAAAACCTAAACATTGTTATAGACAAGTGAATCAGTTAAAATCCTCTAATGGAATCAATTAATTTCATTACATCAGTAAATGAGTAAATAAAAATGCATGCAGTAAATCAGCTTAGTAAAAAATAAAGAGCGAAGTCTGTATACGACGAGCTTCAATGCAACAAAATTTTCTGCAAAATCTTAGACTTCGAACGACGTCTGCAATAAATTATCCTCTAACAAAAACAACTTCTAAATCATAAAAAATTTTGAATCTTTATAGCAATTTTTGTGTTTTAAAATTTTGTTTTACAGATTATTAGCCCACTTACAGGTGTATATTGGGGGGGGAGAGGATTTTTGAATTCTCTTCATAATAGTTTTCACTATTTTAGCAAAATGCTCTCTGATAAACCTGTACAGAACTGAATTACAGGTTTTTTTGTTTTTAGTTTAGGGGTATAATATGTAATGCAAAACATGTTCAATCTTCACAATATATCAAGTTTGAAATGTCCGAAATCGAGTCAATCATTGCAGGATTCGGTTTCATTCATGTAATTTATTTTAATCTATTTCTTATGCATTCATTAAGTTTCACATGTCGCATTTTTTATTTTATGTATTTTAGTTCTGTTGTAGATTATAAGCTAACATTAACTGTGCGAAATAAATTTGCTTGAACTTATGACGTGTCATTATACAGTAAATAGTATTTTAGTTTACCATTTTTATATTTTTCCCTTTAATTGATAATTTTTCAAACTCAAATATCTTTCCTTTAAGCATTGTAAAGCCTTGCTGTATAAAAGGCCATCAAACCTTCATTATTATTATTATTATTATTATTATTATTAGTGAAGAAATTCCTTAAAAATTCACCTTGCGAAGTGATTACCTCAACAGCTGTAAAATGAAAAATTTGTCATAAGATGTACTAAAGGATATTTAATTCTGCTTCTTTGAAAGATATGGATATATATATATATTATATATATGTGTGTGTGTGTGTGCGCGCGCACACACACACACACACACACAAACAACATTTGTTAAAATTTGCGCGCTATATAACGGTATGTATGCTTCAGCCTAGCAATTAAATATAAGACGAGTTGAACGCCGAAAAGAGAGAAATTCACAGTGAGTTAATTAACACTCGAAAAAACATAGATAAATCAACACCCAAAAATAAAGCCATAGCTGAATTAACACCCAAAATTAGAGCCACAGGTGAATCAACACCCAAACAATTAAAACATAGATGAATTAACTCCCCACAACCAGCATAATAAGTAATGAAATAAAAACTATCTCTTGTCTTCGCTTGACTCGTCAGATATGTGTAATCTATATATATAAAGCAGTTCCGTAACTAACTCACTGACTGACATACAACGCAATGACGAAACCGCTGGACCTAAAGGGCTGAAATTTTGCATGGCGATTCTTCTTATAGTGTAGGGGTGCACTAAGAGAGATTTTTTAAAAATTCTTCTTAGATTTTTTAAAATAAAATTTTTAAGCTGTTTTAGTAACTTTTTTTAAGTTTGCATTTAAAATAATAATTTGAGGGTTATAAAATTTATATCATGAGAAAGATCATAAAAATTCCTTTGAAATGAGATCTTTTTCGAATCTTTACCTCTATTTTCTGATTTTTGGTGAAGTTTTAAAGATTCATTTTTAGAATTTAATTTATTAAATGCTGATCGCGTGACTTCCTTTTCTGGTACTTTAAATAAATTTATCGTCACGTGCATAACAACTAAATAGACAAAAAAATATTTATTTTCTTGCTAATGCGGCAGACGATTGGACATTATTTTGTCTATAAAAATATCCCTTACGATTTTTTTATAAATATATATTTTTTTCCTACATCAATTGTATATATATTGATAGTCGAATTTATTATAAATTATATATATATTTTTTTTTGGCATTAATTGCATACATTGACCGTTGTATTTAATTTGAATGTACTCCGTAGCGAAGTGCGGGTTTTCAGCTAGTTTGCTACTGCATATATAACTGGGTTATATTACTTATAATAATTACTTGTATAAACTTAGTTATAAAGACAGTATTTTTTAAATAACATTAACTTATTTAATTGTAATTCACTCGCATTTATCTTTCATTCAGTGCTGGAATTTTTTATTTATAAGATACTTTATATACCCTTGGCATAAACTTTGCATTTTTTTTATCAATTCACTTTCTTTAAAAGAAAAAAACAATCTGTATAAGTACTCTTTTTTATTAAAAAATGCATTTAATAACATTTATTTTATTTTTGTATGTATAGAATAAACCATTAAATCAAGTATGATATAGTTGGACGTGGGCATGAAGCATTTTAAACTTACAGAGTGCATGAAATTTTCAAACTTGAAAAAAGTAAGTTAAAATAAATAAATTAAGTATGTAATTCGTTAAATAAGTTATGAAATACGACAAAGTTTCCAATTATGTATTCGTCTGCGAATATAAGCCTTTTTTACTCAACTATACTAATACTGTTTAGCACTATGAACAACAATTTGTTTACGCGCTTTCAAAGTCCACTATTCCCTAAACCTTGGATCAGTGTTGCTCTAAAATTCTTTTACCATTTATAGAAGAAGTATAAATATTATCTAAAACTTGAACTTCCAAGGTGATCAGATTAACTGCTCTTAATTATTACTTCTAATGGAATCCTATAAACATGGCTTGAAATTAGGATACCGTTTAACTTTCTAAAATTAATCCACAATCGTATTAAAAACGGCGAAATAAATGTGTAATATATCCACAGAGAGAGAGGGGGGATATCTCTCTTTACCCCCTCTTTCTCTCAACTGAATTAATACTTTTTAAGGGGACAGTGGACTTTCAAAATTGTGAAATTTGTTCAAAAATTCGATTTTTTTTATTTTATTGAATTGTGAAACTACGGACGAGTAGGAATGTGTTGCTAAAAGAATTTTTAATTTCTGTGATTACTTTCCTAGTTATAGGCATTTGTATTTAATTTAGATATTATGTAGTTACTAATAGCAATAACTTTAAATGTGTTTTTCTCAAAATAAAAATGTTCATGTCATACGAATATTCTAACTGCTCCAGGCGCATTTCTAATTATCGTATTGTTTTGAAATTTAAGTTTTATATACTTAACTGTATATCAAATAAATCTTATTGAAAAAAATTATTCTTTCTAACTCAGAATTTCTAAATTTTGTACTTGAAAAGATGATTTATAGGTATTTTGCGCAATAAATAGGGTGTTGTCACTATTATTATTTTTTTCTCTTTATATTTTTAATTAATGCTTAAAATAAGCAATAAGTTTCATTGTAAGTTCTATAAGGTATCCTGTAGATAAAAATGACCATATTATATGCAAAAGAAATGCGCATGGAATCTGTTTAATTAGGCCAATTTTTTATATAATTAATAATTAATAATTCATAAATTATTAATATTTCATCTTTAAATTTTAACCACTTTTACATATCTATGGTACTAATCACATATTTAAATTTCAAGCAAATCCATTCAAAACGAAAAAAGTTAGGTTTGAAGGTCCACTGTCCCCATTGCTTGTTTCAGCGTAGTTAAATATACATCTGTAACCTGCATATTTTTAAGTAATTCTAAACATTGTACTTTTAGAATATGATTATACAAAATGTTGTTTATATTTTCCAAAATTATTAAATTTAATGAAGTTCTAGAAGTTTCAGTGAAAACCTTGTAATGTAGCTTGAGTAAGAGGCACATTTCTTTCTATAGTTGGAGAAAAAAACCTCTCTACGTCTCATGCATAGTTTTAAAGAAGAGTCGAGCTTTGCAGAATTCCAGCTGTCACATTAATAAACCATTCGAACAGATTTTTTTTAACTAATCATGATGATCACACTCAAAATAACTAAAATTGTTTCCTTTTCGCAGTTACCATTCTAGACTGTTAAAATTTTAGTGTCTATCGTAAATATTTAAGTTTGAATAAGGAAAATATAGAAGATAGTAGATATATTGCAAAGTGATCAATAAATGGTATACTGACTTAACCTTCCTGTTGAATAATAATAAGTCTTCCATAAACTCGTTGTCATGTGAAATTTTCAATAATATGATCAACTCTACATATACAACTCTTTAGAAGTGTCCAATGGTATTATTGTGGATTTCTAGAAAGTAAAGACTCGAATAAGACCTGATCCATATTATCAGTAATTTGAATATAAATAGCATAATATGGTTCTTCATTTTTCTGTGAACAGCTTTAGAAACACTGACAAAAATAGAGGTATAAGTCTTTGCTCAAATTTAGTTCTTAGCTTATTTAATATGGCATTGAAAAAAAATTGACTCTGTTTATTCGATACCGATATCTTTCCATTTAAGAAGTATGTAGCTAATCCTAAACTAACTTCAAACAGAAATCAGCTATGCGTGCTTGTAGAGATAAATAAACGAAGTTTAAAGAGTATGGTTTTATTAATAGGCATCTAAAGGTACAAGAGATCCAAGAATCAGAGCTATGTTTTTTGGAGAAGCTTTTCACCTCCTATGTGACTGTTTTGTAATAAAATTGACCTTAAAAGTTAAATTTGGTCGTGACAAGTTTTAATAAATATAATTTAACAAATATAAAAAATAATTTCATCAGTACTTTATGTATTAGATTTACTTTATTTTGCATCTTAGCTTATAAATTTAAATTATTTATTTAATGGTACTGCTCGTATTTATAGAACGTGGGCAACAGGAAAGCACGTTACTATGAAATAATTATTTTTATAGTTCTATTGTTGTTGTTGTTATTTTAAATTAATAGATATGTATTATAATTTATTAATCATTGCAAATTCATGTCATTTATAACTGATAAATAAACCTAGTAAAACTATGAATATTGTAAGAAAGCCGAAATCTCATAACACAGAGAGGAAATGAGCTTCAAAACTTGAACATTTTTGTGGACTAGGGAATCAATTACAATCATCTAACCGAATCAGTTCATTTCACTACATCAGTAAATGGGTAAATAAAATACATGCAGTAAATCATCATGAAAAAGTCTGTATACAATGAGCTTCAATGCAGCAAAATTTTCTGCGAAATCTTAAGGCTTTGAACGACTTTTGCATGCTAGTTATTTATCATCTTACAAAAAAAAAAAAAAAACCTTTCTTACTATTTCCGAATTATAAAAATTTTAAATATTTATAGCATTTTGTGTTTTAAAATTTTGTTTTACAGATTATTACTTCACTTGGTCATGTGTGTATGTGTGGCGGAGAAATTCTTGAATTCCCTTCATAAAAGTTTTCTAAAAAGCCTATGTCTCTTGATGCATATCAATCAATATCTAATGGGTAAAATTGTTTGAATATCTCATAAAGCTATAAAGAATAGGTATATAGAATATCCGTACCCTGTACCTGTCTTTTGATAAAGGCGAATTGCCCATTTAAAATTTGTACACGCATTATTGTTGTTATATTTTATTTGCATTTTATAGTTTTATGTTCAGAAGTTATTGATGAATACTGCATGAAATGAGTGAAGAGGTATTTCAAAATACTAATAGTACCTTAAAAATGTGGTGCAAGTTAAACTTATATTTTAACAGATTAATTTGAAAATAAGCAGGTTTGGCAAAGAAAAAGAAAAAAAAGTTTTCTTGAGTAAGAAATACAACAATCTCCTAATAAAAATCACGTAAAATAGTGAGGTCAAGTGGTATGTAATGTTGCTACGTGATGAACGTCATGCTACTTAAATAATTTTTGCTATTATTAATAATTATTCTAGAAATTTCTGCATCACTTCTATAATGCAATATAAGCAAGGAGGAAAGTTTTCACTTTCCATAGGTAATGTGACTACATTAATTTTTTTTTCAGAATAAAAATAATTTTATTAAACTTTTATTCTAGTAACTTCTCTGTCTCATTATAAGTTTTTTTTTAAGTTTAGATAGTTAGAGAACTATTTGGTAGAGAGCTTTCTGCCGCCAAATTTTGATTCTGTGGCAAGAAAAAATATATTTTTAATTTGTACATGAAATAAGTAATGCCTCTAGAAAACAATATCAATCCTTCTCACTAATCCCTAAATTTCTTTTTTGAACATGTAAATGGACACAGAATTTAAAATTAATTATAGCGTCGTTATTTGATCTGATTCGTGAAAATTATAATACAAACTTATGTTGAGAAAAAGGATTGAGAAAAAGCAAAGAATGTCTTAATATCATGCTTGAATCTAAATTATATTTAGAAATTATTGAAGGGAAGGCGTCCTACTTTTCTTTAGTTTAAATTTTAATGGTTCAGGAGATGAATGCTATATGCATTGGTTTCCATAATTGTATGTCTTTAACACAAGTCTTTCAAATTACTGCACGCAGTTTTGAATTTCTGTTGCAATATTTCAAAGACAAAAAGAATTTAATATTTAAAATATTCTTTTAAGATTATGAATAATGCATTTAACAAACGCGATGTACTCTAGTGTTTCTTATACATACATGTAGTTAACACTGGAGTACATGTATTTACTCCAGTGTCAGTGAAATGTATATATTTCATTACTTGAAGCCTATTGTGGTTTTAAGCAGCAAAATTTCAGCAGAAACAAACAACATTTTAAACCGCCTGAAAGCAACAAAATCTGAATTGAAAGATGTTTCTTTTTGCCTGAAATTAGTTATGTGGTCAGAAAATTATATGTATATTTTGTTAAATATATATATATATATATATATATATATATATATATATATATGTGTGTGTGTGTGTGTGTGTGTGTGTGTTAGTTAAGTATTTTGCTCACTAAACTATAAATTTTCCCGTGCTGTATGTATAACATATGAACAATTTAAAACAAATCCTTATTATTCGATCCACTCCATTGAAATTTTGACCAAAAACTGTTTATAGTTATTAATTTAGTTATACTATATAACTAGAAGAGTGGCAACAGATGCATTTTAACTCGTGGAGCGTTTTTAATATACAAATATAATTTTTAAGACATTTTTCCAATGTGAATAAAAGAGGATTCTTTCATTTTCATTTACTTTTTTTCCTGACAAATATCTAACGTAAAAATGTCGTGAAACGTATGCTCTGATTTTAATTCTAAATGAAATATCCACTACCTTCAAGAAACATATTCCAACTTTACTCGGTTATATTTTCAGAATTACTTTAAAATGTACAAGTTAAATTTCATTTTTGGAAAATATCAAATCTTATTTTCTACATTTTCTATCAAATCTAATTTAAACAGTGTGTGAGAATTATTGATTAGATGTTCTATCATACGGATTTGTTATAGACAATTGTTTATGAATTAAGAATTAAAATTTAATTTTAACTAATTAAACATGCACCACTTTAACTGTAAAAGTTGAGATAAGGGAAAAGTTAATCTAATTCCTTCTTACTGTTTTATAAGATGACATTATACCTCTATCAATAGCATTTTGTGCAACAAACTTGTAGAGCATATTTGTCTACTGCCAAATATATTTTACAAAGTATTTTCCTTTCGAAAATCATTTGTAGAAGACAACCATTCTTTAGTTATATCATGCTAATGATAGAATAGGTACGACTGACTCAAGATAACTCAAATTAATTGTTTTCATTTCATAATTCCCATCCTAGGCTGTGTTAAAATTTAAGTACCTATCCTAAATGTTTAAGTTTGAATAAGGAAAATATGGAAGATAGATTTATTGCAAAGAGTTCAAAGAATGATATATTGATTTAACCGTTTTGTTGGATTATAGAAGATTCACAAAAAACTACTGTCATGTGAGATTTTTTTAATAATATGATCAACACTAAATATACACTCTTTTGAATGTACAATACAATTGGAAGTTATGATAACATATGTCATATCTGTAAAAATTCCTTGTGAATATTTAAATTGATAATTTTTTGTTCTGTTAAGTATTCAAATTTAATATTGTTCCATTTAAGTTTTAAACGGTAGAATTTTCTAAAAATAAAGATTTTAGGGTTTAGGAGATGTTCTATGTCATAGGGAAATGATTCCAATATTTCAGCGAAAGTAGTAAGGGAATTGAACATTCAATTATATACATAATTGAAAATTTATTTTGTTATATATATATATATATATATATATATATATATATATATATATATAGCAGTAGAACCCCGTTATAACGAACTTCAGGGGACCAAAGGTTTTGTTCGCTTTATCCGGTGGTTCGCTATATTCGAACCGTTAAGAAAAATGCCAGAGTTCACAAAATGTTTAACTCATTAGTTGCAATGTTTATTCAATAATGATGTATTAAAAAATGATAAAACCTATTAAAAATGATCATTAACGAATTAAATCGACTAAAATCGACTACAATAAACTGACACAATACTAATTAAATGACGTATAATTGGAAAACGGCGGGACCAACATTTTCGTTCGTTATATCCGTGAGTTCGTTATATATCGGGATCGCTATAACGGGGTTCGACTGTATATATATATATATATATATATATATATATATATATATATATATATAACAACATTTTGTTATATGCATGTATGTATAGTATTTGGTTCAAACTTTTATTTATTTAAATTAAAAAAAGAGGGGTTAGTACAGTTCCCCTAAATAAGTCATGACATGAGTGTATTTACTTATATTAAATATACAAAATTTAATGTTATTTTTCCATCATGAGGAAACTCAACATTAACGATAGATAGATAGAAAGGGGTTTTTCTTTCTTTGTTTTGGTTATTTTAAAGGTCTAACTTCCTCCATTAGACAACCAAAAGTAACCATTGGTTTACAAATCACCCGTCCCCATTTTATTTGATTCATAAATGAAAGAGATACAAGACTATATAGAATATATCGATGTAAAATCCAGGGTATAGTATTTATGCTACTATAAAATGCAAAAAAAAAAGAGATAATTGTTTTTAAAATAGCTATGGAGATTTTAAAGTTTCTTATGGAGGCTAAAAAACAATAGAATGAATATATGTAAACGATTAGAAAACTTCTGGCGAAATATCAAAAGCACAATTAAATTTGTTTATTAAACTTATTTGTTAGAAGTCATATTAAACCTTTAAAATGTATATTAAATGCAATTTTTCTTTTCCATTTGCGTTACAGGTACAAAATCACTTAAAAAAATACTGACCCATTAAAAAAGTAAATTACTGAGTCGCATTCGAAAAATTAGTCTCAAATTTTCTGAAGTATTTTAAAAGAGATTAAAGGATTTATTGAGTTTTGAATATGTGCTAAAATGGTTGTTGCTTATTCCATACTTCAAATGATACTGGCAATCACATAAATTAAAGGGTTTCAATCGAACGTATTAGAGGAAGTGTTGGAAAATATCAATATCATTGCAATGTAACAACTCGTGGTCAGTTAATGGGCTTTTAATTTAATTAATGGTCATTTTACAAAGCGCTTCATCTAAACTCAAGAAAATTTCAATGCCAGTTTATGTTTCAGACCGAAATGTTTTAGGAAAAATGAAATAAATTTTCATTTAAATGAATTAAATAAGTTTTACTAAATTTCGTTAATGAACATATATATATATATATATATATATATATATATATATATATATATAAATATATATATATATGTATATATATATATATATATATATGTATATATATATATATATATATGTATATATATATATATATATATATATATATATATATATATATATATATATATATATATATATATATATATATCAACGAAATTTAGTAAAACTTACAATTAAATTTTGTAAGCAAAGAATTGGGAAATAATATGCGAAAATGCTTATGTAATTTGGTTTGATTCAACAAAACATTTTGTTGAGTTTTAAGTCACAAATTTTAAACATAAAAGTAATACGAAACGTGCGCCAAATTATTGTACACAAATAGCAGATTATAAAACGCAAGGTCTGTTGTCCGAGCATTCCCCTTCTCCCTTTACTACACCTCATGGAAATGTCCACTTTCCCTCAGAAAATGTGATGAATAAAATTTTAAATATATATTTATGTAATGTTATTTTGTTTTAAAATTTTGCTTCTAAGTTTATATAATTTAAATATTTTGAAATTCTCCTTGGGTTTATTAAAATTCTAAAATGGACCAGATTTTTTTTCACTCTAATAGATACAAATTTTATTTTATTTTATGCCAGGCAAAAAAATAAAAACAAAAGGGCTCACTTTTAAAATATACATTAATTTCTTTAAGTTAGAGGATTTATATATTAGTATTTTTCTTATCGCATTGTAATGTGAAAAACTCTTTTACTCAGTTAATTACTCTTTGAATTTAACAAGAATTACAAGCTTTTAAAATTGAAAATTTTATATAGTTAATGTTTCACTTGTCTAAAAAGCATAGAAAAGAGAATAATATTATTAAATGAAAACTGCGGCTAAAATAAATTAGGACATTATAACACTGAAATTTGTTTATTCAAAACTAAAACTATCACTGAAGAATTTTACATTAAAATTTAATTTGTTGAAAAGTTATGTGAGACTTTTACAACCACGTGACAATTAAATGTCAAAATTTTAACAAATAAAGGAAGATAAAAATTATTTTAATTGCTAAGATGAAGTAAATATGTATATTCTTCGAATATGTGTCATCCAAAAAGTTTTTGAAAAGTAATTTTTTTTTTATTTATTTGATGTCAATCAGTTAGCATTGCCTTTTGTATTTTTCACATTTTAAAGTCCTGTCGACCTTTTTAGGCGGATTGTTAAGTGGTTAAAATAGCGTAACCAAGCCCAGATTATGCTAAACCTTGTTGGCAAGATTAGCAACCCCGCAGAATAATCGATACCATCAACATTTACAACCTCTTTGAAAAATCTTCAAATTTTACCTGTTCCGTCGCCGCCATCTTAGCAGCAAAATTTAATGGCAGTTTAAAAAATCAGATGGCGCTGTCGTCGTCCCGTCTCGGAGAAAGAAAGACCTCAAGATTCTCTCTTCGCAAAAGGGGGAAAACGCCGTGCTATCCATAATAGACTCTTTAATGCCGTTCTGGCTCGCACAAACCAATTTTCGGGTTGCGTTATGGCTGGAACGGAGCGGGTTTGTAGCCGAGAATGGGACGCGGCGCAGCAGTTTCGGCGGCTGCGTAATTTTAACGACTGAGCGTTTATTTTAACCAGATGAACGTGGTTCAAGAGAGGGGGGGTTAGCGCTCACGTAGGAGGCAAGGATTGGTCAAGAGGAGGAGTGACGTGTCTCTGTGATTATAATGCATGTGTCTATGAGCCGATTGCTACAATTCCAGACACTTCTGTTTGTTTTCCTAATAGTTTTCGAGATCTGTATTTTTCTGTAACTATGACTCGTTAGCTGTGGATTCCGTCGGCAGTATCTCGACTTTGGCCCTGGCAGTTTTGTGCATAT
The DNA here is from genome assembly GCA_907164885.2 of Dolomedes plantarius. Classification (NCBI taxonomy): domain Eukaryota; kingdom Metazoa; phylum Arthropoda; class Arachnida; order Araneae; family Dolomedidae; genus Dolomedes; species Dolomedes plantarius. Next base: position 85,864,969 of record OU015496.1, on the reverse strand, counting down.
ACCGATGGTGTCAGCGGCGATTTTAACTAATGAAGATTATTTTATTTTGTCTTTGTACGGGATCCGAATTAGTCTTAATTTTCCTGACTATTTATGCTCAACAACAGGAACAAAGGCTTCTCAAAATCCACAATTAAAATTCAGGGATACCCAGCTTCTTAAAATCCACAATAAAATTTAATTTTCATGGCGGATTTTAAGAAGTGGGGGCATTAGCATTTTCCCAAGTTATGCCTTTTCCCACGAGTTTCATGTAAGTAATTATTTAATTCATCGCAGAAGTGGATTCAAAACACACCTTATATCGATCATATTTAATTCCCCGGAAACTGCCAGATTTGATTTATTAAACCCTATTTTTTTATTTTCATTTCCTTCCAATTCAATCCAAGGAAAAGACTTATCGCCAATAAAGGGGGGAGAGTTTTTTCTTCGATGTCACCTCCAGAATTAGATATCAATTGATTATAGAATTTCGTAATAATATATGAAAGAAGCCGAAAGCAATACTTTTATCAAAAACAAGTGTGTCTTTATGTTTTAGTAAAAGTTTTCCCAACGGGAAAGCATATTTTCTCGGTAAAATTCTTATAAAGGTCCAGTAATTAAGTTCTAGCCCTTTTCCTTCAACTTTGTGGTTGGATATACGGCTACTTTATTTTGACTGCTAGGTTTGACTTCTAACTTTTAGGGGAAACGTTAACAAAACTTTAGCCTTCATGCTCGCAACTTGAAAAAGTACATATAAATTCTAAAATAAAATAATAAAGTTCCACTCACTCCAATGCCCTTCATTTAAATAACAGTAATGATAAATACGACAGGAAACTGTTTACGAATTGTGTGCCTATTTTAGTTCTGTGTCTTATGCGAGAAATTCTTACAGACTTCAATAATTGGAATGTGTTTAATTAGGAATTTATGGGAGTCAAATTATAGGTATTCCGACAGCATGGGAATTGAATTTATAGGGTCCTATTTTCCCATTATGAGATAATCAATGAATGGTAGTTTTTATCAATTTATAATTATAATGTTTAACATTGGTTCCATGTTCCTGTGGTATTTAAAATAACCTGCTGAAAAGAAATTTTCACATGCTGCGTCTGAAAGTTTTCCTTTGTAATTAAATCCAGTGACTTAATTAGAAGCGAATTAGATCTAAAAATGTTAGTACCATTACGTTCTTTGAAAGGATCTACCATAAAAGTAATTTAAAGTTTTTCTACCAAGTATATCAACCAACTTTATTTATAAGTTTTATGAAATGTGTTTGCATCTGAAATCTGATTTTAATCTCTTCTGAGATAAGTATCAAAGTATTAGAAATGACTTTCAAATTATGCAGCATCTTTTCTGTCGCTTATAAATAATGTCTTCTAAATTCTCTGTGTCAATGGATTTGTCTCTTAAATGTAGCATTTCATTCGGTATAACCGATTGTATTGGATATAACCTAACCAACGTCACGTAGTTGCAAATTGTTAGGACTCGGACAAATTTTATGCTGGTCATCTGTAATAAGAATTTTGTATTGAAATTTAATTTATAATTTTTCTAATAACCTTAAAGCCTTTTTCTATTTTACGCGTGTTTATGCTTTAACTAGATCCTGTCAAACTCAGTTTTAAGAGTTTGAAATTATTAAGACATGACTGAAACTCAACTGTTTATAATCAGGAAGTAAAGAGGAGAAAAATAAAGGAGCTTCTGCCTGATATTTATCATAAGTTCATATATACATTATTATAAATATTAGATATGAAATTTAGATTATAAATTTAGGGATTAAATTATTGAATTATAATTAAATTATAAATATTAGATATTATTATAAATTAATTTTCTTTTCAAAATGACGACAAAAAACTAAAAAGATTTTTTTTCCTGAGCTGCAAATAAATAAAGATATATATGTACAAAAATATATTACCTTTGCATCAAGTACTGCACTAAAGCAAAATTAGTTTCTTTGTCATAAATTTATGGGATAGTGGAAGTAAAAGTTGTTGTTTTTTCAAGGAATGAAATTATTCAAAATGATGTCCTGTCAAAATCAATTGTTTGGGAACCTTTTTTAGGGTTCAAATTTATTGGAACTTCTAATTGACTATCACATATTATTAAAAAAAAATTATTTGTGTTATATTTTTTAAAACTATACATTTATTTGAAATAGAGAATGTATCTTATGAACAATCGCACGTTAAATTCCTTTGAAGGATCTCCAAAAGTAACACAGTTAAGTCATAACTCTGTGGTGGGCGCATGCGCACCGAAACCAACCTTCTCGTTGATTGAACACAGCATTTATTGAGTTAATGTTTTGGATTTTGAGATCATCTTAAATTTTCAAAAGCGTTTCTTATAGAAGTCACATCCGCGCGATGGGAAACCTGAGAAATGATATCAATGCAATTTACACAATTGTTGATGATGGATCCTACAAAACCTTAGTTTTATTTTGAACCTGACCGATATAGTTCGAAATTTTAACAAGGAGTTTCGTTAAATATCAAAGGCATATTAAATTACAATTTTTCTTTATGCTTTATCCGTTCGTCTAATTAAATACGAAAAAAGGAAGATAAAGTAAAATATTTTAATAGAAATTTAACTAAGGTGGCTTATGATTTCTTTTGATCAGAAAATTGGAAGCAAGATTGTTATCAATCAAATCTTAGTAAAGCATCTGTTTTAAAGTAAATGTACAGAAGAAAAAAAGTATTTTATTTATTTGAAAATCTCAACATAGGTTGTATTTAATAGAAAAGAACTGATAAAACACACAAACACAAAAATAACAAAACTCGGTTTAAATTTTTAACAAGGAATTTCGTTAAATATCAAAAGCATATTACAAATTTTTTAGTGTTTTATCCTTTCATCTAATTAAATACGAAAAAAGGAAGATCAGGTAACAGAAGTTTAAATAAGAGGGTTTAAGATTCCTTTAATATTATGAATCCTTTGATGAGAAAGTTAGAGGAAAGATTTTTATAAATCAAACCTCAGTCAAGCATCTATTTTAGAGTATAAGTACATAAGAAAATTTTTATTTTATTTTTTTTTAATTGAAAATCTCAATGGAGGTTGTGCTTAGTGGAAAAGAACTGATAATACACACACAAACACAAACAAGAAAAATAACTGTTTAACATTTTAAAAAGAAAATTCGTTAAATATCAAAGGCCTATTACAACTTTTTTTCATGTTTCATCCGTCCATTTAAAAAAGAGAAGATCAAATAAAATCTCTATAGATATTTAATTAAGAAGGTTTATAAGAAACAATGAAATAACATTTCAAAAAGTATAAATTAGGATTCCTTTTATCAGAAAATTGGTGGCAAGATTTTTCTAAATCAAACCTGAGTCAAGCATCTGTTTAAAGTAAATATATAGAGGAAATTTTTTTAAAAAATTAATTCAAAATCTCAACTTAGGTGTTCAGTAGAAAATAACATGATACAAACACACACAAAAAAAAAATAGAAAAAAGTAAAAAGAAAAGAAAAAACCCTGCGAAACTCTAGGAGTTAAATGAATGATGTTTGGATACAGGTTGTGCTAAAACGTTTATTTATAATTGCTTGAATTATAATTGGAATATGATAAAAGATATGATACTCCAAGTTTATATAAGGCTAAAAAAATCTCTAATATTCTTTTTTAAGAGAAGTTATACAATTGAATAATAATGACAAAAATCTATTAATGTTCATCCCCTATTAAATAAGTTAAAAATAAAGGACGTTAAATAGATCAAAAGTGATATAGTAAAAAGCATTGTTAATATTCATAGAGTTAAAAGTAGAAAATTATTTTTCTCATTTATTCAAAAAAGTAAAACTCTCTAAAGACAATATTAATTTTTTTAGTCGATGAAATATAAAATACTACTTTAAGTTTTCATGCTTTCTGTTATTACTTGAAATATTTAAATTATATCGACTATAGAGCAATTTAATAATAAAACATTTTTAATAATTTTGATATTACCACCATATTGCGTTTGATTTCATTAAATCTTCATTTCTTGGCGAATATGTTAAGGTTACACATATATTCTCACTCTCAGAGGAAAAAAATATCCTAGCTAAAGAAAACAAATATTCTCTCTCTCAAAGAAAATATATTCTCCATTGTCTAATCATCTGATTCCATAACTAGATACATTTGCCACTTTTCATTCATATTGATCATCGAGTGTGAATTATTTTATCTGCTGTTGCCAGATCTATGGCTACAATAGTTGGAAAATGCAAGAGAAAAATATTCTCACTCTCAAAGTGAAAATAAAAATTCTCACACAAGGAAAAAATATTCTCATTCTCAAGTTATCTGATTTCATTAAATCTCCATTTCTTGGAGAATATGTTAATGTTATCATAAAGATACAAACAGCATGGAATCAGATGAATGTATCATTTTTACCGGTTACATTAAGCACTTCTCATTCAAAATGACCATCCATCATGTGAGAGTATTTTTCTTACTTTACGTGACCTATTGCTACAATAGTTTAAAAAAATACAAAATGGAAAAAGTATTTTCTCAGATGTTCTCACTTTCAAAGGAAAAAAGTATTCTCTCTCTCAAGGAAAATATACTCTCATTCTCAAATAACTTGATTTTATTACCATATACTTTTGAGACTTTTCATTTATAATGATCATCGGGCTAGACTATTTTTCTACTTTACTTACTCCATATGGCTACAATGTAGTTAAAAAATGCGAGGGAAAAAATATTCTTATTCAAGAAAAAAAATTCTCTCTCTCAAGGAAAAAAAAATATTCTCACTCTCAAATTATCTGATTTCATTAAAACTTCATTTCATGGTCGATATATTAAGGATGGTATATAGATATAAACAGCATGAAATCAGATGAACGTGTCCCTTTTACCAGATAACATTCGACACTTAATTTTTCATGATCATCAGGTGAGAATATTTTTCCTACTTAAATCAAGATATCCATGATCTATGACTGGTTAGAATAGTTAAAAAATGAAAAGAAAAAATAAAATTTATTTAAAAGAAAAGTTAAACTTGATAAATTAATATTTGCGAAAGTGAGTTTTCAATTGTTAATTAGGTAGTACGGGGATCATTCCAGCAATAAGTGTTCAATATTTTCATGATCTATTTTTATTTAAATTAATTTTAAAATAACTAATCAAATTATGACTAAAATTTATGGTATTTTTTAGTAGTATTTCACAACATATATATTGTGATTGATTAGTATACTGTGTATTGTGGTGTAAATGCTGACTGAATAAATAAATGCGAAATGAACATGTGTCTGGTCTTCAGCCATGCACGCTGAGTAAAGAGTGTGTGAAAGAAATATTTAAGGTTCCTCCTATAACAGGTATTAAAAGAAAGAAGAGAACGATAGTATTATTTGATTTTCCCCACTACAAATTTAATATTATTTGGTATATAAAATTATTTTATTTGAGAAAAAAATTAAAATAATGATATTAAGTGCTTTTTGTTAGTGTATTCCTAATTTTAAGTAAAGTTATAGTCACTTCTTTTCAATTCTTAGCACTGAGAATATTTTTTAACTTTGAGGATGAGAATATCTGTGGGAATATTTTCTTGCATTTTTCATTTATTGTAGTCGTAGATCAGGCACAATAGGTAAAATAAGCACACCTGATGATCATTATATCACCCGATTATTTTCACCACTACAAATTTAATATTATTCGGTAAATGAAATTGTTCTCTTTGAGAAAAAAATTTAAATAACAATATTAAGTGCTTTTTGTTAGTGTATTCTTAATTTTAAGTAAAATTATAGTCACTTCTTTTCAATTCTCAACACTGAAAATATTTCTTAACTTTGAGGATAAGAATATCTTTGGGAATATTTTCTTCTTGCATTTTTCAACTTTTGTAGCCATAGATAAGACACAGCAGGTAAAATATTCACACTTGATGATCATCATCATATCACCCGATTATTTTCACCATTACAAATTTAATATTCGGTAAATAAAATTTTTTTCTTTGAGGAAAAAAATTAAATAACGATATTATATTATCGTTTTTTTATAAATCTGGTCTTCAGCCATGATTAACTTATGTATGTATTCTTAATTTAAAAGTTATAGTCACACTTTTTCAATTCTCAGCGCTGAGAATATTTTTTAACTTTGAGAATGAGAATACTTTTTAACTTTGAGAATGAGAATATTTGTGGGAACATTTTTCTTCTATTTGTAGCCATAGATCAGGCTCAGTATATGTAAAATATTCACACCCGATGATCATTATATCACTCGATGATTTTTCACCACAACAAATTTAATATTATTCGGTAAATAAAATTGTTCTCTTTGAGAAATAAAATTTTAAATAACGATATTATGAGCCTTTTGTTAGCTTATAGGCTTTTTGCATTCTTAAATTTTAAGTAAAATTATAATCAATCCTTTTCAATCCCCACCATCACCCCACCAATATCAAAGCCTCCAAAATTTCTTGGGAGTAGAAATTAATACTGAAGAGGGTATAATTAACATTGATAAAAATATATAAAAAAGTAAGTAAGTGGGGAAAATAAAAGGATGCCACCTGTATTTAAAAAAGTGCTTGAACGTAAAATATTTTTACCGTATTAAGGTCCACGAATGATCGATTTGAATGCAGAAAATTAGATTTAAAAATATCGATGTTTTTTTCTGAAATAACACTTGTGCATGTTTCTGTTTTATTCCTCAGTCTGTTATTCGCCAGTTTGTCCCAATAACGAAAAAAATATCTGGGGAAAGATGAAAAGTGGGATTTTGGTTGCCATTTTCTTTTACATTATTTTTTCTGAATGTATCTTTTTTTTGATGCCACAGGAAAACAAAATTTTCCTTTAAGTTTTGATTTCACGAAGTTTTTCATACCTACATCCACTCATTCACCACCCTCCCTTCCCAAAAACACTACATAGGAATTTAAGGCCTCCCCCATTATTTAATTCGACCACCTTTTTTCGACCACGACCTATTTTCTGTCAGGAAAAAAAATCACATCAACCCCCAATGAGAATTTTCTTGTAGTAGCAGTATTTCTTTTGACTAGGAAAATGTTATCAAAAAGTTAGAATAAAGAAATAAGAAAAATTTTGACAAATTACTTTAAAAATCGATGAACTGTAGATTTAGGGTATATAATTTACTTACATAATAACGATAAGGAATTGCCTCGTAAAAGTGAAAAAAAAATTAAATTAAAATAGAGCAGGATTTCAAAATGATTACCATGTTTTATATATATATATATATATATATATATATATAAAATTATTTAGTATGATATAAATTTACATTGAACTATCTGCGACCCTCCAATTATTTTTGCGACCCACAGTTTGTGCACCACTGTTTTGCGCGATAAGTATGCATTAAAAAAATAAATAAATAAATAAATAAAAAAGACCCTCAGAAAATTTCTTTGAAAGTGAATGATGAAAGGGATAAATGTGTCAATTAAATAACATTAACTTTACTTTAACTTCAAGAAATCTTAGAAAATGTGGAGTGTAACACCTTATTTGTATCTTTTTCATCATTTTTAATAAAAGATATTTTTTAAACTCTGGGTGTTTTTATTATTACAGTCTGCTTTATATATATATATATATATATATATAATATAATGTATGCAGTCTGGCTTCATTACATTTTTCTTGCTGGGAGCCCTGATTGCAATTTAGAAGTTAGGTAAAGTTGTCTTCTTTTTTCGAGGATGATGAGGATAGTGATTAAATATAATTCTGGATTAGTTTAATTATAAAATGAACATGGCGAATAACTTCTTAATGAACTAAATGCAAAGAATATTACTTTTCTTTTGTTTCCTCCTAATTATCATAAATACTGTGTTTGTTCTTAAGATTGTGGGGTGGAGAAGGAAAAAAATTGCATTATAATTACAATTCTACACAAACAGACACACCATAAATTATTCCCCCTAATGGATATATTTGTAGAATGCAATGATTATTCAAGAGTATGAGAACTGGAATAACATTTCTTTCAAATGGTGCAATGATAATATTCTCATATGTTAAAATGAAAGGTAATGCTTGATCTTAATACACTCAAATATATATTCACAAGGTAAATATACATTTAATGACTTCATTTAGATGTATATTTTCCTTTGAAGAGATTTTTTTTATCGCAAAAAAATTTAGAAACGTATTCCTATTTACGCATTAAAAACTAGCAAATAAAGGAACTAAATTTGATTAACTTAATGTTGTGTTGAAGAAGTAACATCTTAGAGGAGGTGTAGATGCGAATGCAAAGGTTTTCAGTAACACCTCAATTTGGAACAGGTAAAGTACATTAAAAAACTTAGGTATTGAAAAAGTTTTGGTATGAGATATATATTTCAGAAAAATCGAAAAATAAAAATTGTTTTGTAAAAATTCATAAATTTTAAGTTATTTAGAGGAAAATCTTTAGAAATACTCTCAAATAATATGAAGATGAGGACAATTTTAGCTCGGAGCAAACATAACTGTTCCTTGTTTACTATAAGATCACAGAAAATTGTATAAGAGACTAACATAATTAGAAGTAAGCAGAATTAAATGTGAAATCTCTCAATACATTTTCTTCCATGTAGGTATAATGTGGTCACTAATGGCGGCTTAATAGATCAATAGAATCAAAATATGAATTGCGTGGTTAATAATTCTTTCGTTTCGAAATTGAAACAGTAATTTTCTATTATTTAACTTGCAATGCATGTAGAAATGCTTGTAAAACTTCTATTAAGTCTTGATATTATTTAATTAATTTTTAACTGTTAAAAATAAATTGTATAGTTTTCTAAAAATATTCTCCCGTAACTGCAGTAAAATAAATCAGAGAAAACGTTTAATATTTCAACTATAGCAACTCATAAAAACCTGTGGGTGTCAAAAATTATTTTTTTATTTTTTTTAATTGTAATTTTAAAGAATTCATTTACAACAAATAAACTGTGGGCATAATAATAAACCACGCTTTTGACATCTTAAAAAGGAAAAAAGCAAATAAAGTAAGATCCTAATTTATTTAATTTTTCTAAAAAATTGACTAATGTATACGTGTAATTTAAAGTTTATGGATGGGATTTAGAAAACGTATAAACAGCAGCACAATTACGCGGCACTTACAGAAAAATTTTCTTTTAAAAGCAAACAAAATAGTGTAGTTATAGATACTCTATCTACAATATAGGTGATTTAAAAAAAAAAAAGAGTCCACATACAGACACGTGTTTCTACACGACATAAAAAAAGGTAGGTAAAGAAAGAGAAATGGGTTACATTAAAATCAATTTCTTGTGTTCTCGGTGAATTTGTAGAGACAGCAACGCAATAAATACTCAGTGAAACATGCTATGTGAAAAAAAAAGCTACAAAGGTCATCAAGGTCACTACATCATGTAGGTAATTTATCAAATTGCTCCAAACACATACTTCTTCATTGGAAAAAAATGTCGAGACCGCACATGTACAAGTATTTATATGGCATGTTATACTTTTAAACAAAGAGGGGAAGGGAAGGTAATAAATTTTGCGCATCACTAAAATTGAATTTAGCTGTGAAAAGTTAATTACAATATATATATATATATATATATATATATATGTGTGTGTGTGTGTGTGAGAGAGAGTGTGAGTGAGTGTGTGTGTGTGTCTGTGTGTATATGTATGTATGTGTATATATGTGTATGTATATGTATGTATGTATATATATGTATGTATATATATGTATGTATATATATATATATGTATGTATGTATGTGTATGTATATATATGTATGTATATATATGTATATATATGTATATATGTATGTATATGTATATATATGTATATATGTATATATATATATATGTGTGTGTGTATATGTATGTATGTATATGTATATATGTATATGTATATATGTATGTATATGTATGTATGTATATATATGTATAAGTATGTGTATGTATATGTAATATGTATGTATATGTATATATATGTATATGTATATCTATACGTATATATATGTATGTATATGTATATGTATGTGTATGTATGTATATATATAGATAATTGCAATTATAATATATTTAGGTATATAGATGATATAATTGTAATTAATAAAATTAATAATCCTATAGACTTAAATTTTTACCCTCCTAATCTGGAAAAATTTTAAGTAGCCAAGATAATATTAATGTAAACTTTTTAGATATAAACATTAAATTAAATTCTCTAAGCAAATTTACTTTTGACTTATACGACAAAAGATCTGATTATGATTTTAATATTGTTAAATTTCAAAATTACCTAACCTGTTTACATAAATCTGTTTTTAATAACATTATTGTAAATCAGTTAGTTCGTATAAATAGGCTATGTTCTAAAGACAATAGGAATAAGCATATTTTAGACTTGATAGCTGTGCTAACACGTAATTATTACCCCGAAAGTCTATCCAAGCACATAATTGGTTGTTTTAGTTTTAATGAATAGTTTGCTCTGTTGCAATTAATAAGTAAATCATAATAATAAGTAAAATAAAAAAAAATAACTACTAAAAATAAAAAATTAAAAAATAAAATTAAAATCTAAAGTAAAAATAAAAATAAGATAAATTACTCTTAGTAATGATAATAAAAAACTAAATTAATAAAGAATTAATAGTCCTAAAACACAGTATCCCTAGTAGGTCAGTTTCTGTGTTTCCATAATCTCCATGGTTGCAAGTTTTGTGACGTCAGTCATCTTGCGGTTACTTATTCTTAACTTCCATTCTGTCTAGCGCCAGTCTTGGTGTTCTATGGCTAAGTAACTCTAAATTCAATTCTACTGTTTTTCATGGACTGTACGGTGTCTGAGTTTGTTTATTGTATAGATTATACTTATCTGAAACAGTCCTTTAGGTTTTTAGACAGTATTGACACCGCTGAAGATGAGATATTGTCTAAAACCTCTTTCAATCTTATATTTTCATGTTTTTGGTTCCTGGCTGTAGTAGCTTTAGTGCTCATATTGGTTTTTCTCTTTCAACTATATATGCATGTATATATATATATATATATATATATATATATATATATATATATATATATATATATATATATATATATATATTTCTGTATATGTATATGTATGTATATATGTATATGTATATGTAAAAAAATAATAACGGATATTTTTATAGACAAAATAATGTAGAAGAAAATATTCAAATTAAATCTAATAGAACGTACTAAAGAATATAGTACAGTTAATATAGTACAGTTTGAGGAACATATCTTTTAATGTATTTTAATATTTTTTTAGATAATTTCCAATCGTCTGCCGCATTAGCAAGAAAAAAAAATATTTTTTTGTCTACTTCGTTGTTGTGCATGTGACGATAAATTAATTTAAAGTACCAGAAAAAGAAATCCCGTGATCAGCATTTAATAAATTAAATTCTGAAAATTAATCTTTAAAAATTCATCAAAAATCAGAAAATTGAGGTAAATATTCGAAAAAGATTTCATTTTAAAGGAATTTTTATGATCTTTCTCATGATATAAATTTTATAACCCTCAAATTATTATTTTAAATGAAAACTTTAAAAAAGTTACTAAAAATTTAATAGCTTAAAAATTTAATTTTAAAAAATCAAAGAAGAATTTTCCAAAAATCTTTCTTAGTGCACCCCTACACTATAAGAAGAATCGCCATGCAAAATTTCAGCCCTTTAGGTCCAGCGGTTTGGTCTGTTCGTTGTCTGTCAGTCAGTCAGTCAGTTACGGAACTCTTTTATACAGTGGAATTTCGATCGATCGTTTTCCGAATCATCGTTTTCCAGTATGTATCGATTATTTCACCCAGTCCCAACGATCATATTGCTTTGTTAAGTTTCCGGATCTATCGTCTTTCCGCATTTATCGTTCAGTTCAGTCGGCCCCTTGAAAAACTATAGATCGAGATTCCACTGTATATATATATATATATATATTAATTCCATACTTCAAAATAAATCTTCACGATGCAAGTTTATAGTAGACTGTTTGAGACCCTTGAAGCTCCTAGCAAAATACCTTTTCGAAACACAGAAGGCTAAAATGAAGGTTTATTTTGGTAGATTTGCTCCAGTGTCAGACGTAGTTAAGGTACAAAAATTTAACCAAAATTAAAGAAGACGGCAGCTGCTTTTGTGTGAAGCGATCAGCATAAAAGCTAATTAATGATATTAATAAACCTGCGAGTTGCAGAGGAAAATGCTAAAAAGGAAATTTAACGACAAAATACTTGCTTACGTAAATTAATATAATTAATATTCTATTTAATTTATTCATAATTTATTCGTAATTAATATCATCTATTACGTGATTATTATTAGTAGTAGTAGTATTTTTTTTTTTTTTTTGCTAGTTTGAATGTCAGGTAACGCCCTACAGTGACATCTATATGTGTGAACATAACTTCCCGAGCTCATTTTAATAGAGAATATCTTATACAAACACACACACACACATTAGGGAGAGAGATATTCTCTTTCGATATTTCAGAGAATAATAATACAGATTGGTATAGATTAAAGAAATTATTTATCATGGGGTCTATACCACTTGTATAGAAATTTAAAAGAAATAAATCGTAAACAAAAGAAGAGAATCTAGTTAATTCTTTTACACTCAGACCCCAGTCGGAAAAAAATTCCACTATGACAGTAAAAATCTACTAATGTCGATATTTATATAGTTTGTTAAAAAAATACCTCGCTTCGAAAATTTAATAAATTTTTTTAAATATTGGTACTTTCGCAGTGAAAATAGAGATATCCAAGAGAGTACTCAGATTGTGATTTGGTTCTTTTATGCGTTTGTTTATGCTGCTTAAGCCCCTGTATGCCCCCCCCCTCCCCCAAAATGATCAGATGCCTTCAGAATCGCTTGTTTGGATGGGCTCTGCCTACTTCCGTCTTCAGTTTCGAAGCATAGCGTTTGTGAATCCTGATTAAATTGTGAAGAATTGCGGATGCCTTTTTATCTATATATATAAAACAGTTCCGTAACGACTAACATATAACGCACAAACCAAACCGCTGGACCTAAAGGACTCAAATTTTGCATGGCCATTCTTTTTATAGTGTAGGGGTGCACTAAGAAAGATTTTTGAAAATTTCTTCTTAGATTTTTTTAAATTAAATTTTTAAGCTGTTTTTGTAATTTTCTAAAGTTTGCATTTAAAATAATAATCTGAGGGTTATAAAATTTATATCACGAGAAAGATCATAAAATGAACTCTTTTTCGAATATTTACCTCTATTTTCTGATTTTTGGTGAATTTTTAAAGATTAATTTTTAGAATTTAATTTATTAAATGGTGATCACGTGGTTTCTTTTCTTTTCGTGATACTTTAAATTAATTTTGCGTCACGTGCATAACAACGAAAGAAATTGACAAACAAAATATTGAAGTACGGTAAAAGATAAAATTTAACCATTAGACTAATCAAGATGGAAGTTTTTTAAGAATTTAATTCAAAATAGTATGTTTTATGGATATTAAACATATAAATTAATTGCATACATTGACTGTTGTATTTAATTTGAATATTTTATTCTACATTATTTTGTCTATAAAAAAATATCCGTTACGATTTTTTTATAATTTTTTTTTTCTTTTTTGGCATTAATTGAACTGACATTGACTGCTGTAGTTAATTTGAATGTACTCCGTAGCGAAGCACAGGTATTCTGCTAGTCCTAAATAAACACCCCAATGAAAGACTGCAATTAATATATCTTCACTTACCTTTTAAATCTTTGGATGAGGATGAAATATCCTTTCTTTCTAGCGTTGGCGAGAGAACTAGGAATAATGACATTTAAAAAAAAAACAACATTCAACACAGTCTTGGACGTAAACACCGTTTAACCCCCGCATTTAAATGACAGTCGAGATGCCATACAAACAAAACTTTTGATTATGAGCGCAGTTAAGAGAAAACAGAACAACCTGCGGCAAAACTGGGCTAAAAATGAAAGTTCGGCTGAAAAGAAAATTTGGTCCATCCTATTTGGAACTAGCCCACTTTCCTTTCCCTGTGATAGTAACCGCGTTCCTTTCCCACGCGGAAGTAGAAAAATTGTAAAAAGAAAATAAACAAGAAAAAAGCATTCCCCTCCTATCATTTCTTTACTCTTTGCTCCCCAGGTATGCGACCTTAAGGAACGGGGAAGCGAAACTCTATACACCCCAAGAAAGAAGAAAAAAAGAAAAAAACTGCCATGAACAAAAATCCAAAACATCCCAGAGAGCTTGAAAGGAAAAGCATGTAAGACACGTCACCTGATTTTTACTTCCGGGTAAATCCCCCCTCCCTTCGAAGTTGGAAAAAAATGTCGGAAATAAGAAGTCTTTTATGTAAGGGACTACAATAGACCCCCGAAGAAAATTCTCCGTAACTGGGTGAAGAAACCCCCACTTGTAAAGAAAGCTAGTGACCCCATTTCCTGGTACACCCAAAGGAGGGGGATGGAGATTTCACCCCCCTCCCCTCTTTCCTATCTGAGTTCAGGGTGATGGAAACCCCTTACGTCCCTAATATCGGTCACAGGGCTATTGGGTTTGCATGTGAAATGCAGAATTAAAACTTCGCTCCCACGGTGTTTTTGCGAGAAGGTAGCTGTATACTTGTTCTTCACCTGTTGTTTTCATGATGGAAGGCAATTCCAATGGAATGATTCATAACTAGGGCACTTTTTTAAAATTTTAGTGAAAGGAGAAGCAGCTTCTCGGAAAAAAATCTCGTTTCTCACGATGCAAAACGAAATTCCCTCATACAGTATATGACATTCTGGTGTATTTTCATATTGCCTTCTCAGAACGGTTTTGGAAGCACATATATTTAAAAAATGAGATTTTCTTGAAAATGCACGTTGGAAAACTTACTGATATAATTATAAAGTAATTCCCGTGAATGCACTTATTAAGGGATTAATATACAACTACAGTCGGACCTCTATTTAGCGAAGTCGCTAAATCCCGAAAAAAAGTTCGCTATATGGAAAATTCGTTAAATAGAGATTCACCTTCTAAAATACTTTAAACTACATAAAACAGATTTTAAATTCATAAACACGAAATATTATTAAAAGAAGTAATTAATCACGCCTTTATTTTGTAAATTAATATCTATTTGTTTCATATATCTCACCCATCAAAAAGAAATCTGCAAGGAAAACAAGAATAAAACAAAACATTGTGTGGAAATACACTGTATTTTCAATTTTTAAAAAATTAATGAATTTTAATGACATTATCACATTTATTATAAAGCGGCTGGTAAAAACAATTCAAGGTCATTGATCACTATAAGTGTTAAAAGAAAGAATAAGTTTGAAATGCTCAGCAAAATTTTGATAAATATGAAGAAAAAAATTTTTGGATCACAAGAAAAAGTTCGTTAGATAGAGAATGCACTTCGCTATTTGGAGGTTATTTTACGAAGAAATTCGCAAAATGCTCTTGGTTCCAAAGAAAAGTTCGCAAAATAGAGGTTCGTTAAATAGAGGTTCGACTGTATATACATTCGAAATTACTCGGGTATATATATATATATATATATATATATATATATACACACATACATACACACACCAGTAAGCCACGCATATATCAATATTTGTTTATCAATATTCCGCCTATGATTTTGTTCTTTGGGAGTTAATTGACGTATGGTTTTATTTTTCGGGTGTGAATTCACCTACGGCTTTATTTCTTGGGTGATGATTCACTTATGGTCTTATTTTTTGTTCATCCACCTATGGTTTTATTTTTAGGTGTTAATTCACCTAAGGTTTCTGAGGGTTGATGATTCACTCACTGCATTTCTCTTGTTGGCGTTAAACTCGTCTTATCGTCTTGCTGGCGTTAAACTGGTGTTAAACTCGTCACAGCTAGGCTACAGCATACATACGGTTCAAGCTCACAAATTGTGACAAGTGATATATATATATATATATATATATATATATATATATATGTATATATATATATATATATATATATATATATATATATATATATATATATATATATATACCTATATATATGCAGTGTCATTCATGTGCCATGGGTAAGAATTTGCTTTCGGGCCCCTTAATTAATTAGGTTTGGGAAAATGATAAAACAAATACAGCATTTTGTCCCCTCCCCCTTTCCAAGTGGGTACCCTGTAGTCCCTGACTAGTTACGGCACTGTATATAAAAGAAAGTATTCAAAATGTTTTACATAATCAAAGAAATATACAATTTCGAAAAAAATTATTTTTTCTTGTGGACTCACAGCATGTATTATAAGTAATTTTTTATTAGGGATTCTTTTAGATTGTCATCAATATATATTCTTTTTTCCAAATTTTTTTTTCTCCAAGTAACATTTATGTTGGTAATTTTCAAACCTGTTAATGTTTATACTTTTGAAATTACACTTTTCTGAATCTTTTAAACAGGGTACAAAGTCAGTTTCTAAAGTTAGATATTTCTCCTTCTGTCTTGCAAATATTTTCTAACTTCGGAGAGCTTAAAAATATAAAACTATTCGCTATAAATGGTTTATTGTTGTTAGGAGGTGGGTGCACTCCAACTTGAGACTGACTAGCCGAAGGAAATGAATAAATATTTATTATAGCACAAAGCAAATGATGAGATTTTCTCCGGGTACAATTTATCCTTCCCCTCAGCAGCATGCTTAAGTCTTCTCCAAGCTCCAGCAAAATGAGCATGGCTGTGTTAAACACACGAACGACTCGCATTGCTTTAAGTACATGATTTGATGAAGTCCAGAGAAACACAACGCTCTTGAAAACACACGCCTCCGTAAGCGAAATTTATATTTAATTTGGCCATCACGACGGAGCATATGAAAATGTTATGCCGGGAATTTTGATAAGGTTATTTTTTCTTCATTTGAAGAAAATCTGAAGCTTCCCATAGTAATATAGGAAGTATAGACCCTAATCAGTAATTTCTTAGAAAATTCCCCTACATAGGAAATTTATAAATTTTCACAATATTGGTTTTCACAATATTGGTATCTTTTGAGGTGACTATGCAGAAATCTGCATGAAAGCAATTTTTTTTTTCGTGTGTGTGCGTGGGGGGTGTGGGGATTTGTATAAATTACATAGTGATATTATTTACGAAAAGACCTATTATGTCGTTATATCTTACCACGTGTAAGACTGAAGAAATTCAAGCGTTATTTTATACTGTATAAAGAATTATTTATTATAGGCTTATTTTACCTTTAATAATGATATCATTTACAAAAAGACTTATGTCATTATAACTAACCACGTATAAGACTGGAGAAGTTCAAGTGTTATTTAATTGTGTATAAATTATTCATTATAGGTTTATTTCAATGTAACCGACTACATGTCAGAATGGTCAATTTTAGTCAAAACCAGGAACTCTCTTTATTGCTCAACTTAAAAATAGTATAACATAGATGGTACGTAAAGTAAGTTTTGTTTTGCTTGTAAGATCACTAAGACAGAATTAGACAAATTTTTATTTTATCCAACAAACTGTAAGGACACTTTCTTTTCAAAAGTGACCGACCAAAATAAAATTAATAGATTAACAAAGAACCTCTGATACAGAAATAAGAGAGAAAGCAACCTTTAAGGCTGGACAATTTTAAGATGCTGGGGTTGCTATACGACAAAAAATTTTTGAATGCAAATTTTTTTTAATGCAATTTTTTTTAATGCCTTTTTTAGAAAACAACTTACTGAGTATGGAAAACGAGATGACATTTCAATTTATTTATAACTATGTGAAACTAGCAATTCGTAATTTAAGGAATATTGTGAGAGTAATAAATTAAAAGTTTAGGTATGAAAACATTTTATGTTCAAATGACAGCTATTATCATACATTGAATAAGTAAAATATTTTTTTTAAATCACTGAAATGGAATATTTAATTGGATATCTCAAATATTTATTCAAACTTCAGATTTAAATTCCTTACATTCTTCATGTCATACATTCTTATCCTTAGAATCCTGTCTTGTAAAAAAAACTCAAATTTAGGTGGGTCTAGCAATATTTTTTCAAGCTTGCATTTTTGACAGATATTAAATGCAAACTTTTTAGTAAAATATGTTATATCCGGAATAAAATTATATAAAAAAAATAAATAATTTTCCAACTGGAAATTATATATATATATATATATATATATATATATATATATATATATATATATATATATATATATATAAAAGATAAAGTTGAAAGAGAAAACCAGTATGAGCACTAAAGCTACTACAGCCAGGATCCAAAAACATGAAAAGATAAGATTGAAAGAGGTTTAACACAATATCTCATCATCAGCGGTGTCAATACTGTCTAAAAACCAATGGATTGTTTCAGATAAGTATGATCTATACAATAAACATACTCAGGCACCGTACAATCCATGAATAACTGTAGAATTGAATAAGAGTTACTAAACCA
This sequence comes from Dolomedes plantarius, assembly GCA_907164885.2. NCBI lineage: Eukaryota > Metazoa > Arthropoda > Arachnida > Araneae > Dolomedidae > Dolomedes > Dolomedes plantarius. The sequence continues at coordinate 85,846,437 of OU015496.1, read as the reverse complement.
TAAGAACACCAAGCCTGGTGCTAGACAGAGTGGAAGTTAAGAAAGAGTAAACGCAGGATGACTGACGTCACAAAACTTGCAACCATGGGGATTATAGAAACAAAGAAACTGACCTACTATATGGATACTGTGTTTTAGGACTATTAAACCTATATTAATTTAGTTTTTTATTATTATTACTAAGAGCAATTTTTTATCTTATTTTTATTTTTCTACTTAAGATTTTAATTTTATTTTAATTATTTTTATTTTTAGTAGTTATTTTTTCTAATTTTACTTATTATTATGATTTACTTATTAATTGCAACAGAACAAACTATTCATTAAAACTAAAACAACCAATTATGTGCTTGGATAGACTTTCGGGGTAATAATTACGTGTTAGCACAGCTATCAAGTCTAAAATATACTTATTCCTATTGTCTTTAGAACATAGCCTATTTATACGAACTAACTGATTTACAATAATGTTATTAAAAACAAATTTATGTAAACAGGTTAGGTAATTTTGAAATTTAACAATATTAAAATCTTAGTTAGATCTTTTGTCGTATAAGTCAAAAGTAAATTTGCTATGAGAATTTAATTTAATGTTAATATATAAAAAGTTTACATTAATATTATCTTGGCTACTTTTAATTAGTTCCAGATTAGGAGGGTAAAAATTTAAGTCTATTTGATTATTACTTTTATTAATTACTATTATATCATCTATATACCTAAATATTTTGTAATTGCAATTATCTATATTATTAATTTCAAAATAATGTAAGTATAAATTAGCTAGCATACTTGAAGCATTTACACCTTGTGGTACACCTTTCGTCTATAAGTATATACTATTATTAAGAACTATGTAATTATGTTTAGTTACAAAATCTAGGTGCCTATTGAAACGAGTTAGATTAATTTCGTTGCTTAAGTATTGAATATTATTTTGTACTAACTTTATGATTATTCTATTTAAATCAATTATATTGATATTATTAAATAAATCTTTAAAATCATAAGTTACTACTGTTTTACAATTATCTAATGTTTGTAGTTTTCTAATTAGACTAAAGCTATTATCAATTATACCAAAAACACCAGAAGTTATAGTTTTGTAGATTAATTTAAGGTAATTTAATAATATTACACTTGCTTTTGTAGCATAAGTGTTGTGACCACAGGTTACTGCTCTAAACGCAATAGGTGTTTTCAGTGGCGTACCTAGACCATTTGGGCCCCCCCCCTCAAAAAAAATGGTAATTTTTAACTTTTTTTAATGACAGCTAGACTTTCTTTGCCTTAATCAGTCTCCTCAGGCTACTGACCTGTGCAGACAGTGGCGTGCTCAGGATTTTGTCTGGGGGGGGGGGGGTCAAGGCCTCCATGTGCTAGGGGTCGTACATTTCCCTTACGCCCTAATATCAGGGTGGACTAGAAGGGGGGTTTTTTCGAGGGGTCTGGGGGGAATCCGTGGATCCGAAGGGGGGGGGGGGTCCGGGGGTCCTCCCCCAGAAAATTTTGAAAATTAGGTGTTAAATAGTGCCATTTTAGGCTATCTAGATGCCACTTCTTAAAAATCATATATCTATGAATTCGGATAAAATATTTAAAGCGACGTCCCCATCATTATTGGAATGAAAATCTAACAAGAAGTGCTTTTTAAAACAGATACGCGACGAAACAGTGCGTGCATGCCCTGTTGAAAAAAGACTCCTTCAATACTTTGATAGGCAAGGGTTCGGTTCACTCTCGCGGTTCGCGGATAGTACTGTAGAAGTGTATAAACAGCGCTCGGCACTTGGCTTTAGAAATACTGTATCTGGCACTGTATAGCGCTAAAATTGTAACAATAAAGATCGCTAAAATTGTAAGTGCAATAAAGATCATAATGGTAAAGAATAAATAACACAATTACTATTAGGCCTATACGAAATATTTTTGCATTATTTTGTAAATTTTAAAAATTTATTTTACCTGTGTGTGTGTGTGGGGGGGGGGGGGGGGCCTGTCCCGCTTTCCCCCCCGTCGGCAAACTCCTGTGTGCAGAGAAAAAATTGACAGAATAAGGGAGCAAACTCGTGCAGTACGAGGTGAGCAATGATCATTACTTTTTAAGCGTTAAATTGATAAAAAAAAGTCTTATGTCAAGGCCTGGGTTCGAGAAATCGAACCAATGACTTACCGCACGGCACAGCTCCAAGACCAACGTTCTAACCGCCTGAGCCATGAGCTCGCTAACTTACTGTTCGGTACAAGGTTAAAATCAATTGTACGGCGCTGGTTTTCGTTGTATGAATTTTACGTCAGGCCAAGGTGAATGGTAAAAGGCTTGGCCGTTTGATTAATAAAAGCGATAATAGTTAAAGACAAAATTCATATTAAAAAGAAAAGGAGTCATTTTGGCGCCAATACTTACTTATAATATTCAGGTAGCTTCAAGGAAAACCAAAGAAATACCTCACTTTGATCTACGTTAACTTTATTGGTAATTCAACTTTAAAAATTTTTACTTTTCACAAGTCAATACACATTCACAGTATCAGTATGAAAAAAATTGAATGGGAATACATCACCTTGAAAATGCCGTGTTGTGTGAAACCATGTTATATGAGACCCAGGGACATTTCCAAAAAGGGGAGGGGGCTGCGTTCTGAAAACTTATTAAATACAAACATTTTTTAAAAATTCAATATAAGCAAGTTAAATTAAGAATTCTGTATTAATTTCAAATAGGTATAAGCATCCTTTTAAAATAGTCTTTTTCTAACTTTTGCATCAGAAAATTGTCTAATTGTCTTATGAAAGTTTATTTTCATAGCCAACATGTTCTCGATGCATAACATTGCTAGGCCATTTAGTCTGATTTGGCTCATTGTTGAGCGCAAAAAGTTTTTGATGACTTTCAATTTCGATAAACTTCTTTCACAAGTTGCGACTGAAATGCAAATCGTCAAAAACAACTTTAGTGCTAAACACAAGTGTGGTACTGACTCTTGAAATTCCATACCAAGAATGAACTGCAAAACTTGAAGAGTTGATCACTTTTTGACTTCCTCTGTATTAATATTTGAAGGTTATCATTATGGAATGGAATAATATATCTCCTAATGAAACATTCAAACTGGTTCAATCTATGTAGAAACGATTGATGGAGGTCCTTAGACGTAAGGGCTATCCGACCAGTTACGTCTTAGTCATTTTATTACTGGCAAAACCTCGTGCTTAGAAAATTCGTAACTTTCAGTTAGGCGAGAAATAAGTTCTGGCAATTTCTCATCTGGAGCTTTGTTCAAATTAACCGACTGCAAGACTTCAAATTTGCTATGAATGTTCTCCATGGATTTTGTTCTTGTTTGGAGTTCCAAATACAACCTATCTACACATTGGAACATGGACCTCCTTAGTTCTTCTTGTAAAGATAAACCCTCATCTTTAGCTTTTTGATCCGGCATTATCTTTTTCGATCTTTTTCTGCCTCTCTTTTCAATAGCAATTCCCATTTCTTCACATTTCTGGGAAGCGAAGTCCAAAGGATCACTAACTAAAGATTCTTTGCTTTCCTTAATAAAAAGTTCCAATGTTCTTAGTTTATTTAAAGCCTTGTCCAAGGAAATCCCCTGAATTTGCAGGTAGTGTTGAGTGTGGTTAATTTCCTCCAAAATGTCTGACCACAGACGTAGAAACGCTATAAACTTAAATTCTCAAACATTTGCCATTATAATCTGAGCTGATCCTCTTGTATCTAGGTTTTCAGACTCGTCGCACAGCTTCTCCACTGCATCGATCAATTTTCCAAATTTTCCAAAACACACAACATTATTGAAATTTTTACGCCCAAAGCCAGAATCTGACACAAAGAATCGGCTTACCTGAAATTTCCAGGCTCATCGTCGTCATCCGTCAGTCTTTCCTCAACCAAATGCTTAAATCAAGACTTCTGACATCAGAAAACTAACCAGTCTATAACAGGGCCCGATTTAGAAAATTCTTGACTTTAGGCACAACTCGGGATGGGGTGATTGGGGGGCCCCCTAACAGTGATGTGGAGTAAAATTTCTAAAATTGACACACACAAAAAATAATCATGAATCATTGTGAAAGTATCATTTTACCGAGAATTGGCTATTTGAAGCGTAGAAGCCTAGAGCATTATCAAATAACAAAAAGCAATACAACATATTAACTTCTTCATTAAATTAAAACACCAATACAATGCAACCAGAAAAACTTAGTAATCCCTTATATACACTATAACATACATATGAACTATATATATAACTATTCATATGATGAACCAATCAATCAAATTTGAAAGGATATATAAAAAAAAATTGATATTGAAAAAGGTAAAATAAAAAAAAACTGAATTGGAAATTTTCTTTTTTTTTCTTCTTTTAAAATAAGTTTTTTGGGGCCCCCAACATTCGGGGGCCCCTAGGCCTGGGCCTGCCAGGCCTAGTGGAAAATCAGGGCCTGGTCTATAAGGACTTTGCTTAAAATAAAGACTATCAGCCTATTTAATGATTTTCATGCGTTTATTGCATTTCTAGGATAAATACGGTTACGTACAAAATTTTAAAATACATCAAGAAAAGTTAGTGGGTTCTTCAATCTGACGAAGAATGTCGGGCGATTCTCAGCAACTCAGCGTCAACTCTATGGCATCTCTCAGCACCATAGGCGTAGCGTGCTTCTAAATTTTTTTTTTTTTTTTTGGGGGGGGGGGCACGAATTGAATTCAGTTAGGGCCCTCCTCAGCGCTTTGACTACCGGACGGTCCTTAAAATATGAAATATTGGGATTTTTTGAAATTGAATAAAAATAGAATTGATGTTTGAGTAGTTAGTTATACAATGAGAAAAATAAATATAATATTAATAAAATCAGGAAAAAAATATAGCATCGAATTTATGCTATGGATCATAACATTGTTAAAATCTATGTTAAGGCTAAAGACATAATCGGAATCTTCAGTTTCACAGTTTGAAAAGGCGGCAAAAAACCCAGCTTTCTAAAAAATTTTCTACAATTTTATGGTTTTAACTGAACTTCTATTAACGTTTTAATTTATTTCAAGTTAAGTTTGGGGGGGGGGGGACGTGAAATGTTGGAAGTCGCTAAAATATGCAAGTGTAATATTTTATAAAAACAATAACGTTCTTGTCTAATTTTTTAAAAAAAATTAAAAATGTAATTTTTTGTAGTAAAGTTATCATTCAATTTTAAAAAGACCCCTGTCATGGGGCCCCCTTAGTAAGTGGGGCCCGGGGCGGACAGCCTCTCCCCCCCCCCCGGTTCGCCACTGGGTGTTTTATGAAATTTAGGAACCAAAGTGATATATGGAAAGAGATAGTTGTTTGATGATATACCTAATAGTTTATATTTTGCTATAATTTTCTTAATAATAATACTAGTAGTTTCTTTTAAAGGCTGAAAAAGATCACTATTTTCTAGCTGTTTTTTTAAACTTATGGCAAAATATTTTTTACAAATAATTGCATTATTGTTGGCTGCTTTATCTACATAAGTGATTATAAAATATTCTTGTAATTTTGTTATAGAATCTTTCAAGTGTTTATAGGAATTATTAATGAAATTACTATAATTGGGTAGTTTAGAATGTACTAGCTTAAGTAAATTGATTTTCCATTGGTTGAAGGCTTCTGTAGGTATAGAATAATTAATAGCTATTTTGTATATAAATTTATCTAAATCAGCATTTAAGAAACTATAATTTTCTTATTATTATTAGTACTAGGTAATCTATACTTAGATCCTGTGTAACAGAGTCCCTTCTTTATCATAGATTAAGATAACTGCTTCTAATATAAATTTCTGCAGTTTGGTACGGATGAAACCTACCTTATCCTTATCCACGGACTTGTCTGAAAGCAGTTAAAAGTGTTACAGTTATCTTTTAGTTATACACCCTCAGAATAAAAAAAAATCCTAATTTAGAAAGGTAAAGCCTGCGATCCTGTTTTCTATTCATCATCTGGCTTAAAAATTCGTCAATCCTCTTCTATCAACTACAGGTAACCCTCCTATAACACGATAGATAGGTTCTTAGAAAATGCCGTGTTGTGTGAAACCGTGTTATATGAGACCCAGAGCCGGTACAAAAAGGGGGGTTACGTTTCGAAAACTTATTAAAAACAAACATTTTTTTAAAATTCCATATAAGCAACTTAAATTTTATTAGTAGAACCGCCATTCAAAATTTCAGTTTCCTTGGCCACATGGTTCCAGATATACAGTAATTTTTTCTGTGAGGGGGAGATTAGGTCATTATTGACCCCCTTAAAATTCATCCTTAAAAAAAAAAATTCTTAACGATCACCTAGGGCCTAAGAGGAAAACACTATACAAAAGTTCAGCGTCCTAGGACGTACAGTTCCACAGCTACAGGGATCAGCCAGTCAGTCAGTGGTATTTGCCTTGTGTATTTATAGATTATAAAAATACTTCAAAATACGTGGACTGACACCTATGTCTTCCACATACACATGAATCAGTTAGTTGCCTTTTATTTCTTTCAAGCTTGGTGGTCGGTCCCTAATCTGAACTGCCTATTCTTTTAACGCCTAAAATCAAGTGATACGTTTTTACACCACCGAATTGCACATTTGTTTGATTGAACATATGTGGTTTAATTTGCAAACGGTGTATTGGTCATTATTCAACATCGGAACTTGACCACAATTAGGGTTGACAGATGTTGAAAGTAATAAAGAAAAATTTTCATAGAAAAAAAAGTGAAAAAGATGACGGTGTATGTCAATATGCAACCATAAAAAAATATTCACAACCATAATTTTTAAAAATTTATTATAAAAACAATAATACAATTTAGTTTTAAAAAAAAGGTTTTTATTAAAATTTAGTTACCCTTTTCAAAAATAATAGAACATTTATAAATGGTAAAACAAAACAATAACTTTAAGTAATTAAGACTAATAGCTAAAAGTAATAATTATATAGTTAAAAAATCCCAATAAGGTATCCTCGGACACAGATCTTCGAGTCTTCACTTCTGATCGCAATTTGTTGTCACCTTTTATTTAATGATAAAATTGCTTACGTTATATTTTTATATTTATATGTTAACTAGCTGAAAACCCGCACTTCGCTACGGAGTACATTCAAATTAAATACAACGGTCAATATATGCAATTAATGCCAAAACTAAATAAATAAATAAATATATATATATATATATATATATATATATATATATATATATATGTGTGTGTGTGTGTGTGTGTATAATGAATACGACGATCAATGTATACAATTGATGTAAAATATATATATATATATATATATATATATATATATATATATATATATATATATATATATATATATATATATTTATAAAAAAAATCGTAAGGGATATTTTTATAGACAAAATAATGTAGAAGAAAATATTAAAATTAAATGTAATAGGACATACTAAAGAATATAGTACAGTTAATATAGTACAGTTTGAGGAACATATCTTTTATTGTATTTTAATATTTTTTTGGATAATGTCCAATGGTCTGTCGCATTAGCAAGTAAAAAAAATAATTTTTTTTGTCTATTTAGTTGTTATGCACGTAACGATAAATTTATTTATTGTACCAGAAAAAGAAATCGCGTGATCAGCATTTAATACATTAAATTCTAAAAATTAATCTTTAAAAATTCACCAAAAATCAGAAAATGGAGTTAAAGATTCGAAAAAGATATCATTTTAAAGGAATTTTTACGATTTTTCTCGTGATATAAATTTTATAACCCTCAAAGTATTATTTTAAATGCAAACTTAAAAAAAAGTTACTAAAACAGCTTAAAAATTTAATTTAAAAAAATCTAAGAAGAGTTTTTCAAATATCTTTCTTAGTGCACCCCTACACTATAATAGAATCGCCATGCAAAATTTCAGCCCTTTAGGTCCAGCGGTTTGGTCTGTGCGCTGTATGTCAGTCAGTCACGAAACTGCTTTATATATATAAACTGACAATATTGATTTCACACTTTCTATGATGAGACGATTTCTCTCCTTTGTCTATTGTGCCTCAATCATCGACAAAAATCTTTTTACACGGGGCTCCCGGTGAGAAAAATGTAATAAACCCAGATGGTGTCTAAAAAAAAAACCTAGATTGTAATTAAAAAAACCAAATTTTTCTAAAAACATATTTCTTATTACTAAAAATTATTAAAAAATATAAAAAATACAATACAACCCCATTATCTTAGGTTTCTTGAAGTTAAAGTTATTTTATTTAACTGTCGGCAGATTGAATCCATTTCATCATTCACCTCCAAATTAATTTGCCAAATATCTTTCTGGTGTTTTTAAATGAGTTCCTCTGATCGCTTAGGACAGTGGTACGCAAACTTTTTCGACCACTACCCACTTTCTTTAAATAAAAAAAAAATCACACGACCTAAATAAAAAAATTTTTTGGAAGAAGCAAAATTTTGAAAATTAGGAAAATGTTAACAGGAATAGGAAAAAGAATTAAGCAAATTTTGACAAGCTATTTTAAAAATCCAGATCTAAAAACCTAGTCTTACACAGTTAGGTCAGTGATTCTCAATCTGTTTTTCGTCACGTTACACTTTTAATAATTTAAAAAATTTCGCGGCACACTAACAATAAGATGAATTTAAAAGAATTTTACTTGGATAAATTGATTGATGTACCTATAATATATTTTGTATGAATAGCATACGAAATAATTTTCATTGAAATATAAAAAGGAATTGCATTACAGAGTAAACAAAATGTTTGTTTAACTAAAATTTACATTTAGTTTGAAATTTGAGATTTATATATATATATATATATATATATATATATATATATATATATATATATATATATATATATATTAGCTGAAAACCCGCATTTTGCTACGGAGTACATTCAAATTAAATACTACGGTCAATATATGCAATTAATGCCTATATATATATTTATAATAAATACGACGATCAATGTATACAATTGATGTAAAAAAATTATATATTTATAAAAAAATTCGTGAGGGATATTTTTATAGACAAAATAATGTAGAAAATAATGTAAGAAAATATTCAAATTAAATCTAATAGGACATACAGAATATAGTACAGTTTGAAGAACATATCTTTTACTGTATTTTAATATTTTTTTGGATAATGTCCAATCGTCTGCCGCATTAGCAAGAAAAAAAAAAAATTTTTTTTTGTCTATTACGTGTTATGCACGTGACGATAAATTTATTTAAAGTACCAGAAAAAGACATCACGTGGTAGTTAAATAGTTTTAGACATTTTACAATTTTTATTAACATTTTTTATATTTTATATTTTTATAATTTTTGTACACTTATAATAATACTATAACAGTAATAAAATAAGTGTTAAATTTTATTTATTTTTTATCTAACATTTTTTCTTACATTTTTTAACATAATTAGTTTACGTATTAGTAATGAAAGATTATCAGTTGCAAATTAAGTTTAACTAAGCTTTTACCTTAACATATTTATAATACCACAGCCACAGTGCATAGTAAACACATACAAGAAAATCACTAACAACATAGGAGATTTGTAATTAATGTTAATTAATACACTTATCTAGTATTAATTAACGATCAGAGAAGTTAACAAAGAGTTGATAAACGAAGAGTTTGAAAACAACTTACATAATTATACTGCGCTGAATGCTGAATGTTATAATAGTAAGTTAATTGAAGTTATTAAGACTTTGAAGTTGACCACACAATACAGAGGCTGTTCGCACATTTTTTTAGACGATTTTGGTAAGCGGTAAGAAAAAATCGTTTGCTGCAAAAGAAATAATTGCAATTGTACTATGTTTTTAAAAGTCAAAATTATCGTCTGCGGCTTGAAAGTTTTGTTTTTATTCAAAATGGCGTTTTTAACAAAGCAGTGGTTCGAAGGCTACATTTATGCTCTTTCCGAAGAGAAATATGCATACTCCGTTATCCAAAAACGATGTGAGAGTCATGGTTTTGTGATATCTAAAGCGTCGATAGGTAATATCGCCAACAAGAAAGGATAAAAACGTCAAATTGGAGCCTCAAGTGGGACAAAAATTCCAAACAAGTATCCAAGGAAAAAACGGACATCTTCGACTATTGCAAAGGTACGTTGTTTAATGTTAAAAGAAAATCCTCCTAGTCAAAGGACAGTTGCAAAATTATTAAAATGCTCGGTGTCCACTGTAAACAAAATGATAAACGTTGATTTAAATCTTAAGAAAGCGAAAAAACGCAATGTGCATCGTTTTCTTCCAAATCATATCGCTGAAAGCAGAACACGCATGACAAACACACACACAAACAAACAAGAAAGCGAGTTAATAAATACATGGTAATGAAAGGGATATTTTCAGATAACCTGAATTTTTCTGCACCTTGCAATAGTATTAATTTTTTAAATTTCCTCCACCAAAGGAATTTAGGAGCGTTTAAAACACACTATACCAGATTATCCACCCCGAATAATTAAAATTTTAAAATATTATTTTCATTAAAAAAAAAAAGAAAAATGCCTCAAGGTGTGAAATTTATTTCTCTATTACGGAGTAAAATTTTAAAAAAAAATTCTTTATATCCAAGTCTGCAATTCTTGGACACATTTTCTCCATAGGTTAACACTGAGGTGAGCGAATCCAATAGGGTTAGTATACAGCAACCTTAATTTTTTGGTATATTTTCTACTTACAAGGGGAAACCCAGATTTTGAGATTTTTGAATAAAAAACTATAAACCCATATAGTCACTGAAAAACTGAGATCTGGGTTTAAAAACCCATGTCTGGGAGCCCTGTCTCTACATTTCCATTACGTGATGGTATTAAATAATAACACTGAAAAATGCCGCATAAAAAGATTTGTAACTGAAAAATGAAGAGTTGGCAGAATATCTTCCTTTTAAAAGCGATATTCTGCCGACCTTAACCACAATTATATAGAGATCTTGAACATTTAAGGAAAAACGAAAACTTCTGTGCACCATATCATCTAAGAATATAATTAGGGATTGCAGAGCCGAGTACCCGGATACTCGGAGGAAATTATTGGAAAAGAAAACCCGGTTCCAATGGTTGTAAAACCAGGTATTTGAAAATACTAAATATTATGTTTTAAAAAACAGCATAATTAATGAGGATAAACGATTTTACCATGCTTCACAATTTATCACTGTCTAGATCAGCGGTTCTCAACCTGGGGGGCGCGCTGCCATGGGGGGGGGGGGGTCGTAGAAGAATTTCAAGGGATGGAGTTTAAAAAAAAGTAAAATAAAAAGCGAAACTAACTGTAATTTTCTGTACTCGATTTTGTGGTCACAATGTAACCGTAACGTATTTTCGACATACGAACACGATAATTGTCGTAATTGTAAAAACACGGTAATTGTCGTATGTCTGGACGTTGAAAGTGACCTAAGGTGCGCTTTGTCACAGTTACAACCTAATATTCAAAAATTTATCAAGGACAAACAGTACCAGCTCTCTCATTAATGTTGTGAAAGTGACTGGTATTACATGTCAACCTCCCCTAGATCCTTGATTACCTCAAATATATTTTATCTGTATTTAATTCTTTGATTTCATATGTTCGAATGAAAATATGTTCCAAATTAAGATAAGTGTAGTAATAATAATTTTTGTGCATGAAATTATCTATTCTATATTTTCAATAAATAAACAACTTCAGTTTCAAATTGCGATTATTCTACTTATATTGATCACATATGGTGGTGGTGGGGGAGGGAGGCGTGACCTCACATCACTGTTCAAAGGGGGACACAGAGCGTGAAAGGATGAGAACCCCTAGTCTAGATCTATGGAACTCTTTGTCTTAAGCTCATCCACAGTACTAACTATTAGATAATCTCTGACCATCTCAGAACTCAAACTCCTCCTGCTGTCAAAAGATATGCTATCGAGAGTTATTTACTTTTATTGATTTATTTCATATAAAATTTTCGGGAAAAATTTATTTACTGCAGTTATATACGGAAAAAAATAGTTTACTCATTTTTAAATAATATAAAATACAATCTGGTCTTCTAATTTTCTAATCTCTAAATTTGCAATCTCTAAATACAGGGTGTCCGGGCTAAAAGTATCCAAATGTTATGGCCTATTTTTACGGAATTACCCATTGTAATTTTTAAAAATGTAGCAGGACAAGCGTCTAAGCGGTAATCCAGTTCTCTCCAAGTGACGAATTACTCTCCAAGTTATTAGATTTCGAGTTATTAGACTCTCCGAGTTATTAGACGAATTACTTGAATGATACGCTTCTTCAACTCATTCACAGTTTCAGTTTTTTTTATTTATACACAATTTTTTTTGTTCATACGCAAAATCTTTTGTTTATGCACTAATAACTCCTGATATGCTACGAAACACTTGGATTGAATTGGATTACAGTTTAGACGTTTGTCGTGCTACAAAAGTGCACACATCGAAATCCATTGATATTAAAACTTGGTGAGATGTTCTATTTAATTTTTAAAAAATTCTAATGGGTAGTTCTATAAAAATAAGCCATAACTTTTGGATACTTTAAGCCCGGACACCCTTGTATAATGCAAAAATTTCAATCCCTAAATATAATGCATGCAACAAACGTCTTTTTTTATATAAGCATTTCTTTTGAGAGGGTCGCGATCCTTGTAAGAATCACTTCTCGTGAAATAAAATCACACTGAATAAAGTATGAATCAGTTTAATAATTTTTTTCAACGATATATAAAGCTTAATTGGGAGCATTTGTCAGCAGTGAGAACTTGATATACTAATTAACAAAAAAGAAGTCATGTGTATACAGGGAGATTCCAAATGAATATAGCGATTACAAACGGCTATAACAATTTAATCGAAAAGAATTATCGATAAGAATTGCACATAATGCAAAAGGAAGTTCAAAATTTTGTTTGCATACTTTATAAATTTTCTATGCGATTCCCGTTGGTCACACAGACAACATGTAAGGGGTAATCCATTTTACGCCATACACTCTGAAGAATATGTGGAATCACCAACGCAAGCGCATTAGAAATGCGCATTTTGAGTTCTGGAATTGTTTTCCGCAAAGGAAGCACTTACACAAGGTCTTTTACATAACCCCATAGAAAGAAACGCGGGGTGTCATCTCCGGAGATCTAGGTAGCCAAGAGCAGAACACATTGTTGGCATCTCCAGTTCTATCGAGCCAACGCTTTGGAAGATGTTGGTTTGAAAATGTGTGAACCTCCATACCTCAATGTGGGGGTGTTCCATCTTGCTGAAAGATGTAATCCGTGCAGCTAGATACGGATTTCACGGATCTAATGCGCTTGCATTGGTGACTCCACATATTCTTCAGAATGTATGGCGTGAAATGGACTACCCCTTAGATGTTGTCCGTGTGACCAAGGGGAGTGGGGAGTCGCATAGAACATTTATAAAGTATGTAATCCAAAAGCAATACCGGCCTTGCCCAAAGATATAGGTAAGTAATGACTGACGACTAGACGTGAGATGGCTTACGAACTTCAACAATTAAATAACATTTCTTACATAATTCAAAACAGCAAAGTTCAAAAGCCTCACGGCTCAATACAAGAGAAAAACTCAAATACATCTCTAACTACAATTAACCATATATACACAACTACATTTATTACCCGGCTTCGCTCGGGATTCAGCTTCTGTTATTATTATTTTTCAATGATTAGCCTCATGTTATGATGTTCCAAAGTTACAACAACTCTTAAACAAATTTTCATTTTTTCAGTAATAAAAAATTCATTTATTAACTAATTTGTTGTTATTTTAATACTTGCCAGTACACAACATTTTTTGCTTCTTTTTATCATCTGCGACAATGTATAATTCTGATTGATTCCTTGCTCTAGACATTCCCACTCGCGCTCTTCTGATTTTTTTTCATCACATTGCTCATTTCTCAACAATCTTTGACATTTTCCCCTTACTTCTGCAGGATTAAAAGTTGCTCTCTTCTTTTTGGGCATTTTAAAGCATTAATTTACAGCTAGTCAATAATGTTTCAATGGATTGAGAACACATTCACATTTATTGATAATGACATTTACTGATCATGATTAAAAAAGGATCATGATTATAAAGTATGTAAACAAAATTATGAACTTCCTTTTACATTCTGTGCAATTCTCATCTTTAAATTTTTTTCCGATTAAATAGTTCTAGCCGTTTGTAATCGCTATATTCATTTTGAATCACCCTGTATATCAAATTATAGAGTTTTATATAAAAAAAACTCGCAGTGCGTAAGTAAGAGTATAACAAATATTATTTAGGGTCATGTAGATACAGATACCATAATGATGCGAGTCCTTGCTTGAAATTTGATGGCAGCAATTAAAGTCACTAAATAAGCGATCTCCGTCAATGTGGTCTTGCAGTTGCTGTTTGAATTGACAGTGAGGTGTCTGAGATGATACTCGGAATCAATGTAGCTCAAACCCGATCAATTTTTTGCAAATAATTTAGGAAGTCTTTGTCTCAGAGTTAGTTGAGTTCTAGATTAAAATCACTTTGTTAATTTTATTGTGTTTGACATCATTGCAGTCAAAGAATTATTTTTTAGAGGTCAGGGTTAAATTATATTCAGCTCTAAAAAATAGAAAGCTATGTCTGGTGATATAAGCCTCAGGATAACAAAATTTTATTACCTGCAAATCAAATAATATTTTTAAAGATATATTATCATCGTCCCATAAAATATCCGCTGCATGTTCAGTATATAGTTAAATGTTTATTTAACATTATAAGCATCAGAAACAAAAGTTTATTGAATAAATTGCATGTAATTCAGTTGAAATCTAACGTCCGTTGCTACTAGACATATTCTGTCTAAACTAATCTCATTTCATAACAAATGCCAATTAAGAATATAGGAAAATACTATCGTATACTTCTTTACTTTATTTCTCTCTTTATTCATTATCCGAAATAAGTCTTACAATCGCATCTTTGAAGAGAGATTTCCATACTTTCAAACTTAAAATACTACCTTTGCCGCCATTTAGTATTTAAAGTTTCTTATTATTTAAAGTTTCTTAATATTACTTGGTATTTAATGTTTGCCGCTACTTTAGCATTTCTCAAACAAAACACTTTTTTAAATTCCTGTCAGAATTTTTTTTGTAATAATTGAGCCACTCACTTGCCAAATCGATTGAGTCCATACGAAAAGTGGAGAAAAGCGATAAAATAATATACATTGTTAATTAAAAATTCCTCTGAAAATATAAATTCAAATAAGTATTGTAGAATGTATTACTGCAGTTGTAGCTTTTATCTGAAGGTATATAATATCTATAAGATAGAATCTCCTTGGAGTCATTGTTATTATTATTATAATTTTTGCGGGACTAAGGGACTTTACCGAAAAAAAAAGTAATAACATCCAACTCAGTCTTCAAATTATTTTTTTACTACAGAAAAAAAATTGAAAATAATTGTTTAATAATCCCCAAGAACTTGCTTTTGCAGCAGTTAGACTGCCACTGAATGATTTATTTTACTTTATTCTGTGATGAAACAACACTAAACGATAGACCGTTATCATCAATTAATTGCTTCTGTGTTTGAATGGCATAATTATTGCAACGATTTACATTGAGTATGGACATAGTAGCTTTTATCAGAAGCCAATCCAGTTATAATTTGATGGACCCAAAAATTTTTTGTCATTGAGTGGTATTAACCCTTCTTTGGGAAATTTATTATGAATGTAAAAAGTTAGGAATCCATCAAGTGTTTTGGCACTAAAATTTAAAAAATTTCAAAAAGTGGTGTGGCCTTTGAATGGCTCATTTAACCCTTCAGCGGGCGCGCCAATTTTTGTAACACCACCAGGCGCGCGTTGCATAAAGTGCAACATCTCTTTAAACCTTGATTATTCCTTTTGTAATTAACTTTTTTTTTCAAATTGGAAATAATAATTCTGCGTTTTATGACAAGATATTAAATGTTGATAATATTGAGATTATTTACAATTAAAGGCCAAAAATGAATAAGAAGAAATTTTCATAAAAAATTAAAATTCATTTTTAAAACACAAATAATTTGTTCAATTCTCTTCAGTTTTCTTCGCATCGCAAACATATAGTAAGGATTTTGCAATCCGCTTTGCCTGAAAAACTATTACTTTTATCACACTTTATCGTGGTAGTTACATTATTTAGCCGTCCGCATATATATTACACTTTCCTCTTTTTTTGCCGACACCTCTGGTTCTGCTTCTCGGGAAGTTTCCATTTTATATTTTAGCAAGAATCCATTCATGTCTGGAGGAAGAGATAGAATATTTTCCCGGGTCTTCAAGTGGCTTTCGAGAAGTTCTAAAGCCAAAGAATGCAGATACAATCGCCTTTTTACAAAACTGTCCGGTTTATTGGATCTAAGGACAACTTGCGAATTGATTCCTATTATGTCCAAAAACCTAAAAAACAGCGAGAAAGTTCATCTTCGGGATATGCGGGATACCGTGTAATAGCTACACATTTGATCCACTACATCGACTCCTGCTTTTGTCGTACTGTAATCCAGTATAATCTCTGGTTTACCAGAATCGTCATCCACTGTTGCATCACCATGCACTGTCGACAAAAGTATGACTCCCTATTTTTTCGTAGCATAGGAACATAGTGTTCCTATGCTACGAAAAGTAAAATTACTTTTTGACATCGGGAACAAAATTATTAATAATTATTTAGCATTTAAAACTTCATCAGCACATTTATTTGATTAACCTTTTTAAATTTCTAATCATAGAAAATCAACTTTGTAAATGCTTAGAATTATTTTAGCGAAATAACCAAAAATAAAATAAGGAATATTTTCTTACATGACCAGGCGCGCTGTGCACAGAGTGCAACAAATAGAAGTATCCTCTGTTGGAATCACGGTTGAAAATGAATGGAAAGGAATGCAAAGGTCAGAAAATCAGACCTGCATTAGAAAGGGTGTAGCTAAAAATAGAAACTGCTTAAAACATCCAAACCTTACATGTAAAAACAAACCATTCAAAATTATGAAAATGTTGCACTTTATACACGGGCGCGCCCGTGTATAAAGTTTGCCGCTACTTTAAAAGTTGTGTTAAAGTTTGCCGCTACTTTAACATTTCTAAAACAAAATACTTCTCAAAATTCATGTCATTTTAAATTTTTTTTAATAATTAAAACCGTCGTTTGCTGAATGTTGCATCGAGCGACTGCCATTACTTTATCGTACCGGAACATTAACTAGCACCAATAGGGGGGGGGAGGCCTGCATTGAAATATCAAACTGATTGTCCCTCGTTACGCTCCCAATACAGATTTATATTCTCTCCAAGAATTCCGTTTACGTGGGTGACGGCGGACTAAAAAAAGGTTGCAGACCCCTGTTCCAGATTAGAGGTCGGGCGCTTTTTTCCCCGTCTTTTTAAAGTCAACTCGCCTAAAAAAGGTGAGCAGATGGCGTGGGTGGTGTAACATTTCGTCTAAAAAAATACACAAAATGCAGTATTCCATTATTAAATTTGAGTCGCACGATAGCGGACTAAGGCTGCGACAGTGTTAACTTTTAAAATTCAGTTTTTAAAATAAAGTTTAAAAACTCTAGGATATGTACTTAATACAGACGCTTTAATTTTATCAATGAATATATATATATATATATATATATATATATATATATAATATAATATAATATAATATAATATAATATAATCTGTGGTTTGGTACAAGAAGTGCCTAAGTCAGATTTTCCAAGATGACTTTGTTTGCTTATGTCATTTAAAAAAATATTATTTTTAATGTAAGAAGTGCCCAGGTCTGTACAATGGTTTAGAAAACATTTTTAAAGCATCGGACAGACTTGGGTACTTCTTACATCGAAAATAATATATTTTTAAAAAGACATAAGCAAACAAAGTCATCTTGGAAAAAACTGACTTAGGCTGTTCTTGTACCAAGTCACAGATATATACTTGTATGCATATATATATCTTTATATATATATATATATATATATATATCTTTATATTTGAAAATTTAATATCGAAACAAGATATTAAAAAAAATGTTATCTGTCATTTTCTTGCGTATATCTGTTTCTTAATTTAAAAGAAGTGTGCTACACAATATCTGTGTGTATTTATATATATATATATATATATATATATATATATATATATATATATATATATATATATATATATATATATATATATATATATATAAATAAAAAATTTTCCCAACTTCTAAGCTACGGGAGTACCTTACAAGTTGGGAAGTCTACAGGAGTACGGAAAATGATACTTGATTATTTTGCATTTGCGTTTGATAATGAAAAAAATAATTAATATATTTATATTATTTTTACGAATAGAACTGGCGTAGAAATTACCTCTTTAATAAAAGGAAAATCACCGTTCTTGCGATCAATACTTTTTCAAACAATACAGTTTGATGTCTTTGACCGATAACCATTAAAAATGGTATTCAATGTCTTAAAAAAACTGTTTCTGAAGTATTTTTTTCAGACTGCACTTCTTGGTCAAGATTAAATATATAATATAGACATCCAAGGTAAAACTTCCAACTTTCAAAAGAAGTTTTATGACTACATGGAAAATTATTGAGGAAGTTTTACTGTGTTAAAATGAAACTTAAGTGGGAAAATGATTGTTGAAATGTGATAAATCATTTAAAGAATCCTACTTTAATTGCCTCAAAGTTATTTTCCTCTTGGGAATCGTTGCGATCAGATAAAAATGATATAAAAATAAACTTCCTTGTAAAAAAGCTGTAGTAAAATTTTAAAGATTTTCTTCTCGAATTCCTTCAACAGTAAACAGAAGAAAAAAAGTTTTTGATGAATAAGGTTTCTATATCATCAGAATTTTTAGTTGTTCTAATACCCTAACTGGGAGATCTGAGTACTGGACGTTTTTGGTAAGAAGTGTGGAACTGCATGGCTTGGCAGAGAATTATATATCCAATTAAAACTTTCATCGGGGTTTTCAGCGCAAAATTAAAATGCAGACTTTTAAAGCTGCTGTTTACTACCCTTTTTTTAATTGCCTCCTATAAATTATCAAGCTAATTTCTTTGATGACGTGTGTACTATATAAATTTAAGTAGATCATTATCGTACCGTAAGATCATTAATTCTAGATATTAAAGCTGCTGTGTACTAACCCTACTGGATTCGCTCACCTCAATGTTAACCTATGGAGAAAATGTTTCTTCTATTTACCGCTACATAAATGCCGATAATCCAATAAAAATGTATTTCCAGAGAGACTAAACTTTTCTACACCTTCATCAGGATTTATTTTATAAATTTCATCCACCAAAGGAATTTAGGAGCGTTTAAAACACAGTACAGCAGATAATTTCCCTAAATAATTTCAATTTAAAATATTATTTTCATTTTTTAAAAACAAAATTGATCCAAGGTGTAAAATGTTTTTTTTTATTATAGAGAAGAATTTTAAAATAAACTCTTTAAATCCAAGTCGGCAATCCTTGGACACATTTTCGCCTTAGGTTAACATTGAGGTCAGCGAATCCAATTGGGTTAGTACGCCTTAAATGCACACCCTATACAAGTAATGCCCTTTTAAGTAGAAAGCCTGTAGTGTATAACAATTAATTCTGTAGAAAGTAAAATCGTAAATATAATTCTAAAAAAAATGCCCTTTCGCTGTAAAAAGTTTACAAAATTTTTAAACATTCTCGTTCAAAAGTAAAAGAAAGCAAAAAATAAAAAAAAGTATTTTATGTATAACGTTTCTATACTATCAAAACATTTAGCCCAGGCTGAACGATTGAGTCCTGCAGGTTTTTAATTCATAGAATTTCAGTTGAAAATTTCAACGGGGTTTCCGGCCCGAAATCAAAATTTTGGAACATTTATATTTTTAGGAATGTCATGGAAATTAGTACAGTGGACGCTCGTTAATTCGAACTCGAAGGTTCTGAGAAAAAAGTTCGAATTATCCGAAGTTCGAATTATCCGATGTTAAGAGAAAATATATAACTTTAAATGTGTATCACTGAAGAAAAAACTCTCCTAATATGTATAACCCCAGAAAATATATTATGCTATGTTATCTAAAGTTAAAAAGCAATAAAGACTTACATTAATCATAAAATGAAGCAGAAGATATGCAGTATAAATTAAACTTTTATTAAAAATATGAATTACACTTTGGGGAAAAACTGTAAAATGGATGCTTGGTTCTGTTTATGATGCCTTCATTGTTCAGCCAGATTCTCGATTTGAAGTAAACATTTCAATTCATTTTCAGAGGAAGGTTCCATCTAAATAAATGCTTTCAGAGTTTTAATAGAGTCCATTATGGCTTTGACCATTATGGCCGCATTAGAAATATCTTTCTGTAGGTAAGTAGAGAAAAGCCCTGGCAGTTTCCTACCGAAATTAGTGCATACGTCTTCGATTACATCAGAGCTTTGGCCACATACAGAGATAAGAAATATTGTGCCTTGACTTAAATCAAGAAAGTCATCCATCACTGCATTTAAAATCTTCAATACCCATTCGAATTGCCTATTCATCAGCTTTCGTCAGCACTAGGGGTCCATTTATCGGAAAATTTCGAGATCTAACATCCTGGAACCATAGCAGTAGAGCTTTTTCTAGAACTTCTTGGGACGCATTTCCCATGCGTTTCCTTCCTCTAGCAAATTTTGATTTTCCCCATGAATCTAAAATTGACTCCTTGTTTTTCAAATTAGTTGACAAGGCATTTTTTAAAATTCTATAGTCAGCTTCTAACTTTGTTTTACATTCGCCTTTCTCTACTTTCTTTAAAATTTCTACCTTTGTCTTCAAAGTTAGGGTTTTGTACTTTCCACGTGTAGACATCCTGAATTTTTACACGTTCACACCACACAACGAGGAAAAAAAGCTAGACCACATTAACTTGTCTGCACTGCAGTTATAACTGACGCAGCTCCCTAGAATCTATAGTAAAGACTAGTTTTTCTGAAATTCTAAGAAAATCGATCCGAATAAAGGAAAATTGCTTTTTTCGTTTAACACTAATAAGAAGGACAATAGCTACTAACGTTTTAGCGGACATGTAATAGTCTAGGAATTCAGGCAAGGGCCTCTTTACACAGAAAAGAAATTTTGACACACAAAATAATAAATACAGTGTGTATTTTCTCTATTAAACGAGGAAAAAGAATTTTTTTTGTCAAATTTTTAGTTCGAATTAACCGAAGTGATAAAAATTAAGTTCGAATTAATGAGATATTTTTAACATTAACTCCAATACAAGTTTTTTGGGGCCTTTGGATTAGTTCGAATTAACCGAAAGTTCGAATTAACCGAGTTCGAATTAACGAGCTTCCACTGTATTAAGAAATTTTAACTAAATACGCGTATGGATGGAAAATAAACATTTGGCAATTTTTTTGAAAGAGATTTTATATATATATATATATATATATATATATATATATATATATATATATAAACACAGTGCCATAACTAGGCAGGTGCAACAGGGGCACCCGCCTAGGGCCACTTGGAAGGGGTGCCTATAATGCTGTATTTGTTTTATTGTTTTCCCAAACCTAATTAATTAAGGAGCTCACATGCTAATTCTTACCCAGGACACAGGAATGGCTAGTTACGGCACTGTATATAGGGTAACTCTAGGATAGATGGCCATAGTTTTTAAAGATTGAAATAAAAATTCTTAGAATGCAAACACAAGAAATATTTATGCATATTTAAAATTTTTATACATACTCATCATATTTTGGGAAAAAAATAATTAAACATTGAGAACAAAAAGTGGGAAATATAGTTTGAAATTTAAATGGCAGATGGCCATCTCTCCTTCAAGCCGAGGAGACATGGCCATCCAATACAAGAAAGAAAAAGTGAAGTTAAAAATAGCAAAACACGACACATTTCGTATAGTTAATCATGAAAAACTTATAGCAATTTGCAAAGATGCAATTATATCATGGAAAATGAGTGAATACAATTCGAATTAAAAACATTTGAAGTATAATTTCAACCCTTCACTTTTCGTAAAATTTTACCACTTTTTGGCAAAGGTCTTGATAGTTTGTACACGTTTCATGGAACCACTTCAGGCACCTTATACATTTTATGCAGTCATCCTTTATGGTTATGGTATTGTATTCTTCTCCCCAACGAACACAGTGATCCTCATCAAATTCTATTCCCTCGGAATCTGTAGAATCTGATAATTTCAAATGTATTCCAATTTCTTTGCTACTGAAAGTGTCGTGTTTTTGTTTCTTTCTCGCGTTTATTTTAGGCTTTTTACTGGTTTTAAGCTTATTTATCAACCTTATCTGTTTCTGGGATGAAAGTTTCCGCGGTTTGTCAATATTTTCTGATGATGTCAAAAGCATAGCTACCTGTTTGGTACGTTTCTAACTGTTTTTGTCATGGTTACATTAGGAACTGGTGCATATAATATAATTATAAACATAAAAGTTATATAATTACTTTAAATATAATTATATTTAGTTAAAATCCTCACTCCGTATAATTTTTAAATATTGATTAAAGGTGGTCATCTCTCCTCGATCTTATGTGGCCATCTATCCTGAAATTGAAGGACAGATAGCCACCCAATTTAAAGCGTTACTCCGCCATTGTACGTCTTTGTTTTAGGCTTCGAAGCAAAGATTGGATTATATATGTGCCTTAAAAGTCCGTAGAGTAAATAAAAAATGTAACGTACGTATTGCAAAACATTCAGATACCTAACTCAACAAAATATTCAACCACTAAATTAAATAAACATTAAAATTTCACTTACTTTTTATAAAAGAAAAACACAGCTGTACCTCGCAATGAATGAACTCGTTGAACACTCCCTACGAAAAAAGTTTAAACTGCCATTTATGATCAAGTTTCGGAAATATTTAGACTGGCCATCTCTCCTCTATGGCCATCTATCATAGAGTTACACTATATATATATATATATATATATATATATATATATATATATATATATATATATATATATATATACATTTTTTTTTAAATGCGGAGGCACTTGTCGCGAAGACATTCACCTATAATTCACCGCAGTTTTGCAGGCCATTTTATTATGGGGGCGCCATATAGGCAGACCAGCATTGCCCCCTATGAAGGGACGACACAAACGGAGGCGTTTTAGTGGCGCTTCGCCAGGATTCGATTCGAGCACCCTCAGCACCGAAAACCAGCGTACTGTACCATAAGTCAGCCACGGCCCTTATATATATATATATATATATATATATATATATATATATATATAAATAATATACACACACACACACACACACGAGATAGAGAGAGAGAGATGAGAAAAAAAACTTCATTCTAAAAAAAGGCTGTATAAATATACTCTGATCATTTTTAGCTATCTTGTCCTTTTACTTATACCTCCTCTAGAGCTAGCGTATTTCCTGAATAACACGCATGTGCAAGAAGGGGTACGTGTTCTACAGATTTAAGAAGACTGATTTAATTGATAAAAAATTCACGTGATAAGGGACGTGCATGGTAAAAAAAAAAATAGTGAAGGAATTTATATTTGATGAATTGCAGTTTCAAACATTTGAAATCATATATTTCACCTAATTTAAGACATCTTTTTGCAGGTGTTACTCCAGGCGTCAAGGTCAATTTTGAGGTGACTTGCAACTACAGGTAAGCGAACTTCATAAATAGTCTCCGTGAAATCAAAATCTGAACGCGAATAAATTAAATTAAGTATTCGTTTAGTTTATTAAAAAAAAGTGCAGAAAGGTAACACCGGATTGTCAGAAATAACGAAGTAATTCATTACCCCATACGGTAAAGGACTAAGGTCACATTAACTTGTGGAATAATTTTTTTTTAATAAGCAAAGAAGCTTTATGTCAAAAGGGTGCAAGAATTTATTATTTTTCCGAGATACTTGTATTTCGCGTTTTAGGGCCTGTTCACATAGAATCCACCAGCGTTGGCGTTAAAGATTCCGTTGGCGCTGATTGGTTAAATGGGTCAATGACTGGCATATGATTGGTTAAAATTTTTTTATACTGACGCTGGCGGATTCTATGTGAACAGGTCCTTAATCTCCCTTCATGGGCATCTTGCAGAATTGCGTAATAAACTTGTTCTCTCGTGTAATATACTCTGAACCTACAACTGAAGTTCTTGACGTTTCATGAGGTAAAGAGATTCTGTAAAGTTACGGAGGGGTCTCGAATTCTATATAAGCGTTAAAATCCCATCATTAACTCATTGCTGACCAGCAATTTTATTTAAATATGTACGCAAGTCACCGGGAAAGACTGAAATTTTGGAATAAAGTACGGCATTTTTATTTTCTGAAAAATGTTTTCTTTATATAGGGGTCTGAGATTCCCAAGTTTAAAGTATAAAATGGGAGGATTTGCATGTAAATAATTTAGGTTAGAGTAAAGGTAGTTTTAAAGTAAAGCAATGTGTCAGGTGATCTTAAATTTCTTCAATATGACTTTCCTTTATTCTAAATTGTCTTCAACATTTGAGCGTAAAAAAATGAGTTTACTCTGTGCCGAACAATCTATATATTCAAGTTGCTAAGCCGACTTTTTGGGCAGTCCGTGAGAGAAAACTACTTCAACAATTTGCTTCATTTTGGTCTTAAACGAAAGACTGTAATCTTTAGCTTTGTCAAATTTGGTTTTTGTAACAGCAAATTCTATAAATTAGCGATAATTTACGATTAAAAATTGATTTCTGCGCATGCTCAGTGGCATGTTTAAATCTGTCTTTAGAAACCCACTGTTTTTGCGCATGCTCAGTTACATGTTTTAATAATAAACACGTTTATTCCGACGAGTGTCACTAGATATATATCTCTCTCTGCCATTTTTATTTTTATCATAATTCAGTGGCATGTTTAAATCTGTCTTTAGAAACTCACTGTTTTTGCGCATGCTCAGTGACATGTTTTAATGATAAACTGTTAGCAATGTGAACTAAGAATTACTTTAAAGGTCCATTAATTACTTGCCTTTCCGAAGTTTGACGTCATACTTTGCATTTCCTTTTTAAGCCGGTTCAAGTTAAAGCGATTCAATTCATAACTAAGCCGAATCTCTGACGCAGGTTTCTTGTGATTACGTCATGTTTGGCAGACTGCCGTACGTCATACAATTAAACATAAAAGTATCTAGTAGAGGGCGTATTTCGGAGAAGTTACAACCCGATATTTGAATATCAGCTTTTGACACGTGTATATAAACCGTGGATACTTTCAGGAAATGTATAGTGGTGTATAGAGGTGATGATATAGAAGATATGAGATGAGTATCGGTATTAGGTAGTGTCAAGCTGCTCTGTTCATCAATGCGTTTATTAAGAAGTCGGTGTTTATTCTGATAAGATAACAAGATGTTGTATTAAGCCTGCTAAAAGTAAGGTATTTTATATTACTTCAACATTTAAATCCCTTTTGATAGTCCATCACGGTATAGGAAATAGACTGTTTGTTTAAGAGATTGATTCAATGTAAAAACCCGGTGTGCATTACTAATGTTACTTGTGAAGAATGAAGATATTGACATTGTTGTTTTTAACTAATTTTAACTAGTTTTTAAAATGAATAAATACTTTTATGTTATTGTTAAAAGACTTGTCATCTATACATTATTTTAGGCATCTTCAAAGGTTTTAACGTATACTTTTTTTAACAAACATAGCTTTTACTGCACAGCTTTTACTCTGCTATTCAAATATATATAATAGAAGAATTATTAGAATTGTTGACGTACATGTTTTACATGTACGCTAACATAAACACGTTTATTCCGAGGAGTGTCTCTAGATCTCTCTCTCTCTCTCTCTGCCATTTTTATTTTTATCATAATTATGTTTGTGAAACAAAAGATTAAACCTCGTGGAAATTGTTTATTTCGCGATGTTTATTTAGCGATAATTTACAATTAAAATAATTGCTTTCTGCGCATGCTCAGTGACTTTTTTCAGTGAAATCTGGCTTAGTGAAATCTGGCTTTAGATACTCACTAAGCACGAGCCCGCTTAAACACATTAATTTGTTTCTGCGCATTATTATAATTTTCAACATTTGGCAACGATGTGCTGAGTATAATTTGCGTATTAGTACATTTATTTACTATCTAGCCGTCATGTTTTGACGGGTACCAACTTGTATTGTGTTAAAATGCCGATGACTTGACTTTGGAGTGTTCTTTGATAAATTAAGCACAAATTCCTCAGTAACATTTTCTTACTTTGTGACACCTTTGTTACTGTTTTTGAGTAGTTTGGCCTAACTTTAATTACGTTTTCAAACCCCTAATTGAAGTTTAAACAATATTATATTTAATATTATACACGAAAATAATGGGTATTTAAAAAAAATAGAAAGGAAGAAATTTCTTCCATTTGTTGTAAAGTAACATTGTGTGGGTAATAATTTAAGACAGTCTATTGTAGAACGGTATCAGGAAAGAGATTTCTCGATGACATAATATTATAGAAGACTGTCTTCTTGAGCATTTTCTGTTCACTCAAGATATAAATAACAGTAAAGTTAGTTTTAAAATCAATGTGTGAGGGAAAAAGAAAAGAATAATGTCTTATGAGGATAAAGTGCACATATATTGCACCCATTTCCAGAGACGCATAAAAACTTACTATATAATTGTTACTCAATATTGAGAATAAATTAAAAATTATTGCAGGACAATATAGCTTACTATATAACAACTCCGTGAGACATACATATACGTCAAGATCAGTAAAACTATACGTCATTTTGATACCGCACAGAATTTGAGTAAAATGTCACTGCCATAGTGTATCTTTCGCTTTCTACTGTTGCAATTTGAGAATTCCGAAGGTTATAAATACTTCGAATTTTAGATTTCTATGTGGTTGGCAATTGATGTTTATACAGAGTTTCTTTAATTAATATGATTAGCACTTTAGAAAAAAATTGACAGTTTACCTATCCCCCACAGAGAAATAAACCTTCAATGAAAATCATATAAGTACAATATATAGCACCTTAATTATTAAAACACACACAGAAGTTACATATTTTTTGACTTCATAGACAATGCAATACAATCGATCACAGTTTTGAAAATATTACATACTGATGTTATCAAGTGTTTGGTTACGCGTCTTTCTCTGGAGTAAAGAGACTTCATCGACCTCAAAGAAACCCTCTTTCCCTCTTAAAAGAAAAACAAAAGTTCAACTTAACATTTAACGTTGTTACTCATATCGTCTCAAACAAATCTTGGTTCATCAAAAGCAACCTTTGCAATCAAGCTCTAATATCGTTCAGATAATTATATACAAGTGGTTTTATACAAACAAAACAGTGAAAATCTATCGAATGCGCCAACAATAATGATGACACTGTCTGGTATAAAAAATATTGTTGTGTTAGTTTAATAGCTGATACTCGTGCTTCGCGACGGAATACATTACTATAATCAATTATGTAATTTGGTTAATTTAATTCAAATTAACTTTAGTATAAAAGTGTTGTCATTCCTCAGTAGAGTTAACAGTATAATTTACCGACACTGATAATCTTTCAGAGTGAGTACCTGGCGCATTAGAGCAGTGGTAGTCAACCTGGTCCCTACCGTTCACTAGTGGGTAATTCAAGCTTTCATGGTGGGCGGTGGGAATTTTTGTCTGATGTTACAAATTTTATTCTTCCTCCCTATATCGAATACACTGCTAACACCTTCGCCAGTTTGGATTTTAAAATATGCTTTTGCAATTTACTTTTGAATTCCGTCTCTAAACTTGGATTACAGGTAATAATTCAACGGGGACTTCTCGAAGTATACTAAGGGACGAGGGAACGACGAATGAGCTTCGTAGCCATCAATATATATATATATATATATATATATATATATATATATATATATATATATATATGTATAAATGAAAAGATAAATTTAAGTACATAATTTTTGCAAACCCTCCCTTCTAAAATTTACTTCACACTTGCGCTAAATTGAGTCACTGTGGATATGCACCGGCGGTAGGTATTGTAATGACTTGACTGTCCCCACGGGGAAAATTCCAAGGGACACCTCTTTGTAACCTAAGCTGTTTCATCAGTGCCGAAAGGTGACCTTCTGTTTAATAGCACAAAAGCCGCGACGTAGTGACTCTTCGATATACTTCTGGAAAAGAACATCTTTTGAAACGATTCCCTATTTGACAATGGAGTCCAGATGAAAGGCTAGTGTCGGCTGGTCAGACGCTTGGAGGCACGGAGCGGCAAGCGGCAAATGAAAGGACCCCCCACGAAGAAGGAGCGGATATATATTTCGCCACCTTGATGTAAATGGAGGCAGTTGACGTTTTTTTGCAGGTGTGGACAACCCTCGTCGACGGACGCGTGCCAGAGATCGTGAGCCTGCCGTTTTCCATAATGATATCCTGAATCCACGAATTTGCTTTAGATAATGTTTAAGTTGTAATATTTGTAAATAGCCTATATTTAATCTAGAATGGCAATAAAGCATTTTGTATATATTAAAGGCTGTCAGTCTTGTTTTTAGGCTAAGTCCTTAGAGTATTGAAAGGTTGACGACTCCTGCATTAGACTAACCATAAGACAAAATTTCAGCTTCCTAGACCTTATGGTTACACATATCAGTCAGTCAGCATTTTACTTTTGGGGCTTTCAGCCGCTTTAAACTATCTTAAAGTTTCAATTTTTAGAAAATGAAATTTCAATTTTTAAGTTTTCTTAATGCGCACTTTGGGCTTAAGAGAAACCACATTAAACTCTTTTTCAATATCTAAAGTTTGAACATAAAAAATTTTTCCGTTTTTTTAAAAAGGTGGGAACTTTTAGATTTTGCAATCTAGAGATGATGTAATAAATAATTTTAGAACGAATCACCCACATAATTCTAATTATAAATTAGAATTGTTTAATATACGACATAAGACCATACTTGATATGCTTTCCTTCGTCACGTTTCATTAATCCTAGATCGACAGTAGTACAGTTAAAAGGCAATTTTGATATCGCTAATGAAAAGATCGATAGAAATATCTATGGATAAGTAACTCAATAAATTACTCGCGGAGAGACTTAAGATTAATTACACGTGTGTCTTTTTAGACACAATTTTGCCTTTTAGGTATTAATAAGCGCTCAATTTTCCCTCTCTGTAGTTGACTGTTATCATCCGTGTCACTGCTTGGGGATTAAAAAATATTCTCAAAATGTACGGATACCTACATTAGTGAAGTGCAAAAATCGTCGACAAATTAACGCCAATGTTTGAAATTCAGGGAATGAACACCCGACCAGATAAGGGGTTACATTTTTTAACAACAAATGCTGTTACTTTATTATTATGGTAATTTATAAATCGCTGGAAATTGGAAAAACCTTAGAATATTCCCTATAATTACTACAAATTAAGCTCAATTTGAATGCCGAAAACAAATTACTCGTATAGTTAACAACTTCTATACCGCTAACAGTTTTTTACCTTATATTAGTGCAGCTTGGAAGCTAGCTATTTTGTGATAATGCTCCCCATATTTTTTTATCATTTGTCTGGTATATTCGCACCATTTCTACGTTTTTTTCTCGTCCTTTTCTTTATAGTGTCTATTCTTTTCTGATTTTTGTATCGGCATATCCGCCCGTCACAGTTTTGCTATCGTAGAATGACAACTCTCCTTGGGCAACACTATTTTACTGGCTTTAGCATACTGTGTAGGCGTTATGTTACCCTGTTCCTGAGGAAGAAAACTCGTTTGCTCAGTAAATTTGAACTGAGCTCAATTTACAGCTATTTATTGAGAATATCCGAAGGTTTTTCTATTTCCTGACTTAACAAGTTTTGGTGCTATTTTTACACTTATACGAAACTACTGATTGCTCTTTGCTACCTCCCGTGAATCCATTAATACATGTGAATTTAGACAATAGGCATTAATAAGCTAGGTAGTTTTGAGGTTATGTTTTCAATTATAAGAAGCTACTGATTGCTCATTGCTACCTCCCGTGACTCGATTAATTAATGTGAAATAGAGATTTTAAAAAAAATGAAGCTGGAGTATAAATCTACACTTATGTGAAATAGACGGTTTAAAAAAAAGCTGGAGTATATCTATATTCGCATCTCTTAATAGATTTTTTCTTCTTTTTTATTTTTGAGAAGTATTGGAAAATCTCTGTGAAGTCCACGAGTCATAGAGGATATTTCTTACACAAAGATATTTCTAAGTAGAGGTGGATTTTTCCGAGTTAAATCATATGAGAACATTTCATCAAAAAGTCATTAAAGATAGTATGACTAAGTATCGAACTAACAAACTGAAGTTATATTAACTTCTTTACTGGCTATCGAAATAACAATTAAACATGATTTTTTACTACATAATTCTCATGTCCCAACACTCCCCCTTTTCATAGCTTTTCTCAATACGTGCCATGAACTGTCTTCATTAAATCTTCATTCATTGCTTAACGCACATCCAGTCTAGACGGTTGTTAATTTCTTTCCGGCCACTGGTCATCTTCAAGTCGAATCTCCCCAAGCCCTCAAAATGTCTAAAACTCCACGGAGCCAAATCTTTCCATTATACGAGAAAAACTGTCTATGGAATTATTTCTCCCACTTCTTACGTATATTGGTTTCTGTTTGTGTCACTCTTTAAAATTTTGTAGGGATGACTACTACTTCAGTTCTCGTACCCTTGCGAAGGCAGTACAGGATTTGTGCCAAAACATATTTTGCCAAGAACGGTTGTTAGAAAGTCCACTTCAAGAAAAAAATGTTGAAACATGAGATATAATTTTAATAGAGTAAGTGTCCCAAATATCGCCCCTGTGCCTAATAGCGCCTACTCGTGTTTCTAAAGTCTGATTCATGCTATGTATGAGAAAATGCAGTAACTTCTTAGTTCTTGGTTTGTACTAACAGCGGCGCTAGCGACAACGCTCTTATCACGGACAACAGAAACTATATGGCGTCTGAAGTTGTTTTGGCTGTTGTCTTCGTAACTTTTCGGAGTTTTTCTTCTTCTCTTTTTTCCTGTCCCCCCCCCCCTCATGCAACCAGCAATATTGCTCAGAAGGACTTTGCTAGCAACGCCTTTTAACAAGTGCTCCTAATTTCGCCTGGTAGGCGGTAATAGAAACAGAGGTAGGCGATATTAGGAACCGCTCTGGAATTCCAATTGCTCTGGAAATTTCAATTTTTCCAATTTAGCTACATAACTTAAATAAGTACTGGTTTTGGAGCTGGTTGATCTCAGGATACCAAAAGAAATAGTTCTTAGGGATGTTCTTTAATTTTCCAGCCTAATCAGAAACTCAAAAGTGGATGAAATGTCGAAAAAAGTTAGGGTAGGCGATATTTGGGACACTTACCTTACCTTACAAGTTATGACAGAATATTAACAATAAATATCAAACGAGGAGTAAACCATCTTTGTGAAAATTTTCTTCATTTTTTTTCAACCGTTATAAGATCTTCTGTAAATTTTATCAAAGAGTATCGACGTACGGTTTGAAAATACTGCAATAATTTCTAAAACTTAGAGCTGAAAATTAGAAGAATTTGACACATTATAAATGACTGGGAGTGCCCCTGGGCTTACATCCAATCTTATATCTTATAAATGTAAAAAGCTCCCACGAAGCACATTGATATCATGTTTGTCTTTTAAATATCCAAGCTAGTTGGTACCCGTCACAACATGACGGCTGGATAGTAAATAAATGTACTAATACACAAATTATACTCAACACATCATTGGCAAATGTTGAAAATCATAATATTAAGAATAAAGAAATACAGTTTAAATTACTATTAAACCCAATAAAAAGAAATATGGTTACTCAACAGCGCGAAACAAACAATTTCCGTCAGGTTTGATTCTATATCTCACACACATAATTAAAAATAATATTTTATGTATAGTCTCCTCTAACGAAACTACTGCGGGTTATTAACGTAGGATTACTTATCGTTTGCTTGCCTCTTTTATTTATTTACTAGAAGGTAACCCGTCATTTTGACGTCATAATACTAATAATGACGTCATAATGGAAAAAGTATATGAAAGTTAAAAAATATCCCGAATTATCTAACAATATTGCATTTAATCCACACCTTGTAAAAGCAAACCATTTCATTATTTTTTATTTATTTAGTTTTTCATGCGATTGGAGTAGTAGACTGCCATCCAGTTTTTTACAGCTCACTACGCGATATGAATACTTGAGCTACTTGATTCATTCACATTCAAGTTTGTTTACTTTCAGAATTCATTGCAAAAGTAAACAGATTTTTAAAAACTTTTAAATATACAGCTAAAAACATCCAATTTTTTTAGTTCTGAATATTTTATAGAAAAATAGGCTGAAGAAACGTGATTTGATGGAGAAGATATTAGTTTTTAGGTAAGAAAAAATTCTGATCCACATCTGAAATTGAAATTAAGCCTAACCGGCCGTTTGTTTACTGAGAGCTTCAATTGAAAGATGAGTACAGCCCGGAAGTGTTATACAGAGACAAAGGCTATTATATATATAATTTTTTTTTTACGAATTTTGGTATTTTTCTGTTTAACTGTTTACTGCTACTGGGTTTGGCGCGCTGCCATAATTACAACTCGCGACGCAGGACAACTTTTTTCCCTATGAAGAACCATTATTGAGGAACGTAATCCTACGTTAAAAATGGTAGAGAGACAGAGAGAGAGAGAGCTAGCTAGAGAGATTCCTCGAAATAAACAAATTAACGCGTTTATGCGGTCTCGTGCTTACTAAGTATCTAAAGCCAGATTTAAAAATGTTACTGAGCATGCGCAGAAACAAATTAATGTGTTTATGCGGCCTCGTGCTTAGTGAGTAAAGCCAGATTTAAACATGTCACTGAGCATGCGCTGAAAGCAAATTTTAATTGTAAATTATCGCTAATTAATAGAAATTGCGGTTACAAAAACCAAATTTTACACATCTATAGATTAAAGTCTTTCGTTTAAGGCAAAAAATGAAGTAAATTGATTCGGTGGATTTTTCTCACGGACTGCCCAAAGAATCGGCTTAGCAGCTTAAATATGTAGATTACTTGGTATAGTGCATTCAGTGCAATCTTATATCCCTGCCTGATGTAAAATTTATGCTTTTTCTGTCAGTTTTATCGCATCTCTATATGCATTGTATTGAAAAAAATTCAGACACAATCCTTTTTGTATTATTCTGTCTTTTTTACTTCTGATTCATATTCGTTGATTACATATAATCTTACAAATGAATCTAAGTAATGAAGAGGAAGAACGTAGACATGGATTTTGAAAATGACGACTATGATGTAAATACTTTTTCAAAAAACTATGCATAGCATAATTTTTTTCTCGCTTCTTGTAGATTATTAACTAAACCTTTTTGATCCAAACTTTTGATTTATTCTAGAGTTTCTTTTACATATCCGACTATCAAATAGCTTCAAAAGGTAAAGTTGTGTTTTGAGTCAAATTTGGCATTGGAAATATTGCCTGATGTACTCAACATGCATTCTTAATTGGTAGATAGTTTACAGTTACTGTTTCAGCAAAATTTCTACCTCTAGAGCTAAACAAGCTGGATAATTCTAATTTTCACTTATCACAACATCTCTTCTTTCAAATAATTTAACCTTGCATCCTTCCGGTTTAAAAGTTAGACATCACCTGACACTGAGATTTTTTTGAATGTGAATATTAACATTTCGTCTTACTTACTCCGGTGTTTTACTAATAGTCATCGTTTCAGAGCGAATTTGTCTCATTACCGCTTAAACGATGGCTTTTAAAATTCTAACTGAAAAACATTTCTGAAGAATTAAAATAGAAATAGACGAATAAATAAAAAGATGCGAATAATGAAACCAACTGCTGTATTCCATGCAATTTTGTGAAATCAAAGCATCATTTTTCAGACATAAGTGTTTTCCTGTAGCATTAAAACCATTTTTCTTTCCGTTTATTAAACAATTTTTTTGTTCCCTTCGAGCAGATGAAACCGCTCGCCGAGAAGGTTAAAAATCATCTAATATATCAATCTGTATCATGAAATAAAAAGAATGGCGAACGCATTCATTGTAAGACGTTCTACACTGATTTTTTAAATGAAGAATGATGACGGTTTAGATGGATCAAAACAAGTTAGGCAGTGTCTTTGCAATTATAAAGCCATCGAGCGCAAAAAGAAGCTGGAGGGATATTATGCCACACATCATCAATATTATCTTTGTTATTTTTTCATTAAGGGAATTCTAAAAGTTTCTATTCGACACTTTTGTATTGTTAATAATATTTTTTTACACTCTTGTCTTAAAACAGATAAAATACATAAAATTTCAGCGTTATAGAAAAACCGTTTAGAACAATTTTATTCAGGGAGCAAGGGATCTTGAACGTCGAATTTTTTAATTTTCAATTTTTAACTCTATATACAGGATAAGAATGATTAATATTCTTTTTTACTACACTGAAAACTCTAGAATTGAAAAATAAAGATTTTTTGGCAGAATAATGCCTGTTTTTAAAAAAAAAATATTCAAAAATGCTATCCTTTTTCAAAATGCTCCATGCGGATTCTATATCATTTAAAAGCCTTATTTTTTTTAAATATAAGTTTACCATATATATATACTAGCTGAATACCCGTGCTTCGCTACGGAGTACATTTTAGGAAAATTACAGCGGATATTTTTATAGACAAAGTAATGTAGAAGAAAATATTCAAATTAAATCTAATAGAACATACTAAAGAATATAGTACAGTTAACATAGTACAGCTTGAGGAACATTTCTTTTACTGTATTTTAATATTCTTTTGTCAATTTATTTCGTTCTTATGCACGTGACGCAAAATTAATTTAAAGTATCAGAAAAAGAAAAGAAATCTCGTGATCCGCATTTAATAAATAAAATTCTAAAAATTAATCTTTAAAAATTCACCAAAAATCAGAAAATGATGGAGGTAAAGATTCGAAACAGATTTCATTTTAAAGGAATTTTATGGTCTTTCTCGTGATATAAATTTTATAACTCTCAGATTGTTATTTTAAATGCAAGCGTTAAAAAATGTTACAAAACAGCCTAAAAATTTAATTTAAAAAAATCTAAGAAGAATTTTTCAAAAATCTTTGTAAGTGCACCCCTACACTATAAGAAGAATTGCCATGCAAAATTTCAGCCCTTTAGGTCCTGCGGTTTGGTCTGTGCGTTATCTGTCAGTCAGTCAGTCACGGAACTATTTTGTATATATAGATAAACATAATTATGCACTGAATTTTTTGTATTAATCTAAAGACATAAACAATATTTCTTTTTAATATGCCTGTTATGTGTTTACTTTATTTCATGGTCTCTAAATTTGAAAAATATATGTGGTTTCGCAGAATGATGTAAAGATTTGAGATAAACACTCCAGTTAACAATCCTGAGAAATTTGAAAGAAATCAGTAGAAAATGAAGGCGCATGGACCACTTTTGAAGAATTTTAAAAAACAGGTCTTATTCTTCCAAAAAATACTTACTTGGGAATTCAGTGTCTTCAATGTAGCAAAAAAAATAATAATAATAATTCGCATTATGTATAAAGAATAAAATACTGAAAATTAAAAAGAAAAACGAGGTTGAAGGTCCCTTGCCCCCTTAAAGTAATACAAGAACTGAGAAATTTAAAACGTGGCAACTAAACATAAGAGAAGCTTAAAGACAATAAATTTGCTTTTAATCCATTTCTGAAAAATAAAAAAATTAACATAACATCGAATATTTCCAATTTCAAACTAAAGAATTTTTTTCTTTTTTTTTGTGAGAAATGAATCCAGACACTTAAACTTAGTAAATTGTGCTTTTGTGTAATTTCTCTGAAACCTTCAAATTATTTCCGTATTTGAATCTTTGTTTACAGTTTTATATTTTTAATATTTTCCAAAACTAATGAACATGCTGATGTAAAGCCCAATTTTGTAATTACGTAATGGCAATCCTACTCGTAATTTTTTAAAAATTATTTTATATAGCTTAACGTTTTGATGACATATCTAATTATTTTTCAAGATTTAAACCGATGTTAGCTTTAAACAGGGGGAATAACACCTATGTGTTTAAAAGAAGGAATAAGTGTTTATGTTTCTTGTTAGAGGAAAAAAAGCAAAAACAAAAAGTCAAAATGCATTTTTGAGGTGATATTATTTATTTTTTGTAAGGGTCTAGTATATATTAGCCTCCGTTTAAACTTTATTTTATCGAAAATGATTTAAAATTTCAAAATTACATTTAGATTTAAATATATTTACTTCAGTATCCATTGTTTCTTCAATAACATATCTTTTTATTACCTTTATAAATCACCATTTTTATCACCTTATCATCACCAAATATATATCACTTTTTTATCCCTTTTACACACCATTTTATCGTCTTTTTAAAGAATTTGAACGTCTTGTATTATTGAAAAGTGTTGATTTTAAACCTATTATTTTGGTGTTGCTTTGAGCTTTTATATATACTCCTTTTCTTGTGCTTAGAGCTTTGTGTCCTACTATGGACCTTGCGCCATAAAACCCAACCAACCTTCAATAACATAAAATTTTACTAAACGATCAGCAGATTAGTAATTTTTTATGCTTCTTTGCTTATTTAAGTCTATTATTCATTGTACATGAATTAGATCTGACATGGAGGCAATTTTATTCTAGACCTTATCTCATATTTGTCACTATTACTACAAGTCTATAACTTTTATTCAGTGACCGAAATATATTTTTTGATGAAAGAGGTTTCAAATGATATGCATATGCTATAAAAGGCATCAATTACCAACGCATTTTTGTTGACATTAATCCACACGTAGAAGCTCCTGTGCTTTGCAGTTAACATACTTTCTCTTCCATTCAGTCTGAAACTTAATTCAGTTCGGGATTAAGTTCACAAGCGATATAATTTTGTAAAGAGCAAATGTAGATAAAATATAAAAACTGCAATTCACTTTTCATTTACCCCTATTTAGTCATATTGGGGTAACTAATTTGGAAAATTGAGGGTTTACTTTAAAGGAGTTTAGATCCTAAGATATCTTCATAGATTGGTTTTGAGTCATGTTTCCATCAAACTATCTGTAAGCATCAGGATCTCTAAAAAAGCGTCAAGGTTTCTGTGTACTAACCCTATTGGGTTCGCTCACTTCAATGTTAACCTATGGAGAAAATGTGTCTACTATTTATAACTACCTAAATGCTGATAATCCAATAAAAATGGTATTTTCAGATAGCCTGAACTTTTCTACACCTTGCAACAGGATTCATTTTATAAGTTTCGTCCCCCCAAAGGCATTAAAGAGCGTTTAAAACTATACCAGATTTTCCCCCGAATAATTTAAATTTTAAAATATTATTTGCATTAAAAAAAACGAAAAATACCCTAAGGTGTAAATTTTTTTTCTCTATTACGGAGTTCAATTTTAAACAAAATCTTTCAATCCAAGTCGGTAATCCTTGGACACATTTTCTCTATAGGTTAACTTTGAGGTGAGCGAATCCAATAGGGTTAATACACAGCAGCCTTAATTTCACAAGCGCTAGAATTTTATAAAGAGCAGATGTAGGTAAAATTAAAAAACTGCAAATTCACTTTTCATTTTCCCGTACTTAGTCATATTGGGGTAACTAATTTGAAAAATTGAGGTTTTACCTTAAAGGAGTTTAAGTCCGAATAAGTAAGTCTTCATAGACTGGTTTGAGTCATGTTTTCATTCATCAAGCTATCTGTAAGCGTCTGAATCTCGAAACAAGCGTTAAGTTTGGGTTTGGCGTCATCTCGCCGTCAGAAAAAAACCTTATACAATTTAGTTTGCTACAACATATTTTTTAAAAACTTTTTGGTGTAGCTTCCTTTCTTTACCAGAAAGTTTTTTTCTTTGAACTCTCGTTCCCTGACTCCTTTCGTTTTCTGTTTTTTTTGTCTAAGTTTTTATACCTTATCGTTATTTTACATTTTTTTTCGTGTGCCATTATTCTTTCTGCCGCAGTTCATTCGATAATGCCATTATTTAGTTTGTTTTAGCCGTATTACATCTCTTGGTTAGTTAAATATTATTTGTGTGATTTCCGACAGATGAAAGTTATTTTATAATAAAATAATTAAAATTTTACATGACACCAAATGTTTATTCCTAAAAATATAATTTAGCTGTTGATTTTAATTATTCTGCGTCATATCTTTCATCGTTGCATTTAAAATAAATAAATGTAATAAATATCTATTAAAATATATGAAGTTTCGTCTCAATGTAGTTCCTTTAGCCCAGAGATCATTAATTCTGAGTTTTGACATTTTTTTTCTGCGTGAGAAATACCTACAGATTTTAGATCTAAAATTTCTTTCGCATAAAAATATGATCAAACAACATTATAAAATATAATGCAGAATCAGGTCCAGATTCACGCGTGAGATTCAGATGCAACTGCCTTAATATTAAAAATTTTCCAGTTTGAAAATTTCCTTCAATCATTTTACAAGGGAGACCAAAATTTGGTTTCATAAAACGGCCTTGACCTGGCCGGGAAAAAAAGGCAACTTTAAACAGATACTAAATTGTGGCTTAATGTCACAATACGAAATATAGGTGGGTAATTTCTTGCAAGAAGAAATAGGGTAAACAGGAACTTTTACAGAGGTTGTTCGCACATTTTTTTAGACGATTTTGGTAAGCGGTAATAAAGAATCGCTTGCTGCAAAAGAAATAATTGCAATTGTACTATGTTTTTAAAAGTCAAAATTATCGTCTGCGGCTTGAAAGTTTTGTTTTTATTCAAAATGGCGTTTTTAACAAAGCAGTGGTTCGAAGTCTACATTTATGCTCTTTCCGAAGAGAAATATGCATACTCCGTTATCCAAAAACGATGTGAGAGTCATGGTTTTGTGATATCTAAAGCGTCGATAGGTAATATCGTCAACAAGAAAGGAAAAAAAAACGTCAAATTGGAGCCTCAAGAGGGACAAAAATTCCAAACAAGTATCCAAGGAAAAAACGGACATCTTCGACTATTGCAAAGGTACGATGTTTAATGTTAAAAGAAAATCCCCCTAGTCAAAGGACAGTTGCAAAATCATTAAAATGCTCGGTGTCCACTGTAAACAAAATGATAAACGTTGCGTTTTTTCGCTTTCTTAAGATTTAAATCAATGTGCATCGTCTTCTTCCAAATCATATCGCTGAACGCAGGACACGCTGCAGAATTCTATATGAGAAACACTTATCCAAAGAAAAATGGAAAACAATTGTCACAATAGATGAATCATGGGTGTATTTAAATGACTGCAACAAAAAAAAGAGCCATTTATTATCATAAAAGGGGAGAAAAAATTTAAGTACATGGTTCAAAGAATCGAAAGAAAGTTTTTCTAAGGGATTCATGATTGTTGCTGGTTTTTCTTATAATGGCAAATTAAGAATAAAGAGAGTGGAAAAAATGTCAAGATTAACTCCAAATACTATCAGGAACATATTTTATCGCCAATTTTTCTGAATGAAATACCATCGCTTTACCCTCAGTGCCATCAATCTGTGAGACTCCATCAGGACAAAGCTAGCAGTCACACATCAAAATCCACTGTAAATTTCCTAAAAGAAATGGAACAAAAAACTGGTATCAAGGCCATACCCTTCACTGATATCCCTACTAAATCTCCTGATGTATCACCTATGGATTTTTGTGCTTTCGGACTTTTAAAATCTGCATTATCCAAACGTCGTCCCAAAACCCTTACGGACTCTGGAAAGCTGTTCAGGAGGAATGGGATAGAATACCTCTTCTGACACTTCAAAATGCATTATTATCCTGGAAATTGCGGTGTCGAAAGATTGTTCAGAATTAGGGATGTCAATCAGAATATTTAAAACACAAGAATTTTATGTAATTTAGTTTTGTGAATACAATATACATCGTCTAAAAAATGTGTGAACAGCCTCTGTATAAGACATGCACTTTAATTCTTCAAGGAAAGGTCTGATCCACTTGTGGACCTTTGACTACAATTGCGTGAACCTTAAGGGGTTCATGTATTCCAGTCCCAAAATAATTTAATATTGTTAACACTCTTAGATCACATCACGCAAAAATGATACTGCTAATAATCATATTGATAAAACTTTAATTTGATACAACATCGTTTGCTCCTTTGGTTGATTATATCTCCTTGGTGGCAATGATCTGGTAGCAAGATCAGGACTTTTGAGGGATAATTTGACCTGTGGAAAAATACCAACACTTTTCCATGCTAAATTTGATAACGCTGCTTTATATAAACCAAACTACGAACTGACTCCCTAAATACCAGATTTTTTTTCTCGTCTTGGACCTCAATTCCTCGAAGTTTGTCAAACATCGGAATCTAAAATTTTAAATTTGAGAACTGGACTAATCCATATTCTTAATTTACTACAGCCATAAGCGTATGCTTGTTTTCATGGACAAGGGGGAGAAAACTTAAGTGATACCCACTATGTTCTGAATTTTTTAGTATAAAACAATCAGTCCAATAGAGTTCTTCCGATCTACTCCTATTTTTCTCATTAATCCAGTTTTTAACTATTGTTTATATCGGCTGGATCGTTTGAACATTTGGTCAAGTGCTTACCAGAGGTGCATTATATTTCTTTCCAACAGTCAGGAGCCACTATAATGACTGTCTACCGTGGCCAGGGGTCCAACCCGGCTCTCGAAACTTCTAGGTTGGACTTCTACCTACAGGAAAAATCCGGCGATTTTTGAAAAATTCCCTTCCACACTTTGAGAAAAATTTTATCTTCATTTTTCGTCGCTGTTTTTAGCTAAAATAATTGTAAGATGTTTACATATTTGATCTGTCAGTTATTCACCCAGTCATAACAGTATGACAAATGAATTTCATTATATCAAAGAAATAAGGGAATATTTACACGTGTGCACTCTTTGCAAGGTTAGACAAATGCTTCAATTTGGAAAAACTGCTCAAAGAATATCGCATATTCTTAAATGAACTTTCTATAAAATGTTTTTTTTCCTTATACATCATGCTTTTTACTGGATCACGGAAATTACCACTACTTTAGCAGCATGGCGAAACTAGAATTCGTTAGAGGGATGAGATGAGGTTCTTTTCTGAGTATGGGATGTTCCATTTCATAGAGGGCCTGATTTTTTCGGTTTTTAGAGTCGAAGGAATTCTTTCCTTTGCAACATTGCTGTGAGAATGACTGTAAACAAAATATTAATCCTTATTTTAATCAAGTACTGTGATTAGGTAATTAAGAGTTTTTTTTCTCATATGAGTAGGCAAACTTACATCAATATTAAAAGCTAATTTGTGTAGTAGAGTGGAGTTCATATTATATGTTATGAACAACAAAGAATAAAAATAACTATCACATAAAATAGGGAAATATAAAAGCTTCATACAGCAAGCTAAAACCCAGACTAAATAAATTTAAACAATGGCTGTTTAGCCCTCAATTTCAACGAATAAAATAATATCACCTTTGCTTAATATCAAAAATTGGCACCCTTCATCGGGCGTGCCAATTTTTGGAACACCAGCAGGCACGCGTGGCACAAAGTGCAACGTCTCTTTCAACCTTGATAATTCCTTTTGTAATAAACTTTTTATTTTCAAATTGAAAATAATAATTCTGCT
The DNA here is from genome assembly GCA_907164885.2 of Dolomedes plantarius. Lineage (NCBI taxonomy): Eukaryota > Metazoa > Arthropoda > Arachnida > Araneae > Dolomedidae > Dolomedes > Dolomedes plantarius. Next base: position 85,804,664 of record OU015496.1, on the reverse strand, counting down.
TTTTATGAGAAAATATAAAATGTTGATAATATTGAGATATATTTATAATATAAGGCCAAAGAATGCAGATACAATCGCCTTATTTCAAAAGTGTTCGGTTTATTGGATCTAAGGAAACTTGCGAATGGATTCTATTATGTCAAAAAACTTAAAAAACAGTGAGATTGTCCATCTTCGTCATATGCGGAATACCGTGTAATAACTGCATATTTTATCGACTACATCAACTCCTGCTTTTGTCGCATTGTAATTCAGTATAATCGCTGTTTTACCACGGTTAAATCACGACTACCAATGAATGGAAAGGAATACAAGGGTCAGAAAATCAGACCTGCATTAGGAAGGGTGTAGCTATAAATAGAAACTGCTTAGAAACATTCAAATCTTACATGTAAAAACAAACCATTCAAAATTACGAAAATGTTGCAACCATTCAGCGGGCGCGCCCGCTGAAGGGTTAAGAGTATTTTTTCCTCTTAATTTATAAAGCCCACATGAACGAATAAATTAGCCGCCTCTTTAAGATGATATAAAAATCAGAAAGACCCCAAACAGAAAATGTGACATTTCTCGACTCATTTTCTGACGAGAAAGATTCATTCATGTTTATACTGCCTGCTCCATAGTGTTAAAATCCCGGCTGTATCATTAAATATATACAGTGGCTCCCAAAAGCGTTCGTACACTTACGATTTTCAATGAAATAGGGGTCTATCCATTGATTAAAATGAATATTTCAGAATGGGTATTTAATAATAAGATCTATAATCTATTCTTACCAAAACTGCATGAAATATTTTAAAACATAGTAAAACTTTATTTTTAAGAAACCAATAATCGAAAAATAACAAAAACTTTATCTCACAAAAGTCATCGTACACTTGTAAAAAATCTCTACATATTAGTAAATATTCTAATTTTTCGTTAAATTAATATTTAGTAGGATATCCTTTAGCATCCACAACAGCTTTTAAACGTCTGGGAATAGATTGCTTTAGTTCTTTTGTAATTTTTGCATCAATGTTCATAATTGTTTTTAGTTCGCTTTTCGTGTGAATGTCGTGTTTTCGTACTCGAACCTCCAGTTCTCTCCAAATATGTTCTATTGGGTTTAAATCTGGCGATTGAGGTGGTGTTTTCAAAACTTGTGGACAATTATAGAGACACCAGATGAGAACGCTGAGAGCCGTGTGCTTAGGATCGTTATCTTGATAAAAAACAAAGTTGTTTCCAATACCCAAATTTTGAGCTAATAATTTTAAATTGTCTCTTAAAATATTTATAAAAACAGCATGATTCATTATGCCATCAGTAAATACCAAATTTCCTAGTCCTGATGCTGACATGCACCCCCACACAAGGATACCTCCACCGGCATGCTTAACTGTTCCTACTAAGTTCTTGGGATTAAGTTCCTCATTTTTTTCTTCTCGATACAATTATACGTCCATCAACCAAAAATGTTCATCGGCAAATAAGACATTATTCAAATAGGTTTGGGGCTTATTTATCATTGATAGTGTGAAGGGAAGCCTAAACTTTCTGTTTTTCTCACTCACAAAAAAATTTTCTATGGGCAGAGAACGCCCATGTAATCCAGCTGTTCTGAGAACTCGTCAAAAAATTTCAGGTGAAATTGAAGTAGAAAATGTTTCATTGAATTCTGCAGAAACTTTTACAGCACTCGAACAAATTTTCTAATTATAAATCGCTAATCTCGTTTTGTTAACTTTGCCGGACGGCCTTTTCTTACCTTGTTTTCAATCCAATTTTCTTCTTTAAAGCGTTTTTTCACATACTGCACAGTAGAATGGGATAAATTAAGTAATTTAGCAATATTCCGAACTGATTTACCACTACTATGATGAAAAATAATCAATTTTCGAATGCTGTTTGTTGTTTCTTTACGACTACGAGCCATTTTTAAATAATAAATAGAATATTACGGAGTAGGCAAGCAAAAATTAAAGCCAAACGATATTTTAAATGCCAACACAATTCAAAAATAAAAATAAAGCACCAGACGATAATTTTAATTATGAATTTATCCGAAAATATTTCAGTGTACGATGACTTTTGTGAGATAAAGTTTTTGCTACTTTTTGATTGCTGGTTTCTTAAAAATAAAGTTTTACTATGTTTTCAAAATATTTCATGTAGTTTTGTTAAGAATAGATTATAGATCTTATTATTAAATACCTATTCTGAAATATTCATTTTAATTAATGGATAGACCCCTATTTCATTGAAATTCGTAAGTGTACAAACACTTTTGGGAGCCACTGTAGTTCGCAGCGATTAATCAATTTGAAATATCGAATTTCTAAGAGATGGATATCGAAATCATTTAAACACCATTTCGGTAAAGTCCCATTGGATGTGCGGAACTGGAATTATTTAGAAATTAGTTCTGTGTAAATGCACTTAAACACGTGCCGTCTGGAAAGCCGTCTAAGATTTTCCCGCCCTCAGACTATCCCAGTGCCCTTGGATAGTCGCTAGACATTTACATATCCTCAGAATCTTTTTAGAAAGAATGTTTTTATTCAAGTAAGTGTTGCGTTCCCGAAAGTAGCCTGAAATGCTAATTTATCGTGATCAAAAGGCGGAAAGGCATCTACTGAGGGACTATAACCTCTTTTTCTTTTATGTGTTAACTTCATTTTCTCTTCTTTTGAAATTTTACTTTATTCATTCTCTTTTTTTTTCTTGCTTCTCACTCTTCATTTTCTTTTTGCTTTTCCTGTCCCTTCACTATGACACGGGGCTATTTCACTATGGTAAATTGTTTGATCTGCAACCCTTGACTAAGAAGGCGTTTTGAAGACTTCGAAATTTAGTATCTCACTCTAAAAGTGAATATTTTAGACATATTTTTTATATGTATGATTTCGCTGGTTATGGCTGCCGTGTACTAACCCTATTGGATTCGATCACCTCAGTGTTAACCTATGTAGAAAATGTGTCTAATATTGACAGCTACATAAATGCTGATAATCCAATAAATATGGTATTTTCAGATAGCCTCAGATATTTTCTGCACCTTGCAACAGGATTCATTTTAAAAATTTCGTCCACCAAAGGAATTTAATAGCATTTTAAACACACTAGACCACATTTCCTCCCCGAATAATTTAAATTTAAAAATATTTGCATTTAAAAAAACGAAAAATGCCTTAAAGTGTAAAATTTCTTTCTGAAATTACGGAGCACAGTTTTAAAAAAATCTTTAAATATAAGTTGGCAACCCTTGGACACATTTTCTCTATAAGTTAACATTGAGGTGAGCGAATCCAATAGGGTTAGTACACAGCATCCTTAAGGGGTAACATACCTTTTAAAGGCCAAGAAACTCGACAAACATATCCCTATTTTCAGTCATCAGTAGTTACTAAAATAATTTATTCGGAAATATGAAAATTTTTCTCTGAGTTAAACACTCTTTCTTCTATATAAATATGGCTCTCAATATTTTTTTACGTTGAAGATCAATTTTTTAATTGTTTAAAATTTCAACCATTGTTTATTTCATTGTTATGTCATTGCGCACATGATATCCCCAAAACAGTTGGCTAGAATACCATGAGATTTTATACACGGGCAATATAAACATGTATCATTAAAATGATCAACTATTATATCATTCCTGCCGTAAAAATTTTAATTGCAGTAAAATCTATCGAAATCTATACAGTGGAACTTCGCATAACGAGCACAATTCGTTCTAGAGTCTTACTCGTAATGCGAAACACTCGTTAAGCAAAACAATTTTTCCCATACAAATTAATACAAAATACGATCATGCGTTCCATGCCAAAAAATACTCAAAGTTCTTAGATGTAACGTTTATTATTTAAAGAAAATTACTTATACATAAATTCTTAAGGAACAAAATCATCCATTGGTAGTTTATTATTTATGAATTTATGACACATACCTAATTTTTTTACTAGAAAGCTATCTAGCGACATTTGCTTTTCTCGGCGCTTCAAAATTTGCTGAAAATGTGTCACCGCATTGTCAATGAATAAATTTATAGCGCGCATAGCCACCGTCTTATCAGGATGATTCTTTTTTAACTTACGATGCAACAGTTTCCCATGCTTTCATCATTTCTTTTATTCCTCCAGAAGATTGTTTTTTTGCTGTTTCTTCGTCCTTCTCCACTGACAAACTCTCCTGTACAACTGCTTGCTGTGAAAGACACTGCAATTCTATTAGCTGTTCGGTGGTCAGCTCTTGGTTGTGCTCTTCCACAAGCTCCTCAATATCATTGTTATCCTCCAGTCCCATCATATTTGCTTCTCGAACCATCCATGACTACCCTTAAATACTTATTTTACGGCCGTTGCTGATCCTGGTGACGTGAAGAGGGGACCTCCTTCCACGTCACTCGTTATGCGAGGTGCTCGTTAAGCGAGGTTCCACTGTATATTCAAGTTGCTAAGTCGATTTTTTGGGCAGTCCGGGAGAGAAAACTAATGCATCAATTTACTTTGCTTTGGTCTTAAACGAAAGATTGTAATCTGTAGATTTGTCAAATTTGCTTTTTATAACAGCAAATTCTATAAATTAGCGGTCATTTAAAATTAAAATTTGCTTTCTGCGCATGCTCAGTGACTTGAAATCTGGCTTTATATACTCACTAATAACGAGGTCGTATAAACACATTGTTTCTGCGCATGCCTAATGACATGTTTAAATATGGCTTTAGATACTTACTAAGCACGAGGCCGCATAAACACGTTAATTTGTTTAATCCGAAGAATCTCTCTAGCTCTCTCTCGGCCATTTTTACTTTTAATTATGTTTGTGAGATATAGAATTAAACCTGACAGAAATTCTTTCTTTCGCGCTGTTGAGTAACCATATTTCTTTTTGCTGGGTTCAATAGTAATTTTTAAAGTGCATTCATCTATTCTTAATATCATAATTTTCAACATGATGTGTTGAGTATAATTTGTGTATTAGTACATTTATTTACTATCAAGCCGTTATGTTTTGTACGGATACCAACTAGATTTTTTTCGAAATTTAAAATTTTTTAAAAACCTTTCTTTTCTATGAATAACTAAGAATTTTGATTTCAAAGTCGGTCACTTTAAACATATATTATGTAACTTAATTTTGAAACTAAAAAAATATGTATTCATTAATATACGGACGCAAAGTCTGCGTGCAATGACATAATGAAAAAAACAATGGTTTAAATTTTAAAAAATTAAAATATTTATCTTCAACGTAGAAAAAAATTGAGAGCCATATTTATAAAGAAGAGAGAGTGTTTAACTCACAGTAAATTTTCCATATTTCTGAATAGAATATTTTAGTATCTACTGATAATTAAAAATAGTGATATGTTTGTAGAGTCTCTTGGCCTTTAAAAGGTATATGTGACCCCTTTGCTTTTATGTCTGAAATCTTATTCATAGCTTAGACCAGACTTCATAGCAAACTGTGGGTTCCTGTAATAATTGGAGGTGTCACGGATAGTTGGAAGTAAATTTATATCATATTGAATTATTTAATTAAAAATGTTTTAAATGTGATTATCGTTTTGAAATCACGCTCTTTTTAAATTTTAAATTTTGTTCATTTTTACCTAAATGAAATAAAACCACATATTAACATTTAAATATGAATATTTAGTCACATGACATTTGCCAAAAACAAGTGCGGTAAATAAGCGAGACATTTTTATCATTATTATGCAAGAAAATACCCAATATCTAGTTCATCGATTTTAAAGGTAGTTTGTCAACATTTTTCTTATTTCTTTTTGCTAACATTTTCTTAATTTAAAAAAAAATTGCTTCTAACTAAACATTTTCATTGGGGGTCGAGTGATTCTTTTATTGAAAGAAAATGTGTCAGGTCGAAGAAGTTTGTGCATCATTGGCTTACACTACGACAGGAGCGCAGTGGTATTTTGTAATACATTTAAAGCTAAATTTTCCAAATGGTTTCTGTGCTTTAGCAATCTAGTACTTCCAAGAAATTCCGAGTTATTCTTGAACTTGAAATTTTCCCAAAGCTAAAATTACATGAATTTTAGCTTTGACTTTAAAAATTTTGTGTGATTAAAAATTTTATGAACAGACACACACGGAGAAAAAAAATGGACTTAACTCGTAGTGAATTGAACGTTTGAATAATTTCAATCAAAAATCCTTTCCTTTTATATATATATATATATATATATATGTATGTATTAATTAGATAGTTGAAAATTAACAAACAATTTTGACTGATGCGACCATATAATACTACACAGATATCAATAAGGCAAACAGAATAGTACTAACACAGAATGGAAATGGAGGCGTTATAGTTGATGACTGGGGGGGGGGGGACCCCCAACCCCGGTTAAACATGTTTTAAATCCGGATAACACTCCCGGTGGTCGGCTACAACACCAAAACCTTATAGATCAATTAAAGTGAAGCAATGAAATTAAACCAGAGATTATCATTAAATAATAAAACTAATTATAACGCTAAAAAACTAAATAAGTATAAACGTAAAATATATCAATACATCTAATATATTAATTCATCAACTATAACGCCTCCATTTCCATTCTGTTTACCTTATTGATATCTGTGTTTATAGTATTATATGGTCGCATCAGTCCCCGTTGTTTGTTAATTTTCAACTATCTAATATTATGTAATAAATTTTGTGAGCAGCTTGGCGCCTAAATTTTATTTACTCATTCTTAGTGAGCTTTTTACCTGAATTATTAAAATTCTCTATTTACATTTGTAAGAAGTATATATATATATATATACATACACACACACACACGTAGGTAGGCTGAAAAGTATTGCACACATGCTTGTAGAGCGCGAACGAAATGACCTTCAAAACAGCGCCAAGTGGCATTTGCAAGTTCCATCCCTCCTCAATACGCATGCGCAGGTTTGAAATCGTTGTGTTCATCCTGTGTATTTTGAAAAGCGGTAGTATGGAGACGTGTTCTAGTGCTATGTCAACGGCGAGTTATACAGCGCGCTGTTATCGAATTTTTACAGCTGAAAATGTGAGTCCTACTGAGATTCATCGTCGTTTAAAGGCTGTTTAAGGTGACGATGCTGTTCATAGGGATACTGTAAATCGATGGGTAATAAAATTTCGTGGTTTCGAGCCTGGAAAAGCCATAATTGTTGATGAAACACGCAACGGACGTCCGATCACTGCCACAGACGATGAACATCGCAAACTCGTCGACGATTTGATTCAAAATGACCGGCGAATCACTCAAAAGCATATCATCGCAAACCATAATGGAGTATCCAAGTAATGTGTCTGCTTCATTATATAACGATTGGGATACCGTAAAATCTGTGCTCTATGGGTACCACCAGGGCCTTTTTATCGCATGGGCAAATCGGGACTTTGCCCAGGGCCCCCTGAAGCTAGGGGGCCCCAAAGCCCCCTTGGTGTATGCACCTAGTATTTCTAATAGTATGTTTTTTTTATAAATGTCCGTAAGGGAGGGCCCCAAATAGCATCTGCCCAGGGTCCCCCAGCGTTCATAATCGGGCCCTGGGTACCACGCCGTCTCACAGGCGAGAACAGCGTCGGACTGGAGAGGCTCTGCGAAACCTGAAGTTTGAACCGATTCCACACCTTCCTTATTTCCCCGATCTTGCGCCTTACAATTTTTATTTTTTTTCCTCTACTCAAGAGAGACCTAAAGGGTAATCATTACACCTCGGACGATGTGGTGAAGGCAGCTGTCAAGTCGTGGATTCGAGAAAAGTCGGAAGAATTTTTCAGTGACGGAATGAGAAAACTTGTTACACGTTGGGAGAAATGTGTTAGCCTTAACGGTGACTATGTTGAAAAATAAATATGTGATTTTGAAGCTTAAGAATTGTACTTTAATGTTCTTTTTGCCCGATCTCGCTATTTCTTTTTGTTCGCGCTCTACAAGCATGTGTGCATTACTTTTCAGCCTACCCTCGTATATGCTCTATTTTGTTTAGCCTTAGTGCAATAAGGAAAATATCGTCTTTCTTGTTGATTCCAAGGCAGCAATTATGACTTCAACAACTTTCAACCACTGGGAATGCGACATTTCCAGGAATTGCATTGAAAAACAGATAAGCTGTTGAACGTCAAGAACCGCATTGTTTTGCAGTGCATTCTAAGCCACTGCGGAATATATGGAAATGAGCGGGCAGATATATTGGCTAAAAATGGATCTCAAATGATGCAACCAGATCCTCCCTTGCCTGTGCAACATATAAAGCGATATATATCCTCCTGTATTAAATCTATCTGTATCAGCCTGTATAGAGGACGGCTTCTGGGAAAAAGTGGAATTCCCTATTGAATAAGTCGGCGAGAATTTCTAGCTCCTTGCCTAGAGCGGTCGGTGTGGCTTGCTTTAGACTTGCCACCGTCAGGACTATTTACAGAGCCACCTGTATCGAATGGGACTAGCAGATACATATACCTGCCCTCCTTGCGACTGTGGCGTGCCCATTAATGGAGAGTCCCTCAGCATATTCCCTGCTGTTCTTGATTGTTTCCCTTTATGTGTTACTAACGGAGCCCTTGGCGATTGTTTTTATTGTTCATCTTTGTATTGGGCTGCTTGTCGACTCATGACCGAGAGATCGGAGACGGGCATAGGATTAATATATATATATATATATATATATATATATATATATATATATATATATTCATTCGGGGTGGGGGGAATAAGTTGCGAGAGTTTTATCTTGTTCTCAGAGTGATGTAAGACCTAGTGAATACATAAAATTTAATTCCCATAACTGACCCTATAAATATATATATATTTTTAAACACAAAGTTTTTGATCGATCACCAATCGCGAGCACCGAATACAAATAAACCGTTCTAAGCCTCTGTTTGCAAAGCACTGAAGAAAAGATTTATGAATAAGAAGGAGAATAAAAAGAAATTTATTCTTGAATACACATGTAACAGGTATTAATCTTCGAAGGTTAAGCAAAAATCCTTTATGGATAATTGCGGGTACAGCCGAACAAATGGTGTATACAGCAGGCAAGGTCACCACTTTCTTTTGTCGATTACCAAAGACCTAAAACTTTTCTTTTTTTAAAAAAGGGGGAAAAAACATTCTTGCATTCTATTTAAGTTCTAGTTTTTAAATTTCTCTATTGTTTTGCAATATGAAATAGTAAAAGATGAAATTTACAGATTCATTCTTCGTAAAAATTAGATGAAGTTAAAATTTCCATTCAAAAATTTAATACAAATACTTAATACAAAAACAAAAATTTAATACAATACACGTATATAACCTCCAAATTCGTGCACCAAAAATGCCATTAATTTCATCCCCTTCCAGTTTTGCGTCGACTATAATATTACGAAAGGAATATATAAGCATTGAATATTTATGTTTATTTAATTTTTAAGATTATCAATAATTTAATTTTCGTGAGATAAAATATTTTTCACTTTACCATTTAACGTATATTCTTGCGGCCAGCAGCAGCTCTCCATAAAGTAATATGGGCCGCATCACATTTCAAGTTAGTTGTGCAGGCCTGCTTTAGAACATGGGTACTCAGACTGCGGCCCCAGACAGTCACACTTATTATCAGCCAGGTGCTTTTGTAAACATAATTTTGGAATTGGGTACTCAGATTGCGGTCCGTGACTGTGTACTCATTTTCAGACAGGTGCTTTTGTAAACATAATTTAAGATTTGGGTACTCAGATTGCGGTCCGTGACTGTGTACTCATTACCAGCCAGGTGTTTTTGTAAACATAATTTTGGAAATGGGTACTCAGACTGCGGTCCGGGACAGTCACTCATTATCAGCCAGGTGCTTTTGTAAACATAATTTTGGAAATGGGTACTCAGACTGCGGTCCGGGACAGTCACTCATTATCAGCCAGGTGCTTTTGTAAACATAATTTTGGAATTGGGCACTCAGATTGCGGCCCGAGAGAATCACACTCATTATCAGCCAGGTGCTTTTGTAAACATAATTTTGGAATTGGGTACTCAGACTGCGGCCCGAGACTGTCATACTCCCAAAAAGCACACGGCGGGCCTGACATAGCACAAAGCCCAACTGGGAAAAAGGGACTGTCACACTCATTATCAGCCAGGTGCTTTTGTAAACATAATTTTGGAATTGGGTACTCAGACTGCGGCCCGAGACTGTCATACTCCCAAAAAGCACACGGCGGGCCTGACATAGCACAAAGCCCAACTGGGAAAAAGGGACTGTCACACTCATTATCAGCCAGGTGCTTTTGTAAACATAATTTTGGAATTGGGTACTCAGACTGCGGCCCGAGACTGTCATACTCCCAAAAAGCACACGGCGGGCCTGACATAGCACAAAGCCCAACTGGGAAAAAGGGACTGTCACACTCATTATCAGCCAGGTGCTTTTGTAAACATAATTTTGGAATTGGGTACTCAGACTGCGGCTTTCATTGTGAATAAGATCAAGGCTGCTGTGTACTAACTCTATTCGATTTGCTCACCTCAATGTTAACCTATGGAAAAAAATGTGTCTACTATTTACAGCCACATAAATACTTATAATCCAATAAAAGCGGAATTTTCAGACAGCCTGAACTTTTCTGCACCTTGAAACAGGATTCATTTTATAAATTTCGTCCACCAAAGGAATTTAGGAACTTTTAAAATACATTATACCAGATTTTTTTTCCTGAAACAATTTAAATTTTAAAATATTATTTGCATTTTTTTTAAAAGGAAGAGAGTCCCAAGGTGTAAAATTCCTTTCTCTATTATGGAGTACAATTTAAAAAAAAATCTTTCAATCCAAATCGGCAATCTCTGGACACATTTTCTCCATAGCTTAACACTAGCGAATCTAATAGAGTTACTACGCGGCAGCCTTAAGATGTCAGAAATATTATTTTCGATGAAAGAGGGAAATGAAGCAAATTGTTCCATAAGCAACATACAGTTTATTTGTTTTTTTTTTTGCATATATCTTTATTTACGAGTAAAGAGATCAGATTTTTAAAAAAAAATCAAGATTAGGTGGATTATAATTAGACTTCCCCACAAGTGATAATATGTGAAAATATGGAAGAAAAGTAGTCTAGGTCTTCATAAAATGGGAAATTAAATGAAGTACGGCAAGTAGGGTATAATTTTCTGAGTCATATTTATTTTTCACGACACATTAAAGATACCTCAACCAAATTTCACGAGCAATAAGCGGGAAAGCACGTCAGATAATATCAGTTTCCCCAAAACGAGAAATCCGAGAGCGAGAAAATTCACCTCCGGAATGTGAGGTGCACACAGATTCTCGATCGCTATCGCAAAATAACGAAGCAAAACGCCCAACGTTTTCCTCCGAAAACTGAGAATGCATGTGGTGCCCCCTACAAAATCCGCAGCCAATTTCCTCCGCATTCCCCGAGTATCTCCAGATATTTTAAAAACGAGACTATGCTCTCTGCAGCAAAGTCTCCAAGATGCTTTTCCAAATTTAGAGCAATTAGCTAGAAACAAGGCTGGGCTCCCCCCCCCTCCCCCACCACCCATAACCCCCTCCCGGCAAATATATTTTGCCTCTGATACTGTGTGGGGCCAGAGAGAGAGAGGAGGCATTTGAAAATGGAAGGCTATTTTATGGCGCGGAAAAGCAGTGCGACAGCGACATTAGCGCCCTTTTAAATTGATTACGTTTCGGCAAGGAATAAGAAAAAGGCGATCCCTCTCATTTGCAGATCCTTAAAATTCGGAGGGAGAGAAGAATTATTCGCGAACCGAGACTACTTCTGTTTTCCTCTCGTGGCGGGGAGTCGGCGCGAAGGGAAAACAAAAGAGAGAGCCTTCCGACGCTAATGAACGTGCTGCGCTTTTATGCCAGTGTGCGTGTGTGTGTGTGTGTGTGTGTGTGTGTGTGTGTGTATTATGTATAAGGACGAAGGAGCATACACACACTATGGAGGCAAAATCCCTTTCAGTCCGACAGCCTTCTCGAGCTTTTTCCCTTCCGCGGGGATTCTCACGTGAAACTGACGTTGGCGGAGGGTTAAAAATTTGGAAACAGGAGAGAGAAAAATAAATAAGCGAGTCGACACGATAAGGCTCCCAATAATGCTAATGTCACTACCGTGCTTTCGGTTAGCATCATGTTAACGGTTATCACCTTAATGTTGCCAAGGCAGATGAAAATAAGTAGGCAGAATGGGCCTACGCAGAGCTCCTCCTTATATCGGCATTATAAATTACTGAGTTCTAGAGAACAAAATTTGATAAAAAAATTATAAATAAATGGCCAAAGAAATGAATAATCGAATTACAAATTCGCATGAATGCCTTGTGTGAATCAGATTATAATTTGAGGGCAACATCGAGTAGTTTAGTACATGCCCATAAAAATTGCAATGGTTCGATGTAAGGTCGTGAAATTGTCGATTGACTTCCCGATTTTTAAACAATTAAAAATCGTACAACATTAAAAAATTGTAATGGTTCAATGGAAGGTCGTGAAATTGTCGATTGGCTTCCCGATTTTTAAACAATTAAAAATCGTACAACGTTAAAAAATTGTAATGGTTCAATGCAAGGTCGTGAAATTGTCGATTGATTTCCCAATTTTTAAATAATTAAAAAATCGTACAACATTGAACAATTGTAATGGTTCGATGTAAGGTCGTGAAATTATCGATTGACTTCCTGATTTTTAAACAATTAAAAATCATACAACATTAAAAAATTGTAATGGTTCAATGTAAGGTCGTGAAATTGTCGATTGACTTCCCGATTTTTAAACCTACTTCATGCACGTAAAATTTCATATTGTACGTTAACCAAACCTCTTTCTCTGAGCTTAACAATACACAGACAAGACAAAAGTTAACATCTAGACTCTCCATGCCATACGTATCAATCATTCGAATGAAAGCAGTTACTATTTCGATACTAATGCTCTCCTGCTTCTATGGGATTAACTTGGTGTTAAAGCGAAACCAGGATAATACTGAGATTCTTAGATTATGTTGTTATAAGGATTTCAGTTGCTACAGTTTCAAATCACTCTGCATCTTGTACTTGGAATAAGATATAAATCGATCCTTTTATTTTAGTTTTCTTTTCAGCTCTCGGGGTTTCACCGTATAGTGTAAATAATACAATATAAAAACTAGTGAAGAAGTATTTACATATTCATATAAAAAAGTTAGGTACTAAAAAAAATCAAAATGTTATCCGAATCTAGTTTTCTCAATTGTTTAGTCACTTTATATTGCTATTATTTTGAAATACAGATTTACACACAAATAAATAAATCGAAAAAGTTAAAAACAATTAAATGAATCTCAAAGTTTTAAAATTTGGGACGTACGGGGAAAATATTTTATATTAAAACAATTATTTCACTACGTTAGTGTTTTCTCTGATCAAAATATTACAACCAAATTTAATTTATATAAATAGCATAACATGAATATGATTAAATTAATGTTATTACATTAAGTAAATCATGTGTTAAATCTTCATACACTTTATTATATAAGTTCATAATTTCATTTTTTTTATCTTTAAAATGTGGAAAAAGCAAAATTGGTCATAGTAACTGAATTCAATACATTTAATTTTCATCCCAATGTGGTTTATATTTTCGCATAAAGAGAGTGCTTAATTTGTTCGAAATTCACAGCGTCCACAGTTATTAAAGATATAGTATTTTTTATGCATTTGAAAGGATTTAAGTTTTTTTCCCCCCGAGAAACAAAATCGATTTTTTTCTCTATCGGTGATATACATTTTCTCTATCGGTCATATACATAGGCAATGGGATTGTTAAATAGAGAAAAAAGATAAACGTACTGATCGACTTATAGAACCGCATCACCCCGTAAAATGTCCATGATATTTCCTTTTTGATGTTGAAAGCAGTTGTGGTCAGAATTAAAAAAGACTTGACATCCTCTGAATTTTTATTTAGAGAGGGAGAGTGTGTGTGTATCAAGGTGGTCGATGAACAGACTGTAAATGATAGGGGATACGACCTACAAATGACGCGAGAATAATGACCAATTTGGTATTACACGGAAGGTAGGTCATCAAATGACACCACTCAAAGGAATATGAGCTTGAGCCTTACCCCAACGGAAATGTTTTCTCCACTGACCTTAACACGTGTGCAAGGGACTCGGTCACCTATCAGGTGTGCAGTCGGCAGCTGGTTGTGTGTAGTCCATGCGAGTTCTTGAGGAATATCAATTGCCTTGGGTTTAACACGAGCATACATCGCAACAGACGATTCAGCTGAACAGTATAGGGTGATTAGGTTATTGACGACTGAAGGACGTTGGAAAATTTTTTTTTTCTCTAGGGGGGGGATTTTCACGGTTTGGTAATCACCAAGCTCTTTAGCAGTAGAAACAAACACCTCATTGCTGGTGACGTTTTAGACTTCAAGGTAAATTTTCAGATGTAATTGTCTTAGATCACTTTCATTAGACTCGTCTTAATATTTAGGTTTCAGCCTGAACTTCGGAACATTTGTAAGATCTAAAACATGGTAGTAGTAAAGAGTTGTTATTTTCGGACTTTTTCTGAGCGATATAAATAAAAATGTACTGATATTTACAGGAAATTCTAATAAAATACATGAATCAGATTATAAATATTAATTAATTTATTATCTGAGATTTTACAGTTGATTGAGAAAATATACTTAGATTCACATATCAAATGGGTGATAAAATTTTTCTCTTGTAATTTCCCCTAAAATGCGCTTAAGCTGAAAAGAAAGAACAAAGTAAAAAGACTGAGTGTTTACATGATCTCTATTACCTCTTGATCTTCTAAAAAATATTTTTTCACGTGGCACCATTTCGATTTAAGAGATCGAAATGCTTTGCGTCACTCACACGCAACATGGAAGGAAATACTGTAACTCAATTAACTCAAAATAAGCATCCTAGTCGCCTAATAGTCACTTAATTGAGTCACAGTTTTATTCCGATCGTTGTGGCGTTACAGTGACGCAGGGGTTACACAGTTTTAACATCTGTTACTTCTCAAAGACGGAACATTGATGGAAATAATTCTACTCTGTATACTGGTAAGAGATACGTTTTTTTTCTTCCTTATGGGCACGATTTTTCCGCTCTTTCTCATTTCCCATGGTGATTCTTTTCTAATTTCGTCAAACTTTTCTAAACTTAATCGTCCTCATGATACTTCCCCATGTTCAATACAACGCCAAAAGACCGTTCATCACCATCCATCAAATGGAAACGTCTTATGTCATTAAATGGTCTAGATTCTCTAATCGATTTCGATCGAGACTCCTATCGATATGAACTCGTCTCATCGATCGATACGCTACACAAACCATTGCCACCAAGCAAAACAAAAATCCGCAAAAAAATATCCCAAGAGCGCGAGTGGGGGAAAAAAAAGAAAAAAGCAATCTACTCTTGCAAATGCTTCTACCACCCTTCTAATTAAGAATCGCTAATGGTATCCCTAATGATGGCTGCAGAAGCAGCACGACGAACTCTTCAACCCTACTCATACTCTCAGGTAGCAGGCTCCTGTCCTCAAAAAAATCGATATTCCATTCCTGACGGTGACGTCACCGAAATAGAAAAGGGGGGGGGGGAGAATCGGAGCCGCGAATTTTCTTCTTTCGGAAGCATCGGAGAATCTTTCAGAAACATTGGAAGAGATTGCAGAGGGAAAGATGCAACACGCGTCAGTTTGTTCGGATTTGCCTTGCGTGCATCGGGCGAGCGCAACGCGTGTTTTGCAAAAATTGCGCGCCAGAAGTTCACGCTGTATTTATTTGCGAAGTGAAGTCCTGCCAGATATGCTGTATCTCTTTCTCCAATAAAAACGGCGCTTTTCAGTATGTAAGGAATACTTTATTCGGGTCGTACATGGCAGAAGAAATGTATTGTTTAAATTTAGATGGATCTGTCATAAACGAAAGGTTTGGGGACCCAAATGGGAGCTTCGCAGAGACGTCATCACAGAGTGTAACAAATGAATGTATTTAATTTCTTATGTTAAGAATATCTGTTAAACGTTTTTCAACGTTATTTCACTGTTCTTTGAGTAATTATATATATATTTCCGATTCTTAAATCCAGGCAAAGAAGTTTATTAAAAGTATAGGATGCATAGGATAGCATTACGGTATATATTTTTTTAAATTTTGGACAAATTAATAAAATTTAATGAACTTGTTCAAAAATTTTTAGAACCCCTGATAACCACACCGAAATAAATTTAAAATATTTATATGAAAGAGCAATATTTTCGTTATATCGAGATTCAATGAATTATTTTTTTAAACTGAAAATGAAAAACTCCAAAATATTCATACCACGGGTGCAGATTAACTGATTAAGGGTTTAAACGAAGCACACTTTTACTCACAAACAAAATATCAAAGGTAATGATGATTCAGAAGAATGACAAAATTTGTTTAAAATTCCTAATATTGAAAAAAAAAATTTTTTTCAGGTAGTCTCCTCTAACGAAACTACCGCGGGTTATTAACGTAGGATTACTTATCATTTGCTTACCTTTTTATTTATTTATTTTATTTATTTGACGCATTTTGGTACTTTTCTGTTTAACTGTTTACTGCTTCTGGGTTTGGCGCGCTGCCAAAATTATAACCCGCGTCGCAGGACAATTTTTTTTCTCTCCGAAAGACCGTTATTGAGGAACGTAATCCTACGTTAAAAAAACACCACACCGATTCTTAAAATATCTGACTAAAAAGAAAATTTTTTGTTTGATGGATAATATATTAGATGCAGAACCAACGAAATCGCCTGAAAATAATACGATTCTAGGGACGATCAGCACAATATTGATTTAGAGTGGTGATTCTCAACTTTTTTAAGTGTAGCCCCCCCCCCCCCCTTGGATGATGTTCAGACCCTACTCCCCCCCCCCATAGGCCTGAAAAATGTGAGTAAAGCAAGTAAAATACATTCTACACATAATTTTTTCTAACCATCCACGTCCTCCCATCGTTCTTGAATGTCATTCACACTTTACCAGTACGGCGCACCCCCAGGTTGCGAACCATTGATTTAGAGTGTATAATGTTTGAATGAGTAGTGTTTGAATGAGTTAAGAGTGAAGACCTGTACACATTGCATCCGGAGCGTTGCATTACGGTACGTTATTACATTAGCTCTGAGATTGCTGACATGGCCTGCGATTGGTTTGATACATCACGCGGTCAATAAATTGAGCCCTGTGATTGGCTAAAAATGTAACACTCCGGATTCAGTGTGAACAGGTCATAAGCATTTTAAAATACTTATAGGTTAAATAAACAGGAAATCCAACGTAAATAAAGCACAAATAGCAGTAAGGTGCAATTTTGCATACGGCTAAGTTTTCGGATTTTGAGCTGCCACTAAGTTCTTTGCACTGATGAAGAAGCTCCTTTGCAGCTTCGAAACGGCCGTATGCAAAACTGCACCTTACTGCTATTTATGCTTTATTTACGTTGGATTTCCTGTTTATTCCTCGAGCACAAAGGTTTTGTCTGTTCTTTTCAAAACTTATAGGTTGTTTTGAGAATAACAGAATATAGATTATTATTCAGACAGTTAATTTTTTATTTATCGGATTTTTTTCCCAGTTTCTTCAAGTTACGCACCTTTTGCTATGGAACGCTCCTACACTTTTTCCTTCGACGTTTGACTAAATGGGGGTAGACGTTGGGTCCTGTAGAAACAGAACTTTTGATTAACTGGAGATATCTGGAGGATGCTGGCAAAATCAGTTGATTTAAGTATCTCTTGCTATCTATTACATAATCACAGTGATAGCGAGAATGGCCAGGGCGCTGGCGTTTGGTACCAGAGTCTGTGGGTTCAAATCCCACTCTCTGCATGGACGTTTGTAGCCGCTCGGATTCGGCTTTAAGCAGTAGGTCCTGTTCTAATTAGCCCTAATAAGTGTGGCAAAAGTTGGCCGTAGCGCTCCAAACCAAACCTAATCACAGTGAAATAATGCCATTCAGCTGAAACAGTCATTTGTATGCAACGCTCTCCATTCGTTAAGCCTTTATGCCATTAGTTCGGCAATTACTGCGAAATATCACGAAAAAGGAAATTTTTTCTCTCAATCTATCATCATGACTGTTCAGTCAGTAGTCTAATAAGCCTCCAGCAGAGTGAATAAAAAAATTCATCATTGCAGGGCCATCTACTTCAGTAACGTCGAACTGCAGCCGCCCGCTACTTCCGTCCATATTTCGAAACCTGGTGTGGTTGAAATGTGTAAAACATGTACCGGATTTCAAAAATATAAACACAAATTGAAATTTGTCCAAGTTTGGTAAGTCGTGCATAGAAAATTAGGTTCATTTTGTCATGTCTAAGCTTCCTTGCGAAAAAAAGTTTTTTATACGAAAAAAAAAAGAGTTAGAAACTGACTATCAGATCAGGTGCTAAGCTTCTTTTGTAAAGCTTAGCACCTGATTTGAAAGCTTAGCCAACGCTTCATATTTTGAATAGCCATTCACTCGTGAAAATCCATTCGCATCACACCATAATATCATCTTATAAATAAACCATAGTATCGTTAAGGCTGCTGTGTACTGACTCTATTGGATTCGTTCACCTCAATGTTAACCTATGGAAAAAATGTGTCTACCATTTTCAGCTAAATAAATGCTGATAATCCAATAAAAAATGGTATTTCCAGATAGCCTGAACTTTTCTTCACCTTGTAACAGGATTCATTTTATAAATTTTGTCCATAAAGGAGTTTAGGAGCGTTTAAAACGCACTACACCAGATTTTTTCCCTCGAATAGTTTAAATTTCAAAATATTATTTGCATTTAAAAAAAACGAAAAATACCCCGAGGTGTAAAATATATTTCTCTATCACGGAGTACATAAAAAAAACTTTCAATCCAAGTCGGAATTCTTGAACACATTTTCTCCATTTCTTAACATTGAGGTGAGCGAATTACATAGGGTTAGTACACAGCAGTCTTAACATGTAGTTATAAACATACGTGCTTGCAATTTCTAAATACTCTCATCTTACTTTCCCAACTCGCTTTTGCAAGTGTATAATTTTCATTAAATAAATTGATAAAAATTAACAATTTAAAATTTTTTAATTAATATGACCCTCTTACAGGTTTTACTTTCAAAAAGGTTACTGATTTAAATATAATTTAACGACAATTCGGGGTTTCTTAAGGTTGAGAGTAGTCTAGTTTGTTTAAGGGTTTATATAAAAAGCAAATACATTTTCACCTAGTGTAAACAATGTGTGAGATTGTCTTCTGAGACAGTGATTGGAAGGGGGTCTGGAAAGTGTTCTTTTTCTCCTTATTTCACAGATTCTGTTTGCAAGGGAAAAAGAAACAAAAACTAACAGGTCTGACAATATAGATGAGGAAGAAGGGGTGCAGTAAAAAAAGTGCGGCAAGTGGAACTAACAGAAAGATGTTTATAACTAAATTTACCATACGTTTTCCCCTAAACTTGGATGAAATGAAATAATGAAATGTATTAGTGTATTTTAAAGCGAAATTTAATGTAAGACATTAAACATTGGATATCGGTCATTTATGACTGCTGCTGTCATTAACTTTCTTTAAGTCTTGTTTCTATTTTTTCTAAAACGAGGAAAATCGGGAAATTCTGGTATACCGATCTGTTGGAATACTAGCCATCAAACTGTCGATTCGGTCCTTCCACATCCTTCTTTAGAATAAACTGTTGAAAAACAAACAGATGTTCAATGGGAATGGAAGTGTATGTATAGGCAGAAAATATAACTAGGCTAAAAAGTGGTATGAATTACTGTGATTCTTAAATTACTAGAGGCCTCCAATAGATTGATCTTTGTCTCTTCATTTTCCATGAGTCACGAAGGACCAGAACTCCTTAGCGCTGAACACTTCTTACGACAATTCTTGTACGTCTGCTGCATATTTTGGGAAGTTTTATTAACAGTTGGCGCCAAAGTAAGAAGCACGTCAGGACCTCGGAACCTACTTTGAAACTGGGACAATCCCAATCAAACCGGAACATAATGATTAACTAAAGAGGACTTAGATGGACACAAGAAATTCTGAAACATTTCAAAGTTATTTAATCAAACTGTTAATCATGTTCATCAGTACTGTAAATACGTTAGAAATTGCGCAACATGCACCTCTACTCGTTCATCGGGTTCATATTGTTAAAACCTATGAACTGAAAAATATAGAAGACAATGGGGAAACTGGAAATCAATGATTTCAGCCTTAGAGGTGAAATTTAAAAGATTTGTGCGTCGTATTTTAACCCTATTTGCATATATGAAGTGTTCCGTGCTAAAGATTTCAATTACTTGTAGCAGCATTTGTGGGTAGATTCGTACGAAGACCTACTCTCCGCCCAAAATTAGACCCATAGATGTACCTTGAACATTTTCCTTTCTATATGTAACTTTTGTTAAATGTTAAACATTGAGTATAAAGTATGCAGACGTTTCTAAATTTTTAGGAGCCGTCCCATCAGTTAAACATCAGTTTAAAAGTCCAATTTTGCTCAGTGTATGCTGGTTCTCTTATCATTTTATGAGTATAATCTGAAGTGTCCGCAGTCTTTTTCACTGCAGAAGAGCCTCGAGTGTTTTAGGATGAGTTCTGAGATTTCGATTTCTAAACCAGTTTAAAATGTTATCTAAACTGCAGGATTATCGCGATTAGTGTTGCTAACTAAGCATAACATTCTTCAACCCTTGCCGTGATAGTTGGCTAGACTCCTTTCTCTCCGGTTTACAGGTCGTTAAGAGTGAGCAAAACAATGCGGCCTCACTTGAGCATACTATGAATCAGCAAGAGATTATTACGTAATGGGCCCATCGCTTAATGCTCGTAAAAGCTGCCTCTTTGGTCGAAGAAAAATGCGCCAAACAATTGATGCATGTCTAATCACTGAAACAGAAAGCGTGGGAAAAAGGAAGTCACGTGGGCCGGAGACAGCCAATGGTGGGGCTTGCCGCGTTGTTGATTCGAAAAATGACGCGAAAAAATTCCCCACCCTTAAAAGCCCTTTTGTTTTGAAAGAAGTTTTTCACTAGAGGCTTCTTGTGTTGGTGGGTGTAAAGACGATCGTACAGGTGGTTTCTCGTAGCGGAATAAGGAAAAAGACGGAGAGTCGTCTTTGTAGCTGGCGGTGGCAGTTAAAAAAATCGAAGGTAAGTGAGTTTCGGGTTTTATTCTTACTGATCAGAGCATCTGTTTTATTTGTTGAATGATTTAAGGTAAAGGGGTAGATGAGCGTTTGACTGCATTTCAGAGTCCTTCAACCTACAGCATATCAATTATTTCTCCGCTGTGCACGATAAATCCCCATAGAAGAGAACTTTTTTAAACACTCCCATTTCTTGCATTGTTGAGTTTTTTTTTTTTTTTGACCGTGTTTGAATCAATTTAAACTGTGAATCTACATATAGATATCATGTTAAAACTATTGTAGTTAAATCAATAAAACTAAGATTTCCATAAGATACGCTAATCATCTGAAAATAAAAACCTTAATAGAAGTCGAAATGTGTATGGCATTTAACAAGAATCAACATAAAGTTTTTCACTGAGGTGAAAATTTTTAAAACTATTAAAGGTAGTACTTGTAAGGAATTTGCATAGGAACCCTTAGAAATACAGCTTAGTATGTACTTAAAAATGTGTTGTTGTTGTTTCTAATGCCCCCTGGCCGGAAATTAGAAATATAAATATCTTATAAATACAGGTAGCAAACAAAAACAACTTTTGTCTCTGAGAAGGCTAAAAAAACTGTTTTAAAATATCTAAATTTCCACATGGCGTAAAATATACATTAGTGTTAGAAGACAAACACATATTTGCTTTTTTTCTGTTATTTTAATGTATTTCTTTCTTAAAAGAAGGGTTCCTTGACTGAACTTATCACAACTTTTATTTTAACTTTTGGCGTATAGACCCTTACTGAAATTTCTTTCTTAAAAGGAGTGTTTCATGACTCAACCTATCACAACTTTTATTTTAACTTTTAGCGCATGGACCCTTACTGGAATTTCTTTCTTAAAAGATGTGTTTCATGACTGAACCTATCATATTCATTATTTTAACTTTTGGCGTATGGACTATTAATGAAATATGACAATACTAATTTGATAAAGTATTTTTTATTCATTGGTGTATCCTTACATATACAATATTTCATATTTGATATATCATTAAGCAAAACAGGTAAAATATACTGTGTCGCATACTTATGTTATCTTAGGCAGGTAATCTGTTCAGTAACGTTTACATTTTCGGAATACATCTGAGTAAAATGCCTGAACAGACTTCGGAATGCATCCATTGAATTATAATTCTATAATCTGAGAGCTTCCATTTAAATATTCAGGCGACTTTCTTTTAAAAAGTTCAATACTTGTTAATTAAAAATTCCGGGAAACCAGTTCATTGCATTATATTTTTAATATGTTGATAGCAAGTTCACCTGGTTTAAGACAGTCGATAACAACACACGCACATCCTAAGTAGCACTTAAGGAATTTGCACAGGGATCCTTAGAAATACAGCTTAGTATGTACTTAGCAATGTAAACATGGTATAGGTAGCAAACTAAAGTAATTTTTGGTTGTTGATAACGAATACCATTTATTTTGATGCAACTTGTTAACTATTTATTTTAATGTCACTGAATTTTTTTCAGTATTAAAGACTAGCTGTACGTGTACAGTTCAAAAATTTTCACTCATTTGTATGTCTTTTACGACCAGACATAATAAAGCATTGAATGTCATTTATCATTATTGACTATCCGTTTGATGGGTCAATGATTCTGAGAAAGCAGTATAAACCATTATTATATAACTCGTTGTGTTACAGAGCTCCACCCCCGTTACAACCTTTAACGTCCCTATAGACATTTTAAAACTGAAAAAGTGAACTATATTGAATGTTTAAAATTTAATTCTAATGTAGTTTTTTCATACAAATAGTGTTTATTTTTATGGTATCATTGCACTTTTGAAGCGGCATTTCCGATCAAAAAATCAATTTTCCACTTCTGCAATAATGTCAAAGCCTTTTATATTTCCAATTCTGTTTGAACTATGTTTCTATCTTAACTAAGAGCCGCGTAACAATAATTTTAACAACAGTCGTCTAAGGATTTTATAACCGGAAGCAGCTTTATCTCAAAATAATTTTTTTCGTCCTTTCTCTTTACGCAAAACATCCTACAGTAAAAAGTTATGCATGAAATGCCTTAAATTTTGAATAGTTTCTCTTCAAATGTTTATGAAGGGAATAAAGTACCCTCATCATCGTAGATTAATTAGTTTTTGTTTACATTGATATGAATTGCAAATGACAATGAATTTTAACCAATTTTCTGTACATCAGTACTTAAACAGCTACGACTTCATAGATAAACAGAATATTATCTTGAGAATACTTTATTCCCTATTATCTTCATTCTCCAATGCATAAAATTATAATATATTAGTTTATTTTTGAGTTATGTTTTACAGAAATATCAAATTTGCAACCTTTTTTTTTCAGTTTTTCCCTTTGAAAAAAATTAATTTAATATAACAGCTATTTTTTTTAAATAATTTTTTCCAAGTTTTAACTGACATCTCATTATTAGTTTTTTTTTTTCCAATGCGGAGGCACTTGTATTCAAACATTGGCCCTTACTACGCCGCAGTTTTACAGTCCATTTTATTGTGGGGGCACCATATAGGCGGACAGCATTACCTCCTATGAAGGGACGACACGAACGGAGGCATTTTTCGTGGCGCAACGCTGGGACTCGATCTGAGCACCCTCAGCACCGAAAACCAGCGCGCTGTATCACTGGGCCGCCACAAGCCCATCTAATGAGAACTAAAAACCTCATTATAAAAATAGATAAAAGGACAAAATTGGGAAAAAATATATTTCAGGTAGTCTCTTCTAACGAAATTACCGCGGGATATTAACGAAGGATTACTTATCGTTTTTTACCTTTTTTAAAATTTTTTTAACGCATTTTGGTACTTTTCTGTTTAACTGTTTACTGCTACTGGGTTTGGCGCGCTGCCAAAATTATAACTCGCGATGCAAGACGGACTCTGAATGTTTTTCTTTCCGGAGGATCGTTATTGAGGACCGTAGTCCTACGTTAAAAATTCGGAAAATCCCTCCCCCCCAGAAGGTGTACAGAATGATCTTCATTGTTTATTTACTAGAATATTGTTAGTTCCTTTGTTTTTTAATAACTAGGGGCTTCGCCCCAAGGCTCGCTTTTCGTACGGGGCCTTCGGCCCCTAATAAGGTTTAAAAGGGAACTGTTAGGGCTAATAGCGAGATACATAGGGGTGATTCTCGAGCAATGTAACAGCTTCCATCCATTTACTGTTGTCACCCTTATGCGAAGGGCTTTTCATCACTGTTGAATTATCAGCTTTAAAATTCAATTAAAAATCAAAATTTTAAGATAGATACTTGAAATGAAGTTTATATGAATAAGAAATCTTTTAGCTTCCAGATGATGTAAATATTTTCTTTGTAAGATAAAAACTCGAGGTGCATCGATATTACATCCACATATGGGACGATATTTCTTGAAAAACTGTTTCATTTTTTGATGAAAATATTAGTCTGTTTTAAAATATTTTTACGCAAATGAGGTCTAGTTTGAAAGAGAAATGTCTGTAGTCTTATATTGTAAAAAGATCAAAATTCTACGATAATTTTTTGGCGAGTTATCTTAATCTGAAGATGAAAAAGTCAATGTTTTCCCACAAACATAAAATAATAATAAAAAAAACCTTAAAGTCCGACGACGATGAGACATGTCTTACTTTGGTCCCCCCCCCACATTTTCTGCATCCATTGGTATCGCTCTCGACCCCATACCCCCAGCGGTTTCGGAGGAGATAGCGTGACAAGCTTTTGACAGCGGCGGCAGCGGGAGTTACTTTTTTTTAGAATAGAGAGATAATTCCTTTTCATGCAAGTAAAAACTTTACATTAATTATTATGATTAATGTTTATGATGCCAATTAATTTTTTCTTATGGTCAGTCACCCTTATTTATAAAGTAATTATTTATCACCCCCCCCCTCTTTTATGATTAAATATCCTCTACTGATGTGTGATTCTAATAACAGTCCTGAACTATGAGAGTTTCGACGAATCAGGGGTGTAACAGATTTCAAAAAATAAAATGTTTGATCGCGTTTACGATTTGTCTGTTTTGAGACGTACCGGATGATCGATAGGAATAGATTATCCTAAACTAAATTCGACTGTTATTTATTTATTTTTTCTAATTTACTATTAACCAGACAATCTCCTTAACTTAGACAGGCACCTCATCTATTAAAACTGATAGGGTACTCGTTACGTTCCTCCCAACTTCTCTTACATTTTTTTTTCCTGTATTACACCGGGGGTATTTCTTAACTCTTCTGCGATACGAAACGTAATTTTGGCGGAGAGATGTATTGACTTGAATATCCGAAATTGAGACTGATCTTAGTTTAATTCGTTCGCATTACCTTATTTACACCGACAAATTTACCTTGTAAAAGAAATGCAAATTTGAGAAGAAGAGAATGATTTGGGGTGGATAGGAAGTCTCAATAATATTAAAACTGCAAAGTATTTCTATGAGTAAAAAGTATGAAAGCTGCTTGAGAGCAGCATAAAATAAGGCTTAAACTGATTTTTTTTCTCGCTATTAATTCTATTGGAATTAATGCCGAGAAAAATATCAGTTATAAAATTGAAAAAAATAGGCGAGGAGTGGTTTCACGCTGATTTAGAGAGGTGTAGAGAAATATGATCCAAAAGAGTCTAAATTTCGAACGCGACAGAAGACAAATCAGGCGGAGGCTTTGGCGATTCTTAACTACGATTTAAGACTTTATTACTATGGATCTGTATTTATTGGATATCTCTCTCATTAACGTGTTCGCAAGTTTTCTTAAATTTCGATTACATTAACCAAATAATTGAGTACTCGATCACCACAAGTTTAATCAGAAGATATATATCTAGTAGGGGCTTAATAAATTTATTTATACAAAGCATAACCGTTACTAAACTTTAATTGTTTACTATTCTATTAATCATTCGAAGTTAATCTAATTTATCAACACAACAAAGGAAGTTTTACCTATTTATCAGTTGTAATGTTATTGCTCCTATTCTGCTAAGCTTTTCCAATGAATATAAGTGCTCTCGTACACATATACAACCTGGAAAACCAAACTGTAGATCTCACCTTCTAGAATTCCTTTTCTTTTTTAATATCTCCCCTTTCACAGTTATTATTCCTGACTTAATCCTCTTACCCGCATATATTGACCTTAAATGAATGAACCAACAGGAATGAAAATTTATTAGTTCATGAGAATATTTCTTTTTAATTTAATAGCCATATCGCATAAGATTGTAGCATTTCAGTGAAAAACATAGCCGAAGGTCGAAAGAGATGAGCTTTTTAATGCAAATGTTCATTTTAACGTTAAATCTATAGTGATTTACTAAATCTTTACTGATAACAAAACAACCAGCCTCGCAAAGAGAGACTCAAAAGAATAACCTGATGAAAGATTTTCTTATAAGGCTGCTAGGTAGTACTATTGAATTCGTTTAGCTCAATGTTAACCTGTGGAGAAAGTTTTTTCTATGACTGTCGACTTGGATTTGAAGATTTTTTTTTAAAATTGTACTCTGTAATAGAGAAAGAATTTTTTTTTCTACTCTGCTATCCTATTCATTATAAAAGTTTTGTCCACCAAAGGAAATTATTTACGTTTAAAAAAATGTGCCACATTTTACCCTTAAATAATTCAAATTTAAAAATATTATTTTTGTGTCTTTTTAAGGGGGTCTAGGACACAAAATTCTTCATATCTTCAAACAAAATTTTATTGCATTAAAAATTTCTGTGTTTTTTTCCTCTTAAAATGACGTTTAAATCATGTTTCTATCTTAATTATAACAGAAGAAATTATTATTTTATTTATTTATTTATTTGCAACATTCTAATAGCAGCCAATCGTTGTTTAAACCTTTAAGTGCGTTTTTCAGCATGATGGGTTTTTTCGCCATTTTTCGTTTTTA
The DNA here is from genome assembly GCA_907164885.2 of Dolomedes plantarius. Classification (NCBI taxonomy): domain Eukaryota; kingdom Metazoa; phylum Arthropoda; class Arachnida; order Araneae; family Dolomedidae; genus Dolomedes; species Dolomedes plantarius. The sequence continues at coordinate 85,777,541 of OU015496.1, read as the reverse complement.
AATTGTTATAAGTCAAGAACCGTTAAGCATAAATGGTTCAAACTTGGAACATGTCTTTTTTCAACTATTTTACTTTAATTTTAAATCAGAAAATTTGAAAAAATTATTTAATTTGAAAATATGATTTTCAAAAAATAAGTTACATCATTTTTTTAAAATTTTTTAATCTAAATATTAATAATTTAAAAAAAAATTAATATTTAAAAAATGATGGATCAAATTTAAAACTTAGATATTTCTGCTTAATTAAATGAGAAAATTTTGAAATTCGACAAATAATACAGTCGAACCACGTTATTGCGCACCCGGTATATAACGAATTCACGGATATAACGAACGAAAATTTTGGTCCCGCCATTTTCCTATTGTACGTAATTTAATTAATATTGTGTCAGTTTAATGTCATCGATTTTAGTCAATTTAATTCATTAAAGATAATTTTTTAATAGATTTTATCATTTTTAATACATCATTATTGAATACACATTGCAACTAATGAGTTATACATTTTGAGAACTCTAGCATTTTTCTTAACGGTTCGGATATAGCGAACAAAACCTTTGGTCCCTTGAAGTTCGTTATAACGGGACTCGACTGTATTCCAAGTCCAGAATCATTGGAATAATGTTCTCCATGGATTAACATTGAGCCGAGCGAATCCAGCAGCCTAAAGTTGTTGCGCGTATGTTTTGCAATTAACGAAAACATACGTTTTTTTTCCCCTTTTAAAATCCACTTCATCCGTGTCGGCTTGTGCGTCCGTACTCTTGCACTCTGTCTGTCCTTATTTGTTAGTAGGTTTACACCCTTCCTTCATGGCTTCTGCTCAAAGGCGGCCGCCGCTTTGACGTTCACACATTCGAAATGTCCGATATCATTTTCACGAACACGACTTTCAAAAAGCCGCATACATTAAGAAGCACCGAAAAGACGCCACTTATAAAAATAGACCTACTGTGATTAAAAATGAAACACAAAAATCCGGCCCGATTCAGTCTTAAGGTCAGGAATCTCGTAAAATTGTCTCAGCTAGACTGGTGGGAAAAACACATTTAAACCATTTTGAGATCAGTCTTCCTATGGCGCCGTGCCACTGATGCGAAAATGGGCACTCATTTACAATCAACAAAACAAACTACTGTAAATTTCTGTTAAAAAAAAACTGGAATTGGGTCTCATATATAAGATGTTATTCAAAAAGCCTGGGAAAGGAAGATATTAGCCTCTAAAAGCTTTCAAGCACTCACTCAGATCTGTCGAAGAAAGAAGCGGCTTCGACGCTGTTCCTATAGAAGTCTTAGCATGATATTTTGGTAACCTTTAATGTTTGCATGACATTTAAAAAAATAATTAAAAAAAGACTAACGAAGATTTAAAGGAATAAACAGAGCCTTAAGTATTTGTTACGAAAGAGTTGGTCAAAACAAGCTAAGGTACAAGTGACAGGAGCCAAAAGGCAGCGTCAACGACATTTTCGCCCAGATAAGGCAAGATACAGCAAACTATTAAATTTTTTCCTAATAGATAATTAAATGTGCAGTTGAAACTTATTTTTTTTACTACTATTAGAAATATTCTTAGTAACACTAATTTTCATCTTATAAAAAGCTTTGTTGAAGAACCACGGAAACCAGGCTTAAAAAACACCAGTTCTACGCCATTTTGTTTCCTAACCTGCTGTATAATATAAATTTATATATAAGGAAAAGCCAGCAGAAACAATGTATGTTACCACCTTTTTTTATGACCTTGTAAGCGCACCTACAATGTAAGATCACTTTCCTGTTTTTTTACTGACGTTGCTGTTTTTTTTTTCTTTCTATCAAACAGTAGATTGATTAGTTTCTCTGCCATTTTTTTTGTACTGTCTTAAAATATCTCGATTTGTCCTATCTCGCTTTGTACCTTTGCAGTAATATTGTATTTTCCGCTTCGCCGGTACATCTTACCAAGAATTAATGTTCAGATTTACAGTATTTTTCTTTTCTGACAAGCTAAATATGCGAAACTAATATGTAGAAAGCGTTGCAGTTCCTCTATTGCGTCATTTCTTGTACACGCAAGTCATCTGCTTTTTTTTTTCTTTATCTGATACACTTACATAAAAGCACATCTTACCTACTATCTTTCCTTTGATAGCATCGGTCTCGGACACATATTGCTAGCAGCTTTGCAATGATGGTTCAGTTTTACCTCCTGCCACGTCATACACGTGGTACCATAGATCAGGGATTCCCAACCTTTTTACGTTTTCGGCACCGTTGGGAATGAGATTAGCAAGTCGGGGCACCCTTCTTAGAATTTTAGTTTTTTCAATATTGAAGCAAACCGAAATTTATCTGAGGAACATGTCGAATTTAAGTTCAAATCAATACTTACTCCATTGCTGATTTTATTTATTTATTAAAAGACATAAGTAACAAACACCAGAATAGACTATTTTAATAGAGTTTCAAAAATAGCCGTGGGATTCAGTCTTACACTAGAGGACTACTACAATGGAAATCATTAAGAATATTTTTGAGTTATTAATGTGAGACTTGAGATTGGTGCTCAGAGAACAGACATTTGTTATCAACTTAAGATTTACTTTAAGGGGGCCCAACTAATATATTTTTTTTTGTTTATCCCCAAAAAATCTCGCGTCACACCGGATAGTAATCACTGCCATAGATGCTTACACTCGCTGCTCGCATTCTTATGCAACAGTTGTAATCAGTTTACATTTTCAAATTTCTATTTTCCCTTTAATGGTGTTGCATTGTGATATCACAACAAACTGATAATCACAATGCTTATCAGTTTTTATTTAGGGCTTATCAATACAAATTGATTTTTTAATGCAACAGTTGAAATCAATTTACATTTTCAAATTTCTATTTTCCCTTCAATGGTGTTGCATTGTGATATCGCAACAAACTGATATTATGCACAATGCTTGTCAGAGTTTTTCTTTAGGGCTGAACAATGCAACCTGCTTTTTTAATATCTTTTTCAGTGCAATTTCAAATATTTCCCCCTTGTAGTCATAAATTTGATTATATAAAAAAAAAGTTAAATAATCAAATTCATCACTGCATGCTTTACTTATTTCGGGTAATGCAACATCTTAAGGCTGCTGGATAGTAACCATGTGCCCAATGTAACCTACTGAGAAAATTTTCCAATGATTGTTGACGTGGATTTTAAAGATTAAAAAAAAAATTCTCCTCAATAGAGATAAAAATTTTTCACTCGCGTATCTTTTACATTCTTTAAAAAAAATGCAAACATTTTTAAATTCAAATTATTTACGTTAAAAAATGGGGTTTTCCTGTGTTTAAAGCGCACATAATTTCCTTTCGTAGACGAAATTTCTAAATTGAATAAGAAAGCGTAGTAACAAATTTCTCTCTGTTAATTAAAAGAACAATTAAAAGAAAGAAAAAAATCTTTAAATCCCAAACCGACATTTATTGGGAAAGCTATCTCCACAGGTTATCGTTGAGCGAAGCGAATCCAAAATGGTTACCATCCATCAACCTTCAAAGTGTTCCATTACACGAAAATATGGGTAGAGCGATGTCCTATAAAAGTACATTGTTGAGACTCCAAAGCATGCTATATATGTTACTCTTGAGTCCATTGTAACGTTTCAGTGTCATCATGGGAAAATAGGTCACGGTGATAAAATTTTACTTTATTTTTATGTTCAACGACATTAAACACTCAGTCACCAGCAGAGTGGGCGGCAGGTGTAGTCCCAGAAGGAACAACGATGGGGCGATTAGAAACTAACGAATTGCGCATAGAGGAATAGTTTTAAATACAGGAATTGATAAATTTCTAAATCTGGGAATTTTTACGGTTGAGAATTTAAATTTCCGGACATTTTTAATGAAATAAAAGTTTTTGTTGCATATTCTCCCCCGTTTTAGCATCAAATTGCAATAAAGTTTCAACTTTCTTTATTTGAAAGTCTGGAATGAAAGCTTGACCATCATAACACTGGAATTACTCGAATTAAAACTCCACAGACAAGAAGTTAGGAGAGCTCTGTTAATAGACGACCACATTTATTTACAGATATTTTCAGATAGATTCATAATACAGGTAACAAGTACCACGAGATCTCGTAAAAGAGCGCCCTCTGGTAATCAAAGTAAACCATCGTAACAAAAGCCTTTAATAGTTTACAATAATTTTAAATTCCGACTTTCCTAAATTACAGGGTGACAATTATTGAGCTCTATGAAATAAAAAATCAAATTTTTAAAAAAAACTACTGGGTTGAAAAAAAATTATTCGAATTTGAAAAGTAACTACAGATAATCGGATTTAGTTTATGACATGATCGATATGCTTATAATCAATGACTATGATGTGGCGCAGACGAAGAGCAAAATTCTGCAATAATTTTTACTCGAATAGTAGGCCTTGACGATGAATGTACGCCAGGGGTTTCCAACTTACAAGTGTCCAAGGGCCGCAATCGAAAACACCTGTCTAGTGGCGGGCCGCAATTTAACCAGGACCATACCCAGGACTTTTTTTCTTGAGAGAGGGGGTTTGTAGGATTTGTGTATAGTATGTACTATGAAATTTTAAAAAATTCCAGGATGAACCTCCAACAACGACCTTGATTATAACTGGCCAACTTTCGTTAAATTACACAGACACGCACAAAAAAAGTCAAATAAGAAGTGGGTATTTAAATAAGTGTGGGGGGGGGGGTATGAAATAGAACATGAGTGGACACCCTACTTTTCATGGAATTCGAGGAAAATCAATCTTTTTTGTAAATGAACAGCATTTGAAAACAATATAGATTTTTACAAAAACATTTTTCGTTAACTAAGAATATCTAAATTGATGCTGCAAATTATTTTCCCTGAAGTCTTCGCGGGCCGCCAGTTGGAAAGCCCTGATATACGCTCATAAATGCTGTATTTCGACATTTTCAACGAAAAATGAACATCATCAACAACAACAATACGAATGCGCATGCTCAAAAAATCCCAACATGCCTTGCATTCAACCGCCAAGTTTTCACAGAATCTCGCCAATGGTTCAAAAGTTATAAAGTTTTTTTTTCATATAGTTCAATAATTGTCACACTGTAGTTGCTTTTCTTCAGTAATTTTAGTCTATTCTTTCTGTGTTTGATTTAAAACAAAAAATTCAGTTAAAGATATAAATACCGCGTCCTGAGGATACAGGACAGATCCCTTCTAAACCAGTAAATATTTCAGCCGAATTCTATTGCAATTACTAGTAATCTATAACACAATATGTTGTTGGTTTATGTACGCTAAAAAAAAAACTTTCTGCTGGCTGACTTCGACTGGAATTATTTTTCTTAAAAACATTCATAATGTAAGCTATTAAAAATGTATACAGTTTAAAAATTTTTATTTTTAATTATAACGCCCTAAAAAACTACCCCCCCCCCCTTTAAATTAAGCACCACAAAAAGATCACAATTACTATTGCCTAGGGCAGTGGTGTGCAAACTATGCGAAAAAAAATGGACACTTTAAAGTAAATTTATATCATATAGAATTATTTAACCCTTCAGCGGGCGCGCCAATTTTTGGAACACCAGCAGGCGCGCGTGGCACAAAGTGCAGCGTCTCTTTCAACCTTGATTATTCCTTTTGTAATAAACTTTTTCTTTTGAAATTGAAAATAATAATTCTGCCTTTTATGAAAAGTTATAAAATGTTGATGATAGTAAGATTATTTATAATCAAAGGCCAAAGAATGCAGATACAATGGCCTTATTTAAAAACTGTCCAGTTTATTGGATCTAAGGACAACTTGCGAATGGATTCATATTATGTCCAAAAATCTAAAAAAACCAATGAGATTGTCAATCTTTTTGATATGCGGGATACCGTGTAATAGCTGCTCATTTGATCGAGTACATCAACTCCTGCTTTTGTCGTATTGCAATCCAGTATAATAGCTGGTTTACCACGATTAAATCCCGACTAACAATGAAAGGAAAGGAATACAAGGGTCAGAAAATCAGACCTGCATTAGAAAGGGTATAGCTATAAATAGAAACTGCTTAGAAACATTCAAACCTTACATGTAAAAACAAACCATTCAAAATTATGAAAATGTTGCACTTTGTACACGGGCGCGCCCGCTGAAGGGTTAATTAAAAAGCATGCTATTAAGTTTTTTTATAACTGCAAATTTTTAATACTTTTTATTTACATTTGGTTAAAATATATACGATATGATACTGCTAAATAAAGTGTATATTGTCAAATAAGGTACAAATATTACCTAAGGCCCAGGCTCACACCTTATTATTTTTTTCCATTTTAATTTGATAAATTAAGGCTGTTGTGTACTAACCCTATTGGATTCGCTCCCCTCAATATTCACCTATGGAGATAATTTGCCCAAGGATTCACGACTTCGATTCAAAGATTTTTTTAAAGAAAATTGTACTCCGTAATAAAGAAAAAAATTTTACACCTCGGGGCATTTTTCATTTTTTTTAAATGCAAATATTATTTTAAAATTTAAATTACTCGGGGGAAACATCTGGTTTAGTGTGTTTTAAACGCTCCTAAATTCCTTCGGTGGTCGACATTTATAAAATGAATCCTATCGAAAGGGTCAGAAAAGTTCAGGCTATCTGAAAATACCTTTTTTATTGGATTATCGGCATTTATGTAGCTGTAAATAGTGGACACATTCTCTCCATAGGTTAACATTGGTGATGAATCCAATAGTGTTAGTACATAGCAGCCTTAAAAGAAGTATATAATTTTGAAATCCTGCTGTTTATTGATTTTAATGATAGTTCATTTTTACGTAAATGAAATACAAATATATATTAGTTTTTAAAGAAAATGTATACGAAGTTTTTGAGGCATGAGATTTAGCAAAGACAAGGGTAGAGGGTGACCAAGATATTTTTTTAAACTGTTATTTTGCTGAGTAGATATATATACTCAAAATCTAGAATTCATTGAATTTTAAAATAGTTTGTCACAATTTGCTTATTTCTTATTGTTAACATTTTGCTATTTTTTTAAAACTACTACCTACTGTTTACCTACAACCAAAATATTTTCATTGGGGTCGAGATATTTTTTATTTAAAGAATTTGGGTCGCAATTGACAAAATGTGGTGTCCTAGGGCACCACATTTTCATGAAACAGGCACAAAGTTATCTTTAATATTAACTACGGAAAATGGTATTGTCGTATAGCATTTTGTTTCTTAAAATACAGAGAAACGTGCGATCGATAAACCATAGTAAACTAGTTATTGTAAATCGTACCGCACTTGATTAAAACTTAGGGCCTGTTCACATAGAATCCATCGGCGTTAGCGTTAGTCGTATTGACACATTTTATACCAATCACAGACCGTAACAATTTCGTGGCTAATCGTTTGGAGGTTTGTCATTGGTTAAATATATTTCAATACGAGTAACGCTGACGGATTCTATGTGAACAGGCCCTTAAGGCAAATACTTACAGGTGAAAGTGAACATTCGCCAGAAAGTGTTACATTTCTCAGTAAACGGCGTGGTTTCTAAGCGATAAAAATTAAGAAAATAGTAGCGGGGGGGAAAAGGCAGAACAATTTACAAATTATCATTACCTGTCACCCTCGGTAACTGATACAGAAGAAAAATCTTACAAAAGGTTCTACAGAACGTAAAAAGAGGTTAGATTTTTGTACCCCCAAATGTAGGGGAATGAAGAAAGTCATAAATACTAGAGAAAAGTGAAAAGAAATTAAATTATATCAAAATTTGTGGTAATATTGAAAATAGTAAAAGGGAAAACACTTGTTCCTTGAAGATTTTAGGCATAAAGCTCTCATCTCCCCAGCTAAAAAAGAAAAATTTTCCTAAATTTAACTTTAATAAATTTTATTGGTAATTAAGTTATTCATGGCAGGAAAAATATGCTCTACACATAAAAAAATTACCCAGTTTAGAGTTTGTGGCCTGAAGTACCAAATAACGATTCCTTCAGAAAGTCTACAACTTACTGAATTTCCTCTTTTCCATTTTATGCCTCCACAACAATGTACCATAAGTCAGAACAGAAAAAAAAAACAAGAGCTTAATGTCTTTTTATGTTAGTGGAAATCTGTCCGTGGTAAGAATAGAAGACTTACGGCAATTGTATTACTATGTCTGGTCCCCCAGTTTTAAAAATTGAATTTGAGGCTGCTTTGCACCAACCCTATTGGATTCAATCACCTCAATGTTAACCTATGGAGAAAATGTGTCCAAGGATTGCCGACTTGGATTGAAAGTTTTTTTTTAAGTTGTATTCGTTATAGAGAAAGAAATTTTACACTTTGGGACCATTTTTCGTTTTGTTTTATTTTATTTATTTTTAATTTTTTTTTAACGCAAATAATATGTTGTTATGTTGTTGTTACTTATGGCCGACTGGAACTTAATCCATACAAGTCTGGTCACTCATCCAACATACAAAAAATATAAAATCACAGGACAACAAAAAAGAAACCACAAGATACGATAAAAAGAACGACCAAAAGGCCTTAAAACCAGTTAAATACATTAAAGTTCTAGGATTAAAAGTTAAAAAGCCAGAAGCACAATAATTGATGACCGTGAGATCAAGACATAAGTTCTCTGCCCCCCCCCCCCCCAATAAAGAGCACACAAATCACTATTTGTAAATAATATTTTAAAATTTAAATGGTTCGGCGAAAGTCTGGTCTAGTGTGTTTTAAACGCTCATAAATTCCTTTGGTGGACGAAATTTATAAAATGAATCCTGTTGTAAGGTTAAAAAAATTCAGGCTATCTGAAAATACCAATTTCGTTGTATTATCAGCATTTATAGAGTTGTAAATAGTAGACAAAATTTCTCCATATGTTAACATCGAAGTGAGCAAATCCAATAGGGTTTCACACAGCTGCATTAAGGTCCTATATTTTATATTTCTCTCTGAAGGATGTCTATAATTCAATTATAAATATGACACCTATTTAGAGTTTCAGGTTATAATTTTACTAACCCGGTAACAATACTTATGTTGTTAGTTTTGTAGAAAAATTAAAGAAATCAAAAGAGGACATATATAATAGAAGATGCATCAAAATCAACCAAAATTTATTTAGCCTTACTGCACAAAAAACACATATTTCGCCAGAACTAGGGTGAATTAGTTGCCATTTACGGATTTATCTCTTAAAGGCAAGTACTGGCCTATTATCAGATTTCAACAGCATTATGTAGCTCAATCAGAAGTGATTCTCTAGACTAAATAATTACTTATACCAATAACTAATGACAAACTTATCAATATCCCATCTTATCAAGAAATAAAAGAAAAAATTCATTGGGATTAAAAGCGGAATTATCTATTCCCGAGGAAATATGGTCATAAGAGAAAGGTTCAATGAATCAACTCAAACATTTATATTTGCCTTCCGAGAAAACGAGATTGGAATTTTCAACTTAAGCTGAATTATTTTTATCGATAAGTGTGCGTCTACATATAAAAGTCTCAAATCTCATTGAAAGGTGTTGATAGACAGGTCTTTTGCCATTACTGTTTTAATTGTAACATTTTGAGCCTTTAAGTTTGATTTGATTTCATTTTTCATTAATTCAATATGTTTCACGTAAGAATATCAGTAAAATTACAAATACTCAGATCTATATAATCATCATCTTCGAAATTTCTTAAACTACAAAAACTGATTTTCCTAAAAGTTTTAAGAAACTTTTTCCATACTTTAGATTAGTAAAAAAAAATGACTCCTTTAACTTTAAAGGTTTTTTTTAGTTCGTATTTTGAGTAGCTACCATTATTTTAAAATGACATGCATTAAGTCAGTGGTCCTTAAACAAGGACCACTTGTCCCCCCCCCCCCCAAAAAAAAAATAATAATTGTCGGATACCATTTCCAAACCAACCCTTTTAGAGGCAAAAATGAGTTAAATTTTCTGAATTAACAAACAACTTTTTATTAAAGTTACAAATCAACTTAATAAAAAATTTAATTTAAAAGTAAACTTATTAGCAAAATTAAAAGCTTATGAAAACTTAAAATTAATGACACTTTAGAGCTTGCATTTGCTTTACCAACTGTAAAATTGCTGTGATGTTGTGACTCTGCCAAAGTTAATATATTAATGATTTTTAAGCAGAACAGATTTTTTCGTACTCGAAACGGGAAAAAACACAGGAATATTTAGAATTTGAACAAAAAATTCGGTACAAAAAATTTTTGAGTTCGAGATTTTATAAATTGATAAATCTGCGCTCCTTTTTGAAACGATGAAAAAAATTTTTTAACCATTTCTGACTTCGTGATCACCTCTTGGGCTCTCTCGGACCACCTTTAGTCCATGGATCACAGGTTAAGAACCAATGCATCAAGTGGTTAAGTGATTGAATAGGTTAAGTGATAGTGGTTAAATGGTAGATACACCGATTAAAAAATGTCAATTGATATCATACAGTAAGCCTCGACATTTAAAATAAGTGTTAATGATATTTCAACAATCAAATAGATAAAAAATTAATTTTAAAACACTGCTTTAGTTTTAAATGAAAATTTAAAACAACAATAAAGATTCAAAACAACTCAACAAGAGGAGGAGTCGCTACTAAATTATTTTAACTTCATCCTCCATTTCTCTTGATTCATTTCTAACCTACGTATCACGAAGTATTATATATGGTTTTAAATCTAGACCACAGTTTCTCAACCTGTGGTCCATGGACGACCATGGGGGTCAGTGAATAAATTTCAGGCGGTCCACTGACTTGGAACAGAATCTCTCCAGGCTCATGTGGCAAAAAACACATTTCGAGACGTTTTATTTGAAACTAAAATCGATGCATGTGTTCAATTTGAAAATTAATCCCCCCCCCCCAAAAAAAAAAAAAAGCTACTAGCCTTTGAATTTGAATTTAATCAGATGTACAACTGTGCAGTAATCAATAAGTAAATAATATGCCATTAAAGTATAAGCACATTAATAAATCACAAGTTTGTTTTTGTAATATATTAATATCTTTTGTAATCCTTTGTAGTTTATGCATACCCTTCCCATTCTAATATAATAAGATTTTTGAAAACTTTTAATTGCTTAACAACTTTATTTCCAAATTTTATGTTTGAAACGATTCATTACATGAGTCTTTATGATCAGATGGAGGGGTCCACAGCTTTCACCGGATTATCAAAAGGGTCCACGACCCTAAAAAGTTTTAAGAGCCAATGATCAAACAAAAACCAAAAGATGTCTCCATCTTTCAATCCTTTTAGATTCTAAGAGTCAAAAGTTTGAGTCTGTGCCGTCTATTTGCCTCTAAACTCTCACCAAATTGAAATGAATAATTTTAGAATCAATTAAGAAGCATTGTTTTCTTGTATCTACATATTTTCCACGATTTCCCCATGAAAAACATTTTGGGCGAAAACGGGCATACCTTAAAGCGTTCGTTACATCAAACGCTATTATAAGTTTTCGTTAGCTTCTCCCGAACGTTTCAAACAAAGCTATATTTAGCAACAATGATAAAGACTAATAAATATTTACTTTTGGGGAAGCTGTGCATCATATTTTTTTAATAATCATAATTGATTTCCGACACTGAAAAGGGTCAATGTCACCCAGGTCTTTGCGAAAAACCATCGCGTATACCGGGGAAATCTTCCGTACACAGTGAGACACCTGCTTTAAGCCACAAGTTATGAGAGGCAATTAACAGCAATAAAAGCAGATAAATAACGAATTTGTGTAACCTCAAAATTTTCCAGTCGTAAAAGATAAAAAGCTCCAATTACTAAATAAAAGGGAAACCGAAGATTAGCGGTTAAACACATATTCCCTTTGGCTTCCTTTCTGGCGAAAATCGTGATCACCTCCAAGTAAACAGGCGTTTACAACCATTTACCTGAGGCCCCAGGCGCATATTTTATCCTTTATTGATTTTAAATAGCCCACTTTAAAAGAACACCGCACTTAATCTTGAGGGGCCCCCCTATATTTCCTTCAAATATGGGTTAAGAGCGTAAAGCCGCAGATTACAAGGTCTGTTGACAGTTGAGGGGGTCCCACCCCTCTTGTTGCCCCCGTGGGCCTCGTGCCCCAAATGCGCCTCTGACACGTGCTGGCCCGACGGTGGGGAGCACGGCGAAAAAGAAAAAAAAATAGTTCGTTGGTTTTTTTTTCCCCTTCAGCGTTGGAGTAAGTCTATTTCTTTTTTTTTCTCCCTTCCTTCGAGCTGAAAAGGTGTTGAAGATATTGCACTTTCAGGACATTGATGCGTGTTACGCTTGTTGACACAAATCGTGGGGTGTTACTCAGCTTTCAGATTTTTTTCCCCTTACGTTTTTTTTGTAGGACTTGTTCTTTTTTTTATTCCCCTCTTCCGTACAATTCTTTGAACAGCGTGTGACACCTAAGTAAAATGTGTGTTTAAAAGATTTTTGTGACGCGGTTAATAATCTCTCTCGTTCCAACTTTTTCAGGGAAGCTTTAGCTGTGCATTGTTTGCTACCTTTGTTTTTAAAGGGAGACAGTAGCCCAAATGTTCGTAAGTAGAATCTTTTCTCGTGAGTTTAAAAACTCTATAATTGATGCAGAATATAGTAGATGTGTAATAAACGCAAAACACCGTGGCAAGGGGTTGAATTACTTTTTGACTTTGTTTTTTAGACAGTGACAGTATTATAATTTTAACATCACAAAACGTATGATACTATGATAAAAAAAGAAACGAGAGTTCCCCCCCTCAAGACAAAGAAACAAAAATTGTGGACAAAAACTCCTTTGGTATCTATCAGTCGAGAGGAACCTTTATGACTTTATTTCCTAGACTAATTTTCTTAGACTCTTACTATTTTTTTCTAGACAGTATAATTTTAACATCCCAAAACATGATACTATGATAAAAAAAAGAAACGAGAGTAATCTCTGTAACTTTATTTCCTAGACTTATTTTCTTCTTTTTAGACATTTTTCTCTTTTTCTAGACAGTATAATTTTAACATCTCAAAACATATGATACTATGATAAAAAAAGAGAGTTCTCCCCCCACCCAAGCCAAAGAAACAAAAACTGTGAACAAAAACTCCTTTGGTATCTATCAGTCGAGAGGAATCTTTATAACTTTATTTCCTAGACTTATTTTCTTCTTTTTTAGACATTTTTCTAGACAGTATAATTCTAACATCACAAAACATATGATACTTGAGATAATTATAAAACATTCGGCATCGTAAAAAACGGGAAGCCATACGATGGCACTAATTATATCAAGAGTATCATTTATATTGACAATCTACAATTTGACACCACCGTAATTGTTTATAAACTCCTTATGCCTTTCTTCCTATACTGAGTATAGGACTTCCTATTCAGAGTATTATTTATAAGAAAATTGAGTTAATCAGACCAAAACACTTTACTTATGATGGAGCTAAAGCCAAAGATTTCTTTCAGGAAGCTCAGAAAACAAATTACAGTTATGTATCTATTTACAAGACCTTTCTCCCACCAAATTATCTCATTTTAATGTATATATTTTCTACGAATTCATTCTCTTGCTTAAAATTTTATTTTAGGTTTCCTGCACTGGAAAAGTCTATGGATCTAAAAACTTAGAACTAGAGGCTAAAAAAGAAAAGAAAAGAGAGTTCCCCCCCCCCCAAAAAAAAAAAAAAAAATGAGCAAAAACTCCTTTGGTATCTATCAGTCGAGAGGAATCTTTATGGTGTTGTTCCAGTTGAGAACTAAAAATATAAACGGGAAAAATTTATCGCGTAGGGTAAATAATTAAGACTTTTCAGGAAGAGTTGAAAAATAACTGTTATAGGTAAGCCAATACACCGATTCAAGGTATACAGTACCTTGAAGGTTACATAGTAAATTAGTTGCAAACGTGTACAAAATATTCGAAAAAAAAATCCAGTCACAGAATCGGAACCTTGTTATCCAAGTCTATAAGGGTGACTCAAATTTTGAGCAAAAGTCACGATCAATAACGACTGAAGAATTTTTCGTTGGTTTCAAACGGGAGTTTAAGAAGTTCCTTTTAAGTATAAAATTTTTCTCCATTGAACCATTTAATTCCAGTAAAGAAAAAACCTTAGAATAAACCTTAAATCCTTTCTTAAAATCTAAATTAAAAATTCTAAAATATTTGTTTTAGATCAGAGTATCTAATTCGACCAAGATTCTAAGAAATTAACTGTTTGTTTTCACATGTCCCCAAAATTTACCGTAATAATCTAAGCCGATCTCTTTCGGTAAGTTCCTTACTTCCTTTTTTTTCAAGTGTTGAAAAAACTACATTCTACTCTACATTCGAAATGTACAAATCACTCATACTCATTCGAAGCTTGTAGGGAAAAGGTAAACGAATGACAACTTTAGATATTCAAGGTGTATCTTTAAATAACGGAATACTCTGTATGGCTCTCGTAAAACTATGAAGTTTTTTTTCTTTGAATCTCTTGAAAGGGGGTTAGATCAATTTTTAAGGCCTAGATCAGGGATGACCGGAGATTTCCGATCGCTGAACGTTTTTCAGTCGATAGTATTCACAAAAAGATTTCGCGTTTTCGATATCAGTTTTACGATCTGTTTATCAAATTTTTGAATTTGATTGAAATTTTTCTGGGATTGAATTTTGACTTCTTTTAGAAGAAAGAAAAAAAAAGTAAATACGGAATTTAGAACTACAATATATTCTAGTAAAATTGTTGGTTCTAAATATGTCGATAAAGTTGTCACATTTAATAAAAAAACATTGATATGAATTGAAAACATGAAATTTTCTCTATCATAAGAAGATAATCAAAATATTTTATTTGAAAATTGAAATATTACAACATTAAATTTTCATGCTTTACAACATAAACATTATATTGAAAAAAATTAAGAGAAAATATTTTGGTATGAGCGCTTTTTATGTAAAATTTAAAGATTAAAATTTATGTCAATAGTTTGTTATAAGGCAAATATATTAATTTTTGCGTAAATTTTAACCAATCACAACGATCTTTCAGAGTTGAAATATTGTTACCCTTTTATACGAATAATATAAAGAAATAGTTAAAAAAATGGTAAACATGCCAGTTAAATTAAATACTGCCGATAATATCAAACTGTGTAATTAAGATCTATAAAAATTAAATATCACTCAAACTCTAATTAATATTCTTTCGTAAAATTAATCAAATGAACAAAAGTTCACAATTTCAGAAGGAGCTTTAGAAAATATAAATAAACACAACTGTTCTAGCCTAGTTTCCCTCCAAATTATACACAGCAAATCAATCGCTTTTTAATAACCCTATATTTAATTAAATTATATTACGATACGATACGATATTTGAATAGTATTTTTTTAAATCGAAACAGATACGTTAACGTTTGCACACGGCCCCATCACCTATATTTTAATACGTATAAAAGTGACCGCCACACGCATTACTGAATAAATATTTGCGACAAGAAGTTGGCATCATCCATTAGATCCGGGAGCTACCGGTAACTTCCGCATCTCTCAATCCTCCCCCAGTATTTCAGGGGTGCAGACGCATACGCTATACCCACTAACCTAGATATTTAAAACGCGTGCCTTCCGCTACGAGGGGATAAATAAATAAAGAATATAAAAAAAATCTCCCCTTCGAAAAACTATGAAGAGGCCCCCTCAAGGTTATCCATTACGCGGAGAATGGCAGCTGGCACAGAAAAATGATGAATGGTAGATTTGGCAGTGAAAAAAAAAGAACTTATTTATTTTTTATTTCCACCGATATATGCCCAGTGGCAAAAGGTAATTGAAATAGGAACGGTCTGTCTCGGGACAGAGCGAAGATTGGCCGGGGATAAGTCTTGAGATGGAACTGGAGGAACAATATTATGAAGGGGAAATTTTCGCAACTAGGAGTGATTTGAGGTGCAATTATCCTTTTATGTATCGTTTTACATAATTATGTGCAACTTGTTTGCAACGCTTTCAACTTTACGGAGTTCTAAAGGTTAATATGCAACACCTTATCGTAAATAGAGATAACTACAAGTGAATTGGTCATTTTGAAAAGGAGTCATGTCCATTTATTAAGATTTTTCATGAGAAGCAAAAAACTATAACTCGCCTTCACGCATTATTAGTTAGACTAAATTTAGTATTTATTATGTTTAAGGTATTAACCGTGATGCAAAAATATAATTTGTTAATATTTTTTTAATTTGGAGGAGACAGAAAAGAGGAGATCACTCCTTTTCAAAATGGCCGATTCAAGTAATCTGGAATCCAATAACAAAATTCCTTTGAAAAAAAAAATAAAACTTACATCGGTAATGAATATATATATATATATATATATATATATATATATATATATATATATATATATATATATATATATATATATATATATATATATAATCGTAATAGATACTAGATGAAAATTCTTTTAAAATAGTTTCTTAACTTATAACATTAATTTATCTGTAATAAAATTTACTACCATTTTTGTATTTTAAAACTTTTGCTGTACAATTTTTCTAGCCCGCTGGTAGGTCTTATGTATAAAGGGGAGGTAGGAATCATAAGAACCTATTTAAAGCAGAGTTGAGGACTCTTGCAGTTTGGAAATGTATATGGAGCACAAAACATAGGACAATGTTTGAACCTTGGGCGTCTTATTCATTGAAGGTTTTGGGGGGGAGTTGATAATAGTTGGGAGTTCTTATATGTATTTTACTTTTAAACTTTCTTTAAGTGTCTCTTTTTATGAAATGCAAACGCATTTTATTAATATATTTTTCGTGTAATATTCCTTTTTATTTATTCCTACATTTTTAATAATACTAAATGAATTTACTTGAACAACTGGTGTTTTGTCGTACTAAAAAGTTGTTTTAACGTAGGATTACGTTCCTCAACAACGGTTCCCCGGAAAGAAAAAATCCAGAGTCCGTCGCGAGTTATAATTTTGGCAGCGCGCCAAACGCAGTAGCAGTAAAGAGAAAAGTATCAAAAAAAAGAAAAGAGGTAAGCAACGATAAGTAATCCTACGTTAATAACCCGCGGTAGTTTTGTTAGAAGAGACTACCTGAAATATTTTTTGTTCAATCTTACTCATTTGATTTGATTACGCTTTTACAAATGAAATTAGTTTTTATCTGGGAAAATTGTTTTATAACGAAGTTTCAGAAGCTGAAACAGGACAATGTGCCCTTGTTTAAGGTTTTAAATGTTTCCCTATACTCCCAACTTGAATGTTATACTGATTTTCGTGGAAATGTAAGACCATTTTTTTAATGCTCTAAACGCAGAGAATTTTAAAATTGTGAAATAAGAAATTTTTTAAATAAACCCGAACAAAAGGACCTTCTTTAAATCATGACACAAACTGACTACTCCACACACAATGTCTGTCCGAAAGCGAACATTCTATTCCATTGAATTATTCACTACCGAGTGAAATGCTCAGTATGAGAACTTACCATAATGAGGATCTGCCACATGAGAGGGCTTTCTTACTGGAGATGTGTCCAATATGCCAGTTAATACTCCCAAGCTTTGAATCCTCAACCTTAGTTTCGGGGACCACTACCCCAGTTATACAAAGGCGGTTCATCAGCAGCTATCACAGTTTTTCGAACCCAACGTTAAGCACTCTACTGAAGGATTAGTAAATGTATAATTTTGATTTTGATTTTTTTTTTTTTTTTTTTTTTGGCCTGCACCAAAAAAAAAAAAAAAAAAAAAAAAAAAATAGATCTTAAATGCAATGTACCGAGTTTTATCAGAAACCTTTTCATTTGGATTTCTTAAATGTATAATTTTAATTATGTAGTAATTTAAATGCCTTTAAAACATTAACTGCGTAATTTTTTTTAAATTTTCCAAACTACGCGCTGTTTTATATGAACGTCAACCTTCTGATACACAAAAAACAGAATTCAAAAACAAGTGTTTTCTGATCTGCGTGTAGAAAAATAACGGACGGGACAATTCCTCCAGAGCATAACTACGGCATCGAAGATCTGCGATATCGACGGATTCGTTGTCTCAACCACGGAAATTATACACTATACCAAGAACCAGATTATCCGACTCGAATACGTTCGATACTATACAAATGGCGTGTCTTATCGAACCGTGTTAACTTTTGCCGTTATTCATTTCCTACCTCTCCTAGCATGGGAAATTTTGGAAAATTTATCCTGTCCGAGTTAGCTATACGGTTGAGGTTTCGGAAAAGAAAGCGAGTTAAATACAAGAGCCCCCCAGCAGACAAGCATCGGAAGGGGCGCGAGGAGCGAATCTTAATCGATCCGATTAAATCAGGCATATGCCTCTCTGCAACAATTAATTCCGGGCGGCGGACCATAATTAATATCTCTTAATATCTGCAGTTTTAACTCCCCAAAAGAACAAACCCGAAGACAGCGATGCCTTCTCCTCCCCGACATTGCCACACAGATAAGCACGTCTATTTTTAGCGCGGCTGGAAATGCATTAAAAGGTCAGGTTCCAGATCACCAGGAGAAGGTGTGTGTGACGGTGGAGGGGGGTACAGCTTCCACTATCGAAAGATAAAAAGTAGCCATGCTATTGGCTCAACTTGCACCTTGTCTTATCCTCCGGCTCTCTCCAAGTGGCTCTGCTTATCTCCAAACACATTAATATGCTTTTGTTATCGGCCGCCGATTCTTTGCAAATAAATTAGCTCTTATCTTCTGATTGGAACGTGTAATAGATTTCTGTGCTTTTATTCTTGCTCTGGGGGATCCGTTTTTGAATCTTCGGCAAAGAGGAGTCGATGGCGGAGCGCTTTTGTGGTTATGCAAACGCGCGCGAATCGATCGGGTCCTTTTGGAATCGGGCGAACACGGTTAATATGGAACGGATTCTAATGTAGCACATGTCTGGATCGAGAGAGAAAAATTAAAACCGGGTTGCTATTCTACACTGCTGCTAAGGGGAGACGCAAGACTTTGAAAGCGATTCCATCAGCTCGCATGTCTTGGGAGAAAATTTGACGGCAGCGTGAACAAAAATTTCCCACTTGGGAAGCAATAGGTACTTCACCGTGCAATACAAGACACTAAAACATCAAATAATGATTTTACATGTCTATTAACTTGGTTATCCGGCGTGAGGGTATGTGTGCCCCTAAGCCAATTTGGTTTTCAGCACCTAATTTTTTTTTCTTCATAAATTTTACGAATGGGGCATATTGTAATCTATATATATAAAACAGTTCCGTAATTGACTGACTGACATATGACGCACAGACCAAACCGCTGGACCTAAAGGGCTGGCGATTCTTCTTATAATGTAGGGGTGCACTAAGAGAGATTTATGAAAAATTCTTCTTAGATTTTTTAAAATTAAATTTTAAAGCTGTTTTTGTAACATTCTTTAAAATTTGCATTTAAAATAATAATCCGAGGGTTATAAAATTTATATCACGAGAAAGAAACTAAAAATTCCTTTAAAATAAAATATTTTTCGAATCTTTACCTCCCTTTTCTGATTTTTGGTGAATTTTTAAAGATTAATTTTTAGAATTTAATTTATTAAATACTGATCACGTGATTTCTTTTTCTGGTACTTTAAACTAATTTATTGTCAAGTGCATAACAACGAAATAGACAAAAAAAATTTTTTCTTGCTAATGCGGCAGACGATTGGACATTATCCAAAAAATATTAAAATACAGTAAAAGATGTGTTCTCCAAACTGTACTATATTCTTTAGTATATTCTATTACATTTAATTTGAATATTTTCTTCTACATTATTGTGTCTATAAAAATATCCGTTACGATTTTTTTATAAATATGCTTTTTCGTTTTTTTTTTTACACCGATTGCATACATTGATCGTTGTATTTAATTTGAATGTACTCCGTAGCGAAGTACGGGATTTCAGCTAGTAGAATATATATATATATATATATATATATATATATATATATATATATATATATATATATATATAAAAAACATAAAACTAAATTTACAAAATTTTATTTGCAAAAAGTTTATAACAATAAATTCTTGAATAAAATATTAAAAATTATACTTATAAAGTGGGTATTCAAATATATTGTCACGTGATCAAAGACAGTATTCAAATATACTGTCACGTGATCAGCATTTAATAAATTAAATTCTAAATAATAATCTTTAAAAATTCACCAAAAATCAGAAAAGGGAGGTGAAGATTCGAAAAATATTTCATTTTAAAGGAATTTTTAGGATCTTTCTCGTGATATAAATTTTATAATCCTCGGATTATTATTTTAAATGCAAATTTTAAAAGAATGTTACAAAAACAGCTTTAAATTTAATTTTAAAAAATCTAAGAATTTTTCATAAAATAGAATATATAAAAAAAGAAGTAAAAAATATTAAATAAAATATATAAGCTGTCTAAGTAGGGTAAATGGACCAGTTATGGACACCCTTAAGATGACAATTTTTTTTGGTCAGCACCTTATAAGTTATTAATTATTTTTCAAATGATGTGGTAGTATTCGTTGTTTACAGAATTATAAATGTCTAAGTAAATCTTTTTTATTTTTTAGATTTTTTTAAATTTATGGCTGTTGAGCTTGATGAGTTATGGACACCTCTACTAGATTAATAAAAAAGGGGACAGAAGGGGTAGAAAGGGGTGTGGTTGTGTCAACAATAGGAAACAGCAATAAACAAAAATCCTCTGTTTCAAGTTCACTTGGCTCCTATTGTTGACAGTATATAGATAAGGGTGTTCATAACTGGTAGGGTGTTCGTAACTAGTCATTACCCTATAAATATTGAAAATCGCTGAAAAAAACTATCACTTTATTAACTATATCACTATTTTTACGACGCAGGTGTCTCAAAGGTATATCCGACGACCAAAATGTCCGTAAAAGCCAACACATAACTTTTTATTATTGTACTACATAGTTGGTACCCGTCAAAACCTAACAGTTGAATAGTAATTGAATGTACTGATACACAAATTATACTGAACACATCATTACCAAATGTTGAAAATCATAATAATGCGCGGAAACAAATTAATGTCTTTAAGCGGCATCGAGCTTAGTGAGTATCTAAAGCCAGATTTAAAAATGTCACTGAACATGCGCAGAAAACAATTTTTTTAATTGCAAATTATCGCTAATTAAACAGCGCTAAATAAACAATTTCCGTGAGGTTTTAATCTTATATTTCACAAACATAATTATCATAAAAATAAAAATGTCAGAGAGAGATCTAGAGAGACTCCTCGGAATAAACATGTTTATCACTAAAACGTGTCACTGAGCATGCGCAGAAACTGAGTTTCTAAAGCCAGATTTAAACATGCCACTGGGCATGCGCAGAAATCAATTTTGAATTGTAAATTATCGCATATTAATAGAAATTGCGGTTACAAAAACCAAATTTGACAAATTTACAGATTACAATCTTTCGTTTAAGACCAAAATGAAGTAAATTTATACAGTAGTTTTCTCTGCCAAAAAAGTCGGCTTAGCAACTTAAATATATAGATTATGAGTGGGTCCCATTTCATCAGTGAGGCAATTGCGCAAGAATAAACGAAAGAAAAATAAAATGATTTCTCATCAGGAATTTCGGGTGGCGATTGGTGGAATTAATTACCCAGATTGTCCATATAGGAGACAAGGTTTGTGACAGCGGCATCTTTCCGAAGTGTCAGTGTGCACAATTTTATTCTTGTACAAAATTATTGTATAGATTGACTTTAGAATGCGTTTACAGGGCGTGAATGAAAGGTGTTTAGACGTTTCGTTTTAACTTGACTGTCATTAATCCTGAGCTGTCGATCTAATTGTGCCCATGCAAATATTTCCAATTCCGAAACATTTCTGGCTCAAGGCCCTTTCGGATAAAGGTTAGTCAGGTTCTACAAAGAATAAGGAATCATTGCTTTTAGTTCCTAACCAAGCGATTAATAATACGAGGAACAATGCAAAATTTAGGAACTGAATTTTTAAACCAACTGGTTGTTTTGTGATCTCAAAGAAAGTGGAGGACAAACATGAAAAGAAAAAATAACTGTTCGTTATGTACATTTACGCCAAAATATAGACTAATTTAAAGCTTCTCTATAAACTAATTATTAAAATAATGAAAGTTATGTTTCTGTGGCATTATGGCAGATGTTGATATGTCATTTTTTCATGTTTTCGGCAAATTAAAAAAGTAACTTTTGTTTTGAAATATAAAATCGCTTAATTAAATTTTTCAACCCAAATATTCTTATTTAATACTCATGGGAACGTCAAACATATGGTTGGTCTTCAATGAAAATTTTCGATTAAGGACTAAAATATTCAATTAGGGACGAAGTATTACCTCTTTTATACATAACAGCATTTGCCAATACGAATAACTTAGTATTATTTCATAATTCCACTATCAGCTTTTGCCACATCAAAGAACCAATTTTAAGTCTGACATATCAACTTAAAACATAAAATTGATTTTTTTTCGGACATACCAACATCTGCTATAACGCCACACTTCCATCTATGTTGATACAAATAGATTTGTTGCTGTATTTTCTAATACTTAATTCGATTGTAATAAATATCTATTACTTTCATTAAGGTAACGTATTAACTGTCTGTATGAATAAAACCAAACATCTTGGCGATTAGGATTCTCAGTAACGATGCAATAGTTTCAAAGAAAGGCAAATTTCAACTTTAGTATTAAAAAAACTCGCAACTTCTTTAAGGGACCTTTAACTTCGGTTTTTTAATTGTTCAATTTTTAACGATATGAGAATGTACAATATTCTTTTCTTTTACTACATTGAAGACATTTAGAATTCTAAAATAAGTCTTTTGTGGCAAAATGGTCATGAGCATTCATTTTCTTCTGATTTTTCTCCAAATATCTCAGGATTGTTAATTGAAGTGTTTATCACAAAACTGGGCATGATTCTTTGAAATCACAAATATACACCATGAAATGACTTAAAAAAGACGAAAAACAAAACAAAACAGGCAGATTAGAAAAGAAAAGTTATTTATGGTATTCGATTCATGAAAAAAAAAAATTCATTCTACAGTTATGTTTATATATCTTTGAAGCCCGGTATAAGCCCGGCTTTGAAGCCCGAGCTTAAGTCAAATACAGTGATTTTTAGATATTTGTTAGTATGGATAAAAAAACAACAATCTTGTGACTGGTATAAAGGGCTTAAGTCTATCAATTTTGTATACAAAATTAGATTTCTTTGTGCAAAAGACTCAAGTCGAAAGTATAGTTCTACGATTGGTATAAAAGCCAATGACTCGGTATATTAAAATCGCTGTTTCTGACTTGAGCCCTTTATACCGGGCTTCAAAGATATAAGGTAAACTTGCATTTAAAAACATTAAGGTTTTTAAATGATATGGAATGCGCAAAGAGCATTTTGAAAAATGCTAGTATGACGCCAAGAATTTTTTGAAATCAAAGGCCTTATTCTGCCATAAAATACTTATTTGTGAATTCCAAGTGTCTTCAGTGTAGTAAAACATTATATACATAATGAGAATTATTAATATTGAGTTAAAAATTGAAAAAAAAAAGAAGTTGAAGATCCTTTGCCCCCTTAAAAGATATATCCATCAATGAGATTTTTATAGATAAAGCACGTAAAAAAAGCTATTTTACATGATTCTAACTTTGATTTTTTTCCAAGAGTGAAAAGAATGAAAGGGCAATTTTTTTCCAGAAATTAATTAGGTGAAAATATTTCATCTTTAATATAAACCTAACCGAACGCAACAAAATTATGCAACTTTTAAAATGCTTAGGAAGGGAAAACGATAAATTCAGGTGATAAAAATATTAAAATCAGAATACTGTTTTTCCCCCAAAAAATACATATTAGGCTAATGAAATTTTTTCACATATTCATACTGAAAAAAAATCTTATTTTGCTATTATAGTCGAAGACCAGCAAATCGAAAGTAAAGTATTTATTTATACAACAGCTTTGCTAATTATTCCACAGTATACATCATCTATAAATTATATCTTATAAACTCTAACAGGTTGAAAACAGCTGCACGAAGTGCACACAAAAAAATTTACCCCCCCCCTTTTTTTTTAAAAAAAAAGCACACTATATCTGATTCCTAAATTCAATACAACTTAACATAAAAAGAAAAAAAGAGAACCTGAGCTTAACTGGGCTCAAATTTCTGTATAAATCAATATTGAAGAGACTAACCTCCATAAAATACCTGTTATACTCCAATTCAAATAAATAAATTTAAAAAAATCCGCAACTATACACGGTGTCGGGGCTAAAAGTATCCAAAAGTTAGGACTTATTTTTACGGAACTACCCATTAGAATTTTTAAAAAAATGTAAATAGAAAGTACATCACCAAATTTTAATATCATTAGATTTCCATCTGTGCACCTTTTGTAACATGACAAACGTCTAAACGGTAATCCAGTGCTCTCCAAGTGACGACTTAGGCCGTCTGCACACGGAGCAACTCAAAAGAAACTGATAACTGACTCAAATCACAAACCAGTCCGTGATGAGTCGCAACCTACGTAATTGAATGGAGCCACGCACACGACGCAACTGGTTACAAACCCGTCCGACGGGTTGCGACGGGACCAGTTGCGCCGTGTGCGTGGCTCCATTCAATTACATAGGTTGCGACTCATCACGGACTGGTTTGTGATTTGAGTCAGTTATCAGTTTCTTTTGAGTTGCTCCGTGTGCAGACGGCCATACTCTCCAAGTTATTAGACTAATTACTTGAATGATGCGCTTCTTCAACTCATCCACAGTTTCAATTTTTTGTTTATACACTAATAACTCTTGATATGCTACGAAATACTTGGAGAGAACTGGATTACCGTTTACACGTTTGTCGTGCTAAAAAAGGTGCACACATCGAAATCCATTGATATTAAAACTTGGTTAAGATGTTATTTCTATTTACATAATTTTTTTAAAATTCTAATGAGTATTTCCGTAAAAATAAGCCTTAACTTTTGGATACTTTTTGACCGGACATCCTGTATTGTATGAAAACAATTTAATTTTGTATTTACAACAAAGAAATTTTTTTTATCGCAAACAAAATTAACATACAAGGGAAATTCTCCACCAAAATTCCAACAAATTTTCATGGATAAATTTTCAAACCTGCCGGAGTGTATGTCTTTGAATTCCTTTAATATCAAATTAGCCAAACTTAATCATGCGCACTTGAGTTTTTAGAGTATAATTGACATGTACGTGAATAAAACATAAAATTATTTAAATGCAGTTTAAACAGATAAAAACAAAACTCCCATTAAAAGATTTTTTGTCAGAAATTAATTAATTCTCAAGAAAGATAATTTTCTTATGCTTCAAAGTACCGAATTTTTTTTAGAAATAAGTTATATGTATAATAAACAAAGCTGTTTATATTTACACTTTTACAAAAATTGATTCCAAAATGAAACAAAAACTGATGTATTTCCCGCTTCCGGAATTCTGCGTTTTGAGCTAGAGGTCGAGAAAACCCCTGTATATTTTCATTCATTATCTGCTACGACAATTTAAGGAAAGTTATGTGGAATTTATCTATTTTACATTAGATAACTTGATCTGTGAAGGTTTGAAATTTCAAGTATAGCTTTAGAATCCTATCACAACTTTAGATATGAGTAAATGATGTATTTGCTCAACGCTTTAAACCCAAACATTACGTTGATGTCCCCGTAAAAAAAAAAGGAGAGAGCTTAGCAGCATATTACTAAAAAACAGTTACACAAGGTATATGACAATGGTCCGATGTGACGAGGCTAAAGGCCATTATATCTGTTCAGATTCTAAGGCAACTGATAAAATCATGCGTAGAAACTTCTAAAACAGGAAGAAACAATTAAATTTAGCGCAGCTGAAAATATTTCCCTACCCGGCCGAGATAAACTATGCAATATTTCAAAAACTCCCCACAAATTCCATAACTATAAATTTCATTTACGTTCCCCTGAAAATATGCTGTTGATTAAATTAGTAAAATCCCGCGGAATTAAATTTTGTTCGGTTTTCAGAGGTTGAATAGGAAAATATACTATATATGAATAGTAAAAATCTTAGATTTGGGATTTTGAAAACTGTATGCCTGTCAGCGGGCTTAATACATATACAAGTTTAGGAACGAGTTCAGATGTGAAAAACTTACTAACTAAAATTAAGGTATCCGACTACGTTCGGAGCCCTTTTTTTTTTTTTTTGAAAAACTGTACTTGCGAAAATGCCTATCTTATTTTTCAAAGGAATATAACACTAAACCTCGAAAATGATGAAAAAATAGACATTAACTATGCAAATTTTTACAAAATTGAAGAAATTGGGTCGAAATTTAGCAAATATTTACAAAAACGGCTCTAGCGCTAAGAAAAAAAAAATTATGTGTATAACATGATTTTTTTTGTCATATGTACGTAAGTACCTTCTAAGTATAATGACCTACAAGCTAATCGTTATCTCAAAATCTTAAATAAAAATACAGCTCTAAAATTTTAGTAATTTTCCACGAGATTTTTTATAAATGCAGCTATAAATCAACAAATAATATACCTAGAACCAAATCTGTAGTCCATTACATTCTTATTATTATGAAAAACATACGTGAAAAATTTCATAGATTAGATTTTATTTCATGATTAGATTTTGAGTTATCACAAAAGTCGTTTACATTTTTTGATGAAAAATAAGTTCTTCAGAAAACACGATTAAAGTTTTCAACTTGTATTGAAATTCATAGCTGCTGCTGATCTTTAAATTGCCCTAATTTCATATCTAATGATCGTATCGAAAAAATAAAAGCAGATTTAGAAACAAATTTATAAATTAAAAGAAAAAGGAATTAAAAACAATTTCGGAATTTTCGTCCAAAGCGATGTTTTAAACGTAGTCGGATATCTTAACAACACGACTGAGATTTTATTTGCAATTAATTAGTAAAAAGAAGTTTTCGTAAAATAAACAAACAAAAAGCTTGAGCAATGCATAGAAAAAAAAACTGATTTGATGAGGTGAAATCCATAAACACTCACCAAGGGATGTCTTCTTGCATATAAGAACAACGATGAAGAGTATTCATTTGTAGATTCAATTGTCCTGTTACCCAAGGCCTGAGAGTCTAACTTGCGAGACATCTGCCATCGCAAGTTAGGGTCTCAGGGAGTGGGGAGCAGGCCCTTATAAAACACATCTTCGGTAGGAATTCTTGCCTGCATGAAACTGCTGGTCGATGACCGCACATCTAAAGTCGGACAGCACACACACAAAGAAACGGGTGAAGGGCCTAGAGTATACTGGTGGAAAAAACGAGTCCTCACATTGTCTATAAATTGCATTCAAATTAAAAGCTTTTGTTTTCAGGTTAAGTTTTTTTTAAATATATATAAAAAAAACCTCTATAATACACTCGCATCCCTTTATGACTACTTTCTAGCAACGACTTTGTATGACATCTGTTATCCCTATGCATCAACCGACAGCAATTTACGCCCCTTTTCGACCACGAATTAAATTTGTATGAATTTATTAAGTGGGATTATCAGCAATAAATGCTGATAAACATTTTCAGATTCAAACAGTTTTTTTTATTATTTAAAGAAATTACTGAAAACGGATTGCATTTTGTAAGAACAGACCTGACAGGATTTATCAAGTTAATCTAAAAGCAACTGGTCACACTCGTAATAAAAAAGGAAAAGTGATTTAAAAAGAAAATTACTTCATATTTCTGTTAGATTAGTTTTCAAATTGTGGAATTATTTCAGAGATCGATGCCGCTTTAAAAATGGCACAACTATTTCTCAGACAGAAATATGAGCACGAAAATAGAAATAAAACTCTACCAACAAATATATATACATCTGAAAATGCCTTTTTTAAAAATACATCATTTGTTTCTGTCTCCCTTGTAAGCAATTGAATTAATTATTTAAATATTACATTACAGTGTTAAAATAAATTCTTTTTTTCTTTTAGGAACAAAAGACATGACTACAAAGCGAAGACATATCTAGTATCAAGAAATGTATGTGTGCTCTAAATTGTATAAGTAAAAATTATTTTATATGAATTTGTGTCCTTTGTAATAATTTAACTATACTTACATATATTAACATATAATTTCTGAGAATTAATACGAAGTCAAGAATCAGAGACTGAAAACTATCCATTAGTATAATTTTCCTTTTATATAATCAATATAACATGGGCTTCTTTAGGAACACTAAGCAATAATTAAAGGTGAATTCTCAAAAAATATAAGTAAAAATATTGTTTTTTAAATATCCTACTCACGTTGTTAATTTCAGTACTTTTAATGGTTTCTAGGTACCGATTTTATTCGTTCTTCCCGTACTTGTGATTTTAACGCAGCACAAACGAGTCAAAATAAGTCTTGAAAGAACAGACGGTACAAAGTTCAAGGTCATGGTTAACGTGAAAATCTGAAAAAATTGAGTGAATGAAAAAATGAGTGAAAAGCGTCAATATTGGGTAATATTTCTATATTTTATTAACGCGGTTTAAGAGAGTCGAAATAAATCTTGGAAGAACAGACAAGACAGTACAAAGTTCAAGGTCATGGTTAACATCAAAATATGAACAAACTGGAGAGAAAAGCATAAATATTGGGTAATAATTCTGTTCCTTATGATTTGGAGCAGCTTAAAAATCTCGGAAAGGAAATGTGGATTTCGACATCCATCTCTTTGATTCGTCAAGATTATTTCAATAGAACTTTTTGTTTCGTCCCAGGGGACAGTAAGGAAGTTATATATTTTAACTTCATTAATTTCACATCCAACAATCAATCTGCAAGAAACGAGTAAAGAATTTCACAGTAGGTCAGCGGCGCATATTCGAAGATCTACGAAAAGGTTTACAACATGCATGTTAGAAAAAGTATACACGACTTTAAGAAAGTAGTCTTACATGCATATATAAAATGAAGCACACTAAAATTGATTTCATAAATATATAATGCGAAGAAAGCCCGTAAAAAAAACAAAAACAAATTTGTTAAAACGCAGCTAATATCATAACGGTGAGTCAAGTTTCCTACGAAATAAGTTTATAATAGACTGATTTTTTAATTGATAAAATTATAGGAACCCTAACTAATATTCTCAACATTAAGGCATTATTATATTAATATTTTTAATGATTTGACAAAAACAAAGTTGCGAGAAAATCGAAAGACTTTTGAATCCTTTACCATTATTATTTAATTCTAACACATTTAAAGCTCTCTCTATCAAATGCAATTTTAATGTTTTAAAGCACGTATGCTGCACTTTCTTCCTTCTCTCTGACCTACATCTCAATCTGATTACTGAAATTTAATAAAGAATTAGGAAAAGAGTTTCGTTTCGGAAAAATGTATAAAATAATTCCGTTTCTAGTGCCTAATTTTTGCACTCGTAGTATTTTGCTGAAAATCGATCTGTGTTTACGGGGGTAAAGTCTTACCTATGCAGACACTTGGATGCTATCAGTGATTTCTTTCATTTCAATCTCATCTGATTCGCCTCTTGAAGATGATTTGAGCCAGCCAGTTAAATAAAAACAGGATTTATCAAGAGGATCGTCTCATTTCATTTAAAATCTTACTTATGGGTTCGAGATTATACTAAGACAACGAAAACTGCACAAAGAAGATTCGCCATTATCAAATAAAGAGGGTTTATTGGACAGTACAAAACTTAAGGCTCTTTCCGACCTCAAAGAAACTACCTCCTTACACTCAACCTTTTCAAGTGCTGAGCTCCTTGCCAACCTGCCTATTTTCTTTGATATTAATTACTGAAACCTCAAAACGACCTCTTTTGAATTAGATGGGAAAAAAAGCTATTTATTATATATTTTTACTAGCAATTATTTAAGCATCCTCTCAACTGTAAATTAAAATAAGTTGCCCTGAATTATATAGAGAGGTATTTAATTTTATTATTTCGTATTCGTTAACGCTTAAGAGTATTGTATAAATAAATTATGGCAGAATGAAATGCTACAATTTTTCTGAACGTTTAATTAAGTTCCGTGAGAAATGGATGAAGACACAGAAACTTGAAGCGAAATAAAACAAGACACAGGAATTTCTCTTAAAAACCTTTATTGAAGTTTTTCTCCAAGTACATTCATTCAATATGAGCAGATAGTATGACTACATAGAACCTGCACGTATTAAGTTCAAAATATTTAGAGAGAGAAAAAAAACTTCCCCGCAACACATGAAAAGTGCCGATTAGCTGTTATCTTATAACCAGTGCATAGAAACAATAAAAAAGTGCGTAGACTTCGAGAAAAAAAAATGCATTTGTCACATTCTCATGAAACAAGCAGATGTGCATTAGATGTATAATTTGCAAAACGTGTCTTTTTAATGTAGCCTGCAGCTGCATTGTTTGTACACACAAGTATTATATATAATATATTCTACGTGTGCGTGTAACTGGCAGAAACTTTACCTTTAAAAAAACTTAAAAATTATAGATGGGATAAACCATGGACACTCATATACTTCGGTAATTTAAAAAAATTACTAAAAACATATAAACCAAGCACTCAAAAGTCGACTAACTCTAGTAATATTAATATTAATAAATAACTAATACCTTTAATTCTAGGGCAAAAAAACAAACAAACCATGAGTTTCTCAACATTATTTTCTGAAATAAAAAATAAACACCTACATACACTTTTAGTAACTTTTCATACTAAAGAGATAATTTTTACCATGAAATCTTCCATTGACTAAAATACCAACAGGACTAAAAGCAAAGCACAGCATGAACAGCAACATAATTATCATCTCCTATTCCCATTATCTGGAGAGAGGGAGAAACCTTTAAAGATTTCACCTCTGTATCAAAACTGAAATATTTAATTAACTTTATCCACCGAACACACTTGTAGAGACCGAGAATCTCGATTCTTTTCCCTTGTACGATTTAATCCGAAACGGATGAAATAATTACTTACCTGCATTTAAAACATGGACGTTTTCCCAGATTCTAGCATTTTTATCCATCAAATTTTACCTCCTGTTTCGTGATGGATACGATACAATAATATTAGAAGAATCGAAACGTCTCGAGGACTGTTAAATTCCAGAGAAAATAGGCACAGGGGGAATGAAAAGTGGTAATTTTTCTCGTGGAAAATTCTACCTTTACCGGCAAAAGTAGCGTAGATTTTATCTATTAGGAATTTGTAATTATTTTCCCTTTTCGGTTTACAAGCAGGAAGGGACCCACTCCTGTAAAAATAGGAAAACATAAAAGCTAAATCTTTAATGCACAGGGCTATATCTGGGAGGTAAACACGAAACCTAATTTTAAATGTATAATTTGAGAGAGAGGTAATTAGTTACGATTAACAGAAAAGATTAAATTCGAAGCAAATGCAATATTTTGCGAGCGCGCGCGCACGTGAAGATGAAATTAAGGAAAAGGATTTAAGGTGTGAAATAATTGAAAATGCGACTTGCTGGAGGAATCAATGTTAATGAAAACGTAGGAAATAATCCGATTTCCTTCGGGGACATAAGTTTTCGAGAAGGAAGGAAGACTGGAGGCTCTCGTATAACTCCGAAAGAAAAAAAAAAATCGATTAAATAAACCTTATGTAAAACTCTAGGAGACACGGTTGAAGGTAAAATCTGAATATTTTAAAGAAATTTAAAGTCAGAGACTGTGCTACGTGCAGCTGTTTCTAGCAGGTGGCAAATCGAGTAGAATGCATGTTTATATACATTTTTAAGCATCTTTCTGCAATTTAGAATGTAGTGTCATAACTCTACACTTTCTGCGTTTCATTTTGAAGATTGTATTTTAAACAATATACGTAGCAATCAGATATATTTAAATCGAGTAATTTAAAGAAATTAAAGTGACGAGGTGCAGAAACTATGCTATACGAACTGACTCAGTGCTAAACAAAGAATTTTGACACGCTGCTTTAAAACAATTAACTATCAAAAAGAGAAAGCTGCAACAGCCAAGAGAGTATTTATATGTCATTATTTAAGAAGATTTTTCTATAATTCGTACATACTTTTAACCCTCCCTTTCTAAATAAAATTTAAAAGAATCCATGTTTGAAACACTATTTTTAAACTTTAAATGCACTTAATAAGCACTACTTTATTGTATACAAGGAATAATACTGATATCTGATTTATATAGGAAAAATACGTTAATGTAATGTTCTGAATATTAGGAAGTATTACAGAATTACTTTTAACTACACTTTCTATTTGAAAATAATTAAGTACCTTTTTAAACAAATTATAGACATATATAGTAAACGTCAAAGTATAACATATAAAGACAGAGGGGGGGGGGGGGGGAGAGGGGGAGAATGGAGGTAAGTGATATACGAGCATGAAATTTGTCTAAATCTTTAAGATTAACCGATGCCTCTTTAATTCAGTCACCTACGTTAGGATTTTAAAACAAAAGTTATTTTTAAAACAAACATTCAATACTTCTCTTTCAGCGGATTAGAAAAAAAACTGACTTTCAGACACATACCTTCATTTCATTTACTCGTGTAATCCGTTAGATGGTACTCCCACTCGTTTTGTTCATGCATACAAAAATGTGAAAAAATTTCTAAAAATATGCTTCTTTTACTCTAAGTACATATTGGAAATAAGCATAAAAATAAGCACAGTGATAAACAAGAACAAGTCAATATGTATAACATATATAGACATAAGAAGTATACTCCGATGACTGACAAAATAAGTTATTAGATAATATTTGTCTATAAGTGTGTTATAAGTTATCTTTTTTCAGATTAGGAAGTTTTTTTTGGGGGGGGAGGGGTAAAAAATTAAACTTTCCCTATAACAATATTGTTCTTCCTCGACATCAAAAAGAATATAACCTTCATACTTTTTAAGCATTGTTTGTTAAGAAGTTAAGGCTTGCAACTTAGTCTTACACATTGTCTATAACGAGCCATAAAATCGAGTATTATATACTATGAATTTCAATGAAATCGTAAGATCGAGTATTACACGCTCTCATAAAAAGTAAGAGATACATTTTGCTCTCAGAATGGCAGCATCTTTTTATCTCAATTTCATCTAATTTAAATATTTACAGTGTTTGTGCAAAATATTCACACTAATAGAGCTTTAAAATAGTTTCGATAGATAAATCTTTTAATAGGAATAGTTAGATTATTGAATTTTCTATACATCATGATCATTAATAGTTTGTTTTGTTGTCATGACATCACTCATGATTCTAGTATAGTTCCAATGCAGGAAAGTTCTTTAAATGAGGTATAGATGTAACCATTGGATTAATTTAAAAATAGATCTTGATATATTAGTCTATAAAATCTCTATTGCCTCCCCGCAAAAGCAATCCTTATTTAAAAAAATTAAACTAATACAAGAACATTCAAGGTAACTCTCCATAATACTTAAGCATTATATAAACATAACACTTAATTAATAAATTTGTGTTTAAGCTTTTTGTATGGAATATTTAGCCTTTTTGAGGAATCTTCACTAATAGTCTAGCACTTCTTTAAAATCTTCTGAAAAGTGACACCCACTTTAAAAGCTTAATGAGACAGGAAATTGTGACTAACTTTAGTAACCACAATCATTATGTTGCTGAATTTTTTTTTACCGGTAACAAACTAACCGCAGTCAAATTAGCCCATAGGGGTGATAACCAAATGTCTTGCACTGTTTAGTACGATGCAGAAATTAGATAGCTAGAAGATGAAAATATAAAAAATTCTTTTAATTTTTTTTGGCTGCATATTACAACAATTAACGATAACAATCAAAATTTAATTTTATTCCTAATTCAGAGTTTTTATCAAATAGAAATAATTTTACATCACCCCAATTACTATAAGAGATTATAAAGAGCACTAAGCACACACACCTATATATATATATATATATATATATATATATATATATATATATATATATATATATAGCCATTCCTGTGCCCTGGGCAAGAATTTGCATTTGGGCCCCTTAATTCGGTTTGGGAAAATAAAATAAATACGGCATTTTGTCCCCCCCCCCTCCAAGTAGGCCTGGGGGGGGTGCCCCTGTTGCCTCTGCCTAGTTACGGCACTGTGTGTGTGTGTGTGTGTGTGTGTGTATGTATGTGTATATATATATATATATATATATATATATATACACACACACGAGAGAGAGAAAGAAGGGCATATTATAATTATGTAACTTATTAAAAACGAATTTCCTCATTAAAAAGCTTTTTAATCTCTGATATAAAATATTTACAATTATAAGAAATTTTAGGTCAAAAGTGTAGTACTAGTATTAAAAATTGTTAATGACTCTAAGCCAGTTCTGGAAAATTAATGAGCTAGACCTATATAAATATAAAAATAAAGCTTTCTTATAACAAATTAATCTGCCCAAAGTTTTAGCATTCATTTTTTAATTATTACATGTGAATAAAGGTTCACTGTCTCGGATACATCTATCTCAATTATTAAAACTGACTACATGAAAATTTATAAGTATGTGTAGAGAAACTTTTGTAACTTTTTTAATGGTAGTATGAAGATTATCAGTATATATAAAATTCATAGATGGCTTATTTATGATTTGGGGAGTTACCTTGCTAGTACTTGTATTAGTTTAGTTTTTCAAATAATAAATCCTCCGACAGGGAATAAATAATTGCGCTTCTGCAGACAATTTATCACGATCTATTTTTTAAATTAATTAAATGTTTATATCTATAATTCTAAAGAAATTTCCATAATTGCATTTTTCAAACTATATCCGAATTAGCAGTGACGTCATGACAACGAAATAAAGAAAAAAAAATTGGGATGACAGTGATGTCGTATATACAAAGAATTTCAATAGTCAATACTATTGAGATGTCCTATATTGTTATGGCCATCAAGAGAACCAAGAAAAATATTAATCATCATAGCGTATAAAAAGCCCCAAAAATCTTAAATATTTGGAGACACGATTAATGCGAATATTTTAAACAAACACGGTAAATATTTAAATTAGATGACACAGAGAGAAAACTAATGCAGTCAAATACTGAGCTAGAGAATAGGGTAATAAAATAAGCATCATTATAAATAACTTGCTTACCAAGATTAATATTAAAGATCTGACGCTCTGGTCTAAATAGGTAAAAAACTAAAGGCTAAAAATGTAGATTTTAAACTCGCGGATAAAACTTTAAAAAAAAGTTATTTAACTGTTATTTATATTATTTTTAAGAAATTTAAAATTTTTGAATCCTCTAACTTTAGATAGGAATTTAGAGAAATAGTTTGACATCATACACATGATAACTTTCTCCAAAAGTTTCTGCATTGGATTAAGGGAATTATTAATTGTATAATTTTATTTTCAAATCTGCCTCAGTTCATAAGAAAAATATATTTCACAGCAATGCATATAATTTTTTCAAATTGTATAAGCCAGGAGCATATTTAATCATGTTTATAGTCATATATTATTTAAACTGCGGAGTCTTTCTTTGATGTTAAAATTATAAATTACACTTTTTCAGTTTTTGACTTATTCAGGTCTATTTTGAGATGAACAAGATTAGGTAGTTAATGCCTAATAAGTTCTATATCACAATCTTTACTTGAAATTTTGTACCTACATTTATACATTTTACCAAAATTAATTTTACTCCTTAAAGTTTATGTGTTATAAGCTATTATTCACAAATTTTATATAGATACGAAAGAGGAAATGAGTTTAAGGATTCACTTTTGTCTCTATAATACATTATGGGATAACGAGCACTGACTTTTTGAAGCCTTTTTTCATCATTCTTACCATCAAAATTACAAGCATATATTGAAAAAGAATCGTACGATTAACTATGCAATAAGATCACAAATTGTAACGTGCAAAGAAATAAAACGATCTAAAATAGAGATAGATAGATAGAGAGAGAGAGACAGACAGATTGTGAAGGACAGAGGAAGAGAATCTTCTTAAACTTAATGACAGAATAAAGATTGATACAAAATTTTTTTTTAAAAAAACCTCTACAAATTATCGTTTTAGGTCTTATCAAACCAGATAATGTCTTACAAAATACTTAATATTTTTCCTAATATAAAATAATATAAAACCTAAATCATAAAAATACTTCTCGAAAAGCACGGGTATAGCCAACCACCTCAGGAATGTTAGCATCTAAATCTTGTTACAGATGTTTCCAAATATATGTCGAATTCACACAGAATATAGTATATTATCAGGATTGAAAGGAGGGTTTTTTTACTCAGTATGAGCGTTTCAATTGGTCATAGAATAGTTTTTCATTTCTAAACGTCCTCTAATTTGTTGATGAGCCTTCTGGGGTTTTATAACCTTAATACATTTTTATGTACTACGGGACTTTAGTAGTTTTGAAATTATACACGATATCAGGAGTCTCACTTTGGGAATTAAAATCTCATATTTTAAATGAAATTTGTTTCTGATATGACCGAAAATGAGTCTCCTCTCTCTGCCATTTTTTTTATCAGTCCAACCAAATCTCCTTTAATATCGAATTGAACTTTGCAAAATTTAAACAGTTTCTGCTTCTTTATATTCTTTACTAAAGGTGCTTATGAACGCCTAGTACAATAGGCATACCTAGTAAAGAATAATGTGTTTATAATTATGGGTCCAAAAGGACAATGAATATGTCCAAGATTTTTTTTAAAATTATCATTAACTCATTTGGCTTTCGAACATTTCTTACAGCGTAATGTGCCATGATCAAGAACAAATAATACCAATTTCTACATAATCCTCGGCTATATTTTAAACAGATTCAAACTTTGAAGTAACACTATAGTGACTTTTGTTCAATTCCTTAACAGATGCTCTAAGAGCCGTTCTTAAAACTAAATGTATCCAGTCGTGTAAAAGCAAATACCTAGACATATTTTTTTCTGCTCTAAAAAACAAATGACGTCAAATAAACATTTATTAAAAGACACGTTTAATACCTAAGAGTTTTATGTATTGCACAGTTGATAAACTCGGAAGAGACATATTGCAGGAATTTAGTTATTGCAATTTGAATTCAAAATAGGCGTTAAAAAATTAAAGACATATTTAAATCCCAAAGCTTCTATATTGCGAAATATACAGAAACTCGAAAAGCGGAACTGAGAGGGGGTAAAAAAAAAGAGAGAAAGAAATGTACTGCGAAGAATACTATAATCTCTCGCATTGAATCGCTGTTAGGTGGTTGGGGAGAAAAAAAGCATTTAACGAGTCGGCATTTCCCCCCGCCTGTTCCGGGGATTTTCTAGGTCATGCGACAATTCTCTTGCTTTTGGAATACAAACCGAATTTATAACGTCATTTTCGTCGATCCAATAAATAACATTCACGAAATGGCGCCTGTTAGTGGCGATTTAAACGGTAAAAAAATATTATTTCGAACGCATTTAATATCCGATTATTTTAATAAGCACACTTTGTCAAGAATATATTGAAGCAGAAGTTTTAATTTTCGAGCCATTTGAGTTAAACATATTCGGGGTTTATAAAAAAAAACACCAAAGAGTACCCGGAAAATCTGTACTCACTTGTCCCTATTTATTCCCAAGGTGACATACATAAACAGTTTATATCAGTACTGCCGGGACCCATGCACAAATCTCACAAGGTGAAGCCCATTCATTTTTCAATAATACCTGAGTCAACTCATTCTGTCTGAGGTGCCTAACGAAAATAAACTTCAACACCTCGCGTGCACCATCCACGCCGAATTTCGAGCACTGGCAATTCCTGCGAAACGCTGATAAATAGCCTCCCGTCGAATATTAAAGTTTAAATCGCATATCAGGGGGTTATTTTTGACTTTACAATCCATTACATTGAATAATTAGTCCACACAGATGACGAATTTTCACTGCAATGGTTTTATGGATTGATTCGTCTGCGAAACACGGCCAAAAATTAATCTGGCGTCCTCCGGTTGGCTTTTCATTCTTTTCTACATTCCACTTGCTTTTCCTTCTAGCATGCAAATCCCACTGGACCGAATCGACGGTTACAATGTTTTCTCGCACCGGGTCGTTTAATTATTTAAAAACAAGAACGCTGACAGGACCATAAAGAACACGTTACGCGAAGGAAGTAATCAATTTCACATGCTGGCTAAAGCCTCCGGACGACTTTTTTATTAACACCTCCACACTCAGAAGGAAATTTCTGGTAAGTCGACGGGGATTCGCAGCATTTACGGTCGGCGACTCGAAAGGTGTGAAGGATTCTTTACAGAGCTACTAGGCTCTAAACTTAGCCCCTCCCTTCAACTAGCTTTTACAAAGGATGATGGTCAGAGAAGATGCCTTATTTTCATATGAGAAAAGAGTCATTCGTAATATTTCATGAAACAATCTCCCGTTCATTTTGGCTGAACGGAAGAAAGTATTTTATTTTAACTGTACCGGAGGTAGGTTTGAGCTCAATAGGGCACTTGCTTAAGGCAGGCAATACATCAGTCAGTCTCAACGAAAAACATGACACTGTAAATCCCTAAAATGTACTCAAAACTAAAAAATCTAAACCTATCTTTCCGTTTCGCGTCTTGAACTCTGTTTAGCCATCGTCACCTAAATCTAAACAAATGGTAAAAATGAGATTTTATACCGAGTTTACATTCCTTTACGATCATATGGAAACAAATAAAACTTGAACAAAAATACTAAATCATAAGAATCTAGAACTACAATTTACTTACAAAGATGAGCTATAAATGCTGTACTAAACAATTCTACAATAGTAATAATAATTAAACGAAGAACGATATAGTAGTGAAAGGAATAATTTATTGGCAATGCTATTATGTCGGTGGTATCAACATTAGATCAAACTAATCAGAAGTACAGCTTACAGTTTAGTGAAAATGCTGGTTTTAATAGTGCAGAAGAGATACCACTAACAAACTATTTCACTCAAACACAGTTATATAATTTCCCCCCCTCCAACGTAGATACATTTTCTCGCAAAATAATATATGTTTAGGAATTGATTTGAAAGGCCTGAAAATAAGAACAGTTTTTCAGTACGCGGAAAAAGTATACAACTCTTTCTGTACGTACACTAAAAGGACCTGAATCGTTCCAATTTCGCCCTATCCCTAATCTCTGATAGGAAACGCTTAAGAGAAATAATGCATAGCACTAACAAAATGGGGATCTTACCAAAGTAATTTTTTTTTTGAGCCAGAAGACAAAAATTACCAGGATGAATGCATAAAAAATGCATTTAAACTTGCCCACTAGGCGAGCACAGATATATTATTATTCAATCTGTGGAGAGAAAAAAAAATCCTATTGATTTGGTTAGTTGGCTGGTTATTGAGCGTAACGGTAATTATTTGCCACACGAAAATTAAATAGACCGGCTATTGATTTTGCCTCAGGAATTTCGATATGCACATACTGAAATTCATGAGACAAAATCAAATGCTATACGTGTAGTTTTTCCTACTGGAAAACTACACATTTAGCAAGTAATACCATGGGGATGCCAGAACAAAACTTTCGAAAAAGATTAACTATTCTTAACTATTTTTTTAAAATTTACTTTTTTTTAAAAGAGCGATGGGGAAAACATCAATTTAGAACATTTATCTATTTTTTAAAGCTTTGTGTAGTTAAAAGTCTGCCCTCAGAGTTTCAAAGACTTTCAACTAAATTTTTATCATAGTTTTTTATGACTACTTCCCGAGAGTGAAAAAAAATTTTTTCAACAAACTTTATCCCTTTCTCATAACTGAGTTACGGATACCCTACATAGGTATCGAAAACCAGAAACTGTTGTTTTGGAAGGTGGGAGAAGAGACGGAAACTCACTATTCTTTAAATGGGTAACATGTTACGGGACTGACATATCTGAACACTTAAACGAACTCTTGAGCCTTAGATGATTTAATTTTTCAAGCAATAAACATTCGCTTCGATACGCCTTAAAACCCGAACATGATCGAAATCTCGTAGTGTTTAACTTCGAAATAAAAGTCGGAAATCCCCTCATCTTCTCCACGAAGGTCGCGCAAACCAAGTTCAGCTGCATTGAAATTATCAACTTCTCAGATCGAGTAACATATATTTTTTTCTTTCACTCCAGACCTATATTTACACATGTGTGTGAAGCGCGTGCACCTTATCGGAAGAAGAAGTAAAGAATAAAAAGGCGATATACCCTAAGAGTGCCTCCCAAAGTTCAAGAACACCTCAGCCTATATTCCAGATCAATCTTGAATCCTCCCCTCTCCCCCTTCAAACCCTTCCATTATAAAACGCCAAGACACGAACTGGAAAAGGTTGAACACCCGTTAGATTTTTTCCCTCCCCTCCGTGCTTTCCCCCCTTTCGTCTAAGAAACGAAACGGCACTGGATTATGCCCCGCACCTCCACTTCATCCCCCCCTCCTGCTCCAGCCAGTATCCCTTCAACAATAGACTCACGTCTTCCCCTACTTTTTGTATCAAATGGAGATGGAAGGGAAGAATAATTTTAAGGTACACTATAAGGAGGCGCGCGATGGATGTAAGTCAGGTTTATTCTTATTTCATGTACAAATTAATTGGGTGTAAAAATATGAGTAGTAAGTATAGGTTACTACTAACTGTAAACACTATGGGATGCCATTTTGACAACCTTGTCCTATTGCGTTGGCGTTCTACAACTTGACTTCTAAAGAATTAAGCTGGATTTGGCTTTCGAAAATCTCGAATTGAGATTAAATATCAATTATTTACAGCGAGTACTTTTAAGGTTTTTCTAATCCCTGACGAGAATTTGGAATATATTTCCTGATGTAGGTGTGGACGAAATGTAAAAATTATCAACAAAATACCATGATTCATCCCATAAAGAATAACTACATAGAAGTTTTTACAGAACACTTAAATATATATAAAAAAAATCCCCAAGACGGCTTATTTTAAAATCGGTTTTATGAAAAACAAAAGGGATCAAATAGAGCTATATATATTGCAGATGAAACACATTTAGCTTCAAAATTTAAGAGTTAAAAATGCTTTAAATTTTTAAATTTAATTTTTTTAGTCAAAATTTCAAATTTGTCATGGCTTTTTTTTTTTCCAACTCATGATTTTTACCTATGAAAGAAAAAAAATCAATTCAAAATAGTTGCGAATAAAATGCTATTTAATGCCTCATAAATCTGAAGGCATTATTAAAGAGGAATTAAAATGATTATAAAGTATTTTGCTGTAGGAGAAGAAACTCAAAGTGAAACATTGAATTGAAACTGGTAAATTTTAAAAAAATTAAGCCTACGAAAACTATAGTATCCAGAAGAGAGTTACATGCATAAATTTAAACAAACGTCAACAAATTATGACATCATCGCTCACTCTAGAACCCCTTAATATCTAGGTTGGTTCATGAGTCTACATCTTGTTTCCCATTCTCGCCAAAAGACATGCCATGCGATTCTTTTGCCGATGTTTCAACGCCAATTTACGAAAACATCGATGTTAAAACTTCCATACTCGGCTATTTTACCCAACTTTAAATTATCTTTCCCTCTAAGCTATTACGTTGTATACGTACATGGTAAAGTATATAATACAACGTAAAAGAACTCAATTTATGCGTAATAAACTTTACAAGAGATATAGTTCTAATTTAAGGAAGTGAAGAGGCATATAATTTCATATTATCCTCTCCAGTGATCAAGTTCTAAAGAAATATATTCCCCTTCCCCCGAAAAAAGAGTATATTTTAGAAAATGACCGAAAGAGAAAAGAACGCTTCTATAAGCATCAGACCAAAATGGCAACCTGTGGGCAACAAAATGCCCGAGGCTTTAATATCTAGGAGCCTTGACTCACTACTAACAGAAGTATATGAAAATGAGTGAACTGATGATAAAACCACTTCCTGCTGTAGTGTTAAGTTTTTAAATCGCAGATAATCTTGGCAAAGCAGGTGTTTGGCTCAAAATAGAAAGGGACGTTTAGATAAATTTACACATGCCTTTTCTTTCCCCCCCCCCCTCAGTCATCTGCAGAATAATAGATGAGGACGAGAAATTTAAAATTTCCCAATGCTGGAATGGCAACATTTTTTAATCTAAAATTTTTACTTTAGTCTAATGTTCATTGCGAGGGAGAAAAAGCGTACAATGATGCTAAGTTCATAAGAAAAACAGTAACTCTGACATGAAAAGAAATGGAATAAAACAATTTCCGTTACTATAGGAACGGGGTCTTCAATTTGTTAATTTTAATTAAGATTCCATAATGCTCAATGTTAACTTTAAACGAAAGATGGCAATTAATTTGAAATTTCTTTGATGTCTTCTGTTGGCTGTAAGAGGATTAGCAACATAAGCTAACAAATCTTATTTCCTTAACAGTTACGTGGCTTAAAGAAATTGGATAGCGTGATTTGAAAGCTAGTAGATAAGCTAAAAAAATCGAAAAGAATTGCTAAATAATCACAGAAAAGTTACTCTCTGATCAGTGAAGAAAAATTGTGATTTTTAAATTATGAATTAATATATTTT
Organism: Dolomedes plantarius; assembly: GCA_907164885.2. Lineage (NCBI taxonomy): Eukaryota > Metazoa > Arthropoda > Arachnida > Araneae > Dolomedidae > Dolomedes > Dolomedes plantarius. The sequence goes on along the minus strand of OU015496.1, from coordinate 85,734,936 downwards.
ATACCAAAACAAACCCTTATTTTGTTCAAGCTGATATCTGATCGATTTCTTCCCAATTTATGAATTAGCAGGATACCAAACGGAAAAGGTGTGGTCTATAGTTATATAGACAATCTGTCATTCTTCTAAAGTGAAGCCCACAAAACAATTTCCTCAAGCATAGATTATAGAGTAGATCTCACCTTGAGAAAGGTAAAACCCATCTTAGGGAAAAAATTACAAGGTAGGAGCAGAAGTTCAGATCATATAAATAGGAAAGTGGGAATCCTTAAACATATCCAACATCCAAGAAACATACTCTTGGAAATAAACTCGTACATATCAAGAAACACTAAAGTCGAGCATGAAGAATGATGTCTAGCAAGGTGTATTTCTCTATAAGGGCAAAGTAAAAGAACCAATCTTGGTAAATGGTTAATCGTAAGAATCTCAGAAGGAAAAATCCATAAAATAAATTAAACAAATCGGGTAGATCAATTTGTGAAGGGAGCAGTTGTACGCAAAAGAACCAAAATATATGAGGCAGAACGTAATTAATCCCAAGATGGAGAGTTTTTTACACCAGGGTAGGAAGCTGGCAACTCTTCAATCTGGCTAGCTAGGATTTCGTAAACATTTACATGAAAGTAAATTTTTAGTCAACCAAGAAAATTTCTCCGATCCATCTATTTTGAGGGTCTATTAAAAAAACTTTTTGTTAGTAATAGTAAAACATAGCACTGAAAAAACTAATTATTGCCAAATTCATTACCAGATAAGGTAAACAAACTATCCATAATTAAATATTTAAGTCTCGAACTTACAGTAAACTACAAGAAAATGAAATTAATGTTGCAGATAGGGTTATAAAATATCATAAAGAAAGTCCTCTACAATAACTGCTACTCCACAGAAGCTAAACTAGCAAATTCTTCAAGCTTGGGTGTCTAAGCGGGGGGTTTCGTGGAAACATTTCACAAGTAAAGAGGTGGTGAAAAGCCTGCAGGGAGACACAGATATAATTTTAGAAAACCGCAACATGCAACGAGGGTAGTAATTGAAGACTTAAATCTGGGTCATTACTCAGTAAAAGACTTTGCTAAAAATTGAGGTAAATGGTTTTAAAGTTGTATATTTAAAGATAACAAATTAAGGAAAGGTAAAGACAGGACGTAAACTAACATGGAAAAGTTAATGGAGTTTTAGAAAGGATAGTTCTTTCAAAGCGAAATGAAGATGGATTAGAAAAGAAAGCACTTTGTTTGAAAACATAATAAGCAGCTTCGTCTCTAAGCTTGTTTAGTTTGGACTCCTCACATGGTAACACAGAAGATTAGAAAGATTTCAGACTCCAGCAAAGTTAAAATAATTGGAATCTGAAAGGGTAAAAAAGCCATTCACTGCACTTATGCATACAGGCCGGACAAAAGTATGACCTATCACGATAACTCTTGAAGGAAGAGGACAGATTTTAATGGCAGGTCATTAAATAAATGAATACATACATGTACTTACATCATAATACAATTGTATATACATATAGTATGAGAGAATAATCCTTAAAGGCTGTGATGGGTAGAATTATCCCACGCGAATCGGTTTTTAACGTGATTTCCTTTGAAGGTCAATTCAGAACTAATGAGCTAAAAGACATAGTTATCATTTCCCTCCATGATGTACAGCGCATATCGCAAAAAATCTTAGGTGATATTTAGGCAGAACCTTTCATGTGATTTCCACAAACATGCATGGGATGAAACTAGGAAAGAATGCAAATCAGACTGAATCGTCGTTACGACAGATATATTTAAAGTCAGGTCTATTCATTGCAAGGACTGAATATCTTTTTTTGCCCAGTCGAATTCTAACCTATTGGTACTGTATATCTACCAACAGATTCAACTTGAGGTTCATCCGATAAACACAAACTTTTCAATTCATTCACAACATAATTTTTAAATCTGTATCAAGTCGTTGCTTTTACAGTTTGAAAAATATAAAATGAATTATATATATTATTTGCCGTAAATATTAGTTAATAAAAAATGAATTTCTGAAGTTCTAAACTGATAAATAAACAAATTCGATTTAATACACTTAGAAATTCGCTGTTATAAAATCGGTTTTGTTTAAATTATTTTATATCTAATTTAAAATCACGTATTTTATTTAATACATTCGTATCAAGCTCCGTACCAAAAAGAGGTTGGGGATACAACTCATAATAGAAATTAAACGTATCTACAAATAAAAAAATTATAATTACATTAATTTAATATCAACACAAAGTAAAACATTTTTTAAATTCAGACTGTGTACATAATTATGAACACATGACTGTATTTAACTTTTGTTTTTCTATCAAATGTGGGACTTCAATCAGTGGCATCATTTATCCCACAATAGTGAATTTTAATATACACCCTTTATTATAAATTTAAATATTGAAAAAGGCATATTACTTTAATATATGATTAATATTAAAATTAAAAAATTATTGATATATAAATTTAATGTATAATTAACATATTAATTTTTCCGCATTACCTCTTTTGCTAGAATCTCTGAAGTTTTCAACAAGTCATAATTTTTTTATAACATACTACAGCATTGTAATTTTGATATAAATTAGTTCAATCGAAATTATCCTACATCCCTTAATTTTTAAATTTATCAATTACAAAACCCATTTTATATCAAAACAACAGCAGGAAACTACATCCATTAGCACTAACGTGGACAAACACTGACATGTATAAAATTATATTTTAAAAAGGGATAAAAACTAATTACTTTCCAGTACAAGTTATGCAAGCATGAAAGTATCACGACGGGGTCAAAAAAATCGATTTTGGGTGTTCGACGTATTGACGCGTCTTAGAAAACGGTCGATTCTAAGTAAGCATCTGCAAGAAGGCTATTCCTCTGTGAACAGGACAGGAGAATAGCAATGAGGTCCAATGGAATTTAATACATTTTTTCCTTTTTCGGAATCTTTTTTTTTCTTTTTAAGCCCAAAAGGCTTATCCAAATGGATAAAATGTGGTGAATTATTCAACTATAAACATTTTTAACGGCAACTTCATAAGATGGAATTCCATCACAAACTCTTACATTTGCAAATCGCTCTTTTAAAATGTGGTGAATTATTTAACTATAAACTAGTTCTCAACGGCTGCACAATAATGTGGAATTCCATCCTTACGTAGTATGAAAATAATATCTCGCATGGAGCAAAAAATATAGTCACTTGCAAAAAACATTTTTAAGCATATATTTCCTTATTAATTAAAGAACAATATGTGTACAGGATTGCCTCTCTGTCACACAATATATACGAGTGTTAGCCGACAATGTTTCTACAGTATTTTGAAGTGGAACATACCGAGATGCTGTACAGTGTGTATTTGCAATGATCAACACTAATATGTCTTTGATTTCCAGGTGGGGTGGAGGCATAAATAATCATAGTATCTCCCCTTTCCTGTTTCACTAACAGCCCCCCCCCCCCCGAATAAAAAAAAAGCATCCGACAGAATTAATAGTTAATGGGGTCAGGGACACAAATTTATCAGAAAAAGCCGATTTTTACTCTCTTGCTTAAATACTATACTGCAGAGCTTTTAGAAAATATGAACACAAACAACACGTTCTTAAGATCATTACATTGCTAGAAACAACATCTCACTCAGTACTGACTAGTTTTACCTTGCTGTATATCTCTTCTCCAAGGCTTTTTGTCTCGAAAAGACTTTTCTGTGGTTTTTCATCTTTATCAGAAATATCTACATAAAATTACAAGAAATCTCTGAAATTTTGCCCAGCGTTCCTTTAACTAAAACTTTCGTCAGAATTTTTGATTTAGAGCAGTGGTTCCTAACCGGTGGTACGCGAGAGCCTCGGGAGTGGTCCGGCACCACATATAAAAAAGTGTCCAATTAAATGGCGATTTTGAAAGCAATGGTCATTGAACTAGATGGGCCGAATATATCCGATGACTATCAGGTGTTGAATTAAAATTTCTTAAAAGTTTAACATAATTATTTTATTATTAGACTATGATACGTTAGAATGCGAGTACGTTAATCCTATATCCATTTTGCCCGAGGGATATTCTGTACTCCCCATACCCCTCAGAAGGTTCCCTCCCCCCCTCAAGTCGGAGGGTGGTGGTGGTGGTCCGCACATGGATTCAATTTTTGACATAGTGGTTCGCAGACTTCTACGGGTTGGGAACCACTGATTTAGAGTCAAAATCTGAAAATATTTTCCTTCAAAAAAAATTACTTGGGAAAATGATTTTTTAGCACCTTAAAGTGATTAAAATTTTTATTAATAAAATAAATGTTATTAACGGAATATTTATGAATTCTGAAGTCCAATTATTTGAAACCTCTATTATACATAAAAGGAAAAAAAAAAAGAGAGAAATATTGAAATAGTGGTGAAGATTCGGAAAATGCCATACTTCAAGCTTAAAAAAAAAAAAAATTATTAAACAAAATTTCACACTGCTTACATTTTCTTTAATATGCATAATGGTTTTCATAATATGACATTTAAATAAAAGAAAATCGGAATGCACATTAATTTTAAAACAAAATTCTGTCCCGTTCTTCCTTTAAAAGTCTGCCACCAAAATGAATTATAAACTCAAGTATTACCAACAAAACCTGTCACGAAAGTAAGATTAGTGTGTAAATAGCTAGCAGCAAATTACAGAATATAATAAAACTGTTTATTTCGAGCGAGCGATTTATATAAAGATAACTACGGACAAAACATTTTAATTCTGCGTAACCCTTAATTGTTTAATAGAGCATGATGACCAGTTAAAATTGAACAGTCAATAGGTGGAGCAAAAGATTATTAATATGGTAGCGTTAAATATTGATAAACACGCATTAAGCCAATTTGTTTGTTAAATTTAAGAGATTCCTGAACTAATATATTTTCAGCCTAAAATTTGGCTGCATTACGCCCAGCTGACGATCAGGGAAAAATAAAAAAAAAATAGAGCTGTCTACATCATCGCCCGTTCGCTTCTTACAGCTTGGTAATAGTTTTCATGAGCGATTCGGAAGACTTTGGAAAGGCTTCTTTCTACTAGCTGAAAATCTCCTTAGATTCCGAGCGGTAACACGGATAATTAAGGCATCAATGGCTTCTGACGAACCGTTAAGTGTCAGAGCGCTTGAAAAATGCGGCTGTGGGGTTTCGTGACAAGTATAAGGCATAATGAATGCACAGAAATATATGAAAGATCATTCCGGACCGTTGCGTGATCCGAAGTTCGAGCGTAAGAATTATTCGGGAGTCTCCACATAAAGCGAAGAGGATGGGAAGAATCACATAGAAACGAATTTAGGGCTGGCAAATGACCCTCAGTTTTCACTATACAATGAGTGGGGATACCTGGTAACTAGAAATGATGACTTTAAAAACCAAATGAGAGAGAGAAGCACATTTGATATATGAATCTCATAGAACAGTAATTGGGATATTATCTTTAGTTGGGCGAATATCTTAGAAATTATTTTGAAGGGGGGGGGGGGGAAAGCACCACCTGTCCTGTCACTGGGAATGAAATTTATAAAATGATAAAAAAGAGAATGCAAATTATGTTGCATAAAATCAAACACCTTTTTCCTTTTGGTTAAAAAAACAAAAGAAGCGTCGATAGAAAAGACGAGGTATACACCTATAGATGGTTGCCCTCTCTTTTCAGAAGTGTTTGCTGCTGTAAAAAACAAATTTATGAAAAACCATTTAAATGAAGCTATTATAATATTAAAATTCAGCTTCAAATCATATATAACTATTATCAGCACGTAGCTGTTATTAAATTAAAAAAAATGTTGAGAAATCTTTTTAAAAATTTTAAGAACCCCTTTGGTAAATTCTGGTAGTTGAATATAAAACTAAGCAAACATGCACGATGATTTTACATTAAACAATATATTTGTTTTATATCTCTCCCCCCCCCCCCCCCCAAAAAAAAAGGGTTTTTTCTATTTTACCATGAATGTTAAAACTTCACTCAGTCTTTTAGAATAAATGCTATATGGCACTCAAACACAGAATTTTTCAATGTAGCTCAAATTAAATTTTAGATACTTTTATGTTTCCCAAAGTTAAAAATTTGATACTTTTTTTTTTCTAAGCTCGGGTATGGAAATATCAAACATACATTTTAATACAAATTTAAGTCAAAAGCAATGTTTTCTTACAGCTTTGTTCGCAGGCATTTATTTACCTTTTCACACACTGGTATATTAAATGAATTATCCCGTACATAATCAGAGCAATAAATACTCATCATTAATACTTTGTGTCTGTTAAAGTACTGGAATCACAGAGTAAAAAAAGAAAGAAAAAAAGTAGTCATTCAAATTGAATTACTTTTATATAAATAAGACTTAATACTTCTCTCATAGAACTCCTACATAAGCTAGTTTACTCTGCTATGATCAATCTTTCTATCCCGTTTGAGAGTAAAGAAATGACTTAAGACACGTTAAGGACTATGGGAATAACAAAAATTTCCCTGGGTGTAGGAAACAGGGTAGAGTAAGAACTATCATTCGAGAAGTATAAAATACTTCGTGTTTCCTATACATTTTGAAAATAATTTTACCCTTTACCTGCAAGGCTTTGCAGATTTTAAGTAACAAAATTCACTATCCATTTTGCAAAATGTAAGATTTTCAGAGAAGAGGAGGTGCAATATAAGAATTCTGCTACTAATATACTAACATGTTATAGCTTTCTAGATAAAAAATAAAGATCGAAACTTTTTCTTAATGCATCAAGATAAATATTAAATGTTTGGAACAGAAATATAAAAAAAAATTCTTATCTCTAGCGAACGTTCATAAATTACATTGACATATAATTTAAAAAATCCACAAAAAGCCTTCAATAATCTAACTGTGTTGAAAATACTCTATTCTTTAATCTTCAAGTCAAATTAAATCTTTAGACAATGACACAAAGTTTCAGAGAAAACCACGGAAGAAAATGTCAAACAATGAGATAGAAGTCAAATGGGAAACAGAAACGAGAACTGGTGTTTAGAAATGGCTGAAATAGTAATTTGAGAAGGCAGAGAGTAATGCTGGAAAACTAGTACAAGGAGTTAACTCAGCTTCGAACTGAAGCATTTCCCTGGACAGTGTATTAAGTTTCCCTGACGATTGAAATAAATTTTGAGACTGTGTAACCTTTCCCTAACTTTCTGGTTTAATTTCAATTTTTTTCTTTTTGTTTTTGTGCAGGTAATGTTTGCTACACAAGGAGCTAAACAAACCAACCCTGATCTGTACAAGGTTACAAATTATAGAAAATCGCATAATTAGGTTGTCACACCTAATTAGCTATATATAAGTAGAAAGAAATAGGGTTAAAAGTACAAATGAATTATAAAGCATTGAATCGATGGCCTTGAATAATATTGAATCGTATGTTAGTAATTTTCTGCCATTTTAGATAATCCAACACCTAATCGAATTATTAGAAGACATATTTTGTTCCTTGGGCCGCAAAGCACACCATTAGGCAAAATTCAGAAAATTTTTCTCGTACCACAAAGACAGCAAAGGGGGTAATTATGCGAGAAAAATAAATCTACACACGTGCATATTTTCACACAAAATTTTGAAACCTAACAAAGAATGCAGACGAAAAGGTAGTTGCTGCTTACTAAAACAAAGGACGAGACAAAGAGGGTGCAAAGAATTCCATTATTATTTGCTTGTAGGAAAACGTGATGGTATTATTAAAGAATCAATTAACTGTCATTCAAAAAAGCAGCTTTCCCTACAGACCAATATACAAGAACAAACAATTATATTAATAAATAATGTATTCATTATTTTCAAAGTAAAGTTCGAAAAAAAATGGCAATTATTTTTAAATGTAGAGAGCCGTAAAAAGCTTTTTCTCATAACATTTTCTAAACAATGAGATTTTTGCAAAGTACACTTTGCTGACAGAATAATATAAAACATAAACATACCGTTTCATTCAGGAATGTTATTCTTCAAACAAGTTTTCTTTTAACACATGTCTCACACTGTGTTTAAGGAGGGGGGCGGATTTAAACTTTATTCATTCTTCACTAAAATTGTCTAAATGTTTATACGAAAAAAATTAACACTAACTATAATTCGTAACAACGAACAGACTTTTTGATTTTAATACAGAATTTTTTATACAATTCCTTAAGTTCTATTAATATTATTATTATTTTTACCCTAGAATAAAAAATTAGGGACTTATTAAAACCATTTCCAACTTTCTTAATGACAAATAGTTGATGCTGATATTTCTTCATAATTTCTTTTTTTTGGTTTTGTGCTTCATAATTTCTTTTTTTGTGGTGAATTACTGATTTCAGTAGCAAATCTGGATATACAGTTAATATAGCTTTTTCTCATAACAAAAAATAATAAAAAATTAGAGACTTATCAAAATAAAATTTAGACTTATAATAAAAAATTGGAGACATAATAGAAAATTAGAGACTCATAATAAAAAATTAGAGACTTATTAAAACCATTTTCAACTTTCTTAATGACACATAATTGATGCTGATTCCTTCAGAAAATTTTTTGTGGTAAATAACTAATTTCAGTACCAATTCTGAGTATATATTTAATAAACTGAGAAGTTTCAAGCATTAAAAACTCAAAAATTGATTAATTTTCACTATCACTTTTGCTCTAGCTTTAACTTAAGTGTATTATAGTAGCCCAAATATTAATAAATTTTACTTTTAAACTAATAAGAAGGTTCAACTAAAAATTATGTTCAAGAAATGATAAGTAAAATATCTGAAGGTATAATATTAAAGAAAATAATATAAAATACAGGTCAGCTGCTATGTTAATTTTTTTAAAAATAATTTCCTCTGGAATATAAAATCTACTGCCATAAAGATATATATTCTAATTTCAACAAACAATAAAAATAAATTGCATCAGCAAAGACATGTATCTGCCTTATTTATTCAATAATTTAAGAAAGGGAGATTTTACTAATGGACTCTAGCCCATGCCCTCCAGTTTGCTTATTTAAATCAAAGTATCTAACTGGAATAATGAATGGCGTAATAATAAATATGAGTATTCCAAAATTTTTCAAAGTTCTTACAATAGCTCCTCCAAAACTGATGGTAGAAGTTTTTTCTGTAAGCACAGGGGAAAAAAAAAAAAGAATAAATACTGTTGAACGGATGCATGTTTTATTGAAGCACATTTTATACATAAATGGACTTAAGCTGCTTTAGTTGTTTGAAATGTGTAGATAGCGAAAATTACTTAATGTACTATTTGACGTGGACTATTTTCAACATAAAAATCCATATTAACAAAACCTAATGATTTAGTGTGATAGTTTAGCCTTGAAAAAAGAAAATATCTCGGCTGGTGGCGGGAAAGAGAAATATTGCTCAGAAATCGTGGGTAATAGAGAAAAGTTTATTCAAAAATTGATTGAATAGATAGTTGCGTCAGATGGCAACGTACTAAGTTTTCATTCGTGTCTTATATTATGAATTTTAAATGATCTGAAGATGCAAAGTTTTTCGCATAAGACGGCATAATTTCATTAGTTGCTCATTTATTATGAAACATCGATGTAATCGAAAATTCGAGACCGCACGCTGAAGGTCGTTGATTCTCACTGACTGCTCCACCCTCCTGATATTCCCCCAAGGGTAAATAATCCAGATCCCACCCCCGCGCGTGGGGTTGGTTGTTTCGTTTAAGTGTCTGGATTTCTCCCCTAAAGAGATAAACATATTATTGGACCCATGACTTCTTACAAATTTCCTAATTTCAAATGCTGCATTTAATTTTAAATGCTTCGCTCCTTAAGGGAAGGGTATAACACGTCACAGACATGTAGTTGTAGCACTTAAAAAAAAGTTTGTGATGTCCTCTATGCGTAGTATATATTAGGCATTTAAAAAAATACATATATATTACACGTTACGTAACGTAAAAAAAAAAAATCCCTTAGGCTACAAATAACCAGATAACTGAATTCTAGGTATTTAAATTATATTTAAAAAGGCATTTTTATGTCATATTTAATCATCAAATTTAGACGAAAAATAGTGGGTTGATTTTGAATTTCACCCGTCATCTGTCGACTGAGAGGAATATTTAATTTGCAACCAAACTCTTAATTTTAGAAAACTGGTTCTGGGCCTTTTTAATTATTGCATAATGAAGAATACGAATGGATTCAAATGTAATGATTACCTAAAAGAGAAAAAATATCCGACTTCAATATTGATATTAGCTCAAGTTCTTCAATACGCTTGAATAAGTGCATGATCCATGGTTGGCCTGGTATTCCTTAAAAGCATATGGTTTAGAAAAATATATATAATCTAATATAACAAGCCAACATTTTTTTTTCAATTTTAATACCGTTATGGTAGCAGTAAGTACCTCTTTTCAAAATATAAACAAATAAATGAAATAATAAATAGGTTTTTGCAAGATTTGCCGACAGCAAAAACAAGCCAAAAAATAGAAACTGCATATAAACATATGGTTAATTATGTACATAGGCTAAATAAAAGTGCTTTGTTTTCGTAACTAAGCTAATCCATTAAAAATACATTAGAAATTAGTTATGTTAAAAATTGTTATTGATTATTACTCATTTTTTCAAAATTATTATTCATCTACTTTGCGTCGCCAAGTAAAGGTTTCTGCTTCCAAAACCATTTATTTCTTCCTATTCACGTTTTACAAATTAAAAATAAATGGTTTTGAACAATTTTTATGTTTATCACTAATTAATCTGGAACATCTAGTGAACAAATCTATGTAAATAAGTGAATTTTAGCATCTATAAAATTAAATCCATTGTGATAAATATCATCATTTTTGAAAGAACGCATATTTCAAGTGCAAAATATTTTACTAAAATTCCAGGTTAAAAAAAAATTAAAGTTCATTAAAAAAAAAAATAAAAGTTAAATATTATTTGTCCTAAAACTGAATTTCCTCTTTGAGATAATATAAAATCTAATCCACATATATTTTGGGATATCTCTAATTAAATTTAGTGCAATGTAGGAAATTAGAAAACTTAGTATAATAACGTGTAACAAATGGGTTTTCAGAAGAGAAATCTGCAGACAGCAAGGCATACTAACTGATGCTAAGTAATACTCCAAAAGTTGAAACTTTCTTGGGTGTAGGGCACACAGAATTACTGTTTATAATTTCACAGAACAAAGTGTCAAAGCCAATGATATATATATTTCATAGAAAGGTAGTCATTAAATACTTTTTAAGCAGCTTGATTTATAAATTAAAATTTTTATATTTAATTTTTTTAATTATTCAAATTTTGTTTTAAAGAAAATTTTACCTTTGATAATTGTCAGTTAACAGAAGTTAACAAGTTTAATTTAACAGATTTTACGAAATAAATTCAAATTTAAACAGGGTATAACAAATCATAAAATAAAAAAACTTCCCGAAGAGGATCAAAAACCACATTTTAACAATATATGCATAAAAATCTTCTAAATAAAATTTACTTTTAATCAAAAATTTAGCAATTCTAAAAAGGGTTTCTTGTTTACCTAGGGATTTAACAAGATTGGATAAGCCTGCCAACAGAATATGAACCTCATAAAAACCAGTATAGCGACCATTAATTTTAAAACTGGCTCCTCAATAGTATAAATTTTTTGTGATACGTAATTTTCGATTCTTATTGACGGCTAAAGTAGCCCGCTGTATATTCGAGGAGGCTTCAGCAAAACAAGTACCAAACATCAATTTCGAACTGATCTACGGGGAAAGGGCAGAGAGAAGAAGAAAAAAAAGGAGAGAAATACGAGATCTTTAATGAAGAACCCTCTGTAGCCACGGTAGCACAAGTTGGGTTAGGTGTATTTTTTCTCAAGACCAGGATCCTTCAGTGCTACCACAAATGTAATCTTCCGGTTCGGATGCCTGCCGAAGATTAGGGTCGTGAGAGAACGCCGCAGGGGGGCCCTATTTCGAACAAAAGAAGACACACACACAAAAAGGGGTGATTTCATCCCTTCCCCCCTTTCTGGAAGAAGCTCGCAGCACCTGGCGAGGATGGGTTAAAGAAAGCGGAGGAGAAGGAGGAAGAGATTCTTGGGTCGATACCCGGAAATATCGGCGGAGAAGACTGCTTGCGAGGGGAGGCGAAAAACTTGCCAAGGTGAGATAATCCTGCAGACTTGCCTCCGATGGTAAAAACAGAATCAAATCTCGCCTAGCGAAAAAAGAATCAGAGGGGGGCCTCTTTTCCTATTTACCCACATTACTAAAGATTTTTTTTTCATCAAATGTGTTTATATAAAGATCATTCCATGTACATATAAAAAATACTCTCTACAATATACGTAATACCACTGGTACTACGGGATATTTGGTAACTTAGGTAGAAAATAGCTCAGGGATTCCCGACGGGGTTCAGGTGGACGTTTAAAAAGGGTCTGTAGTATTCCAGGGGTCTATTGGTGGTCGATGATAAATTTTTCTGTTTTAAAATTTAATTTAATTTTTAGGAATGTAATTATTAGATAATATCCGTTTCAATATGTATAAATACAGATTTGCATAGGGCGTTGTGATCCACGCATCTAAAGTTGAATGTCGATGGAGTTTAAAAGGGGTCTATAGTATTCCAGGGGTAAATGATAATTTTTTCTGTTTTAAAATTTAATTTTTTAGGAATGTAATTATTAGATAATATCCGTTTCAATATGTATAAATACAGATTTGCATAGGGCGTTATGATCCACGCATCTAAAGTTGAATGTCATGACGCTTTTGTATATGTGTCGACGCCGCCGTCGGCTTTTATTTGTGTACCAACACTACACAGAACTGGGGAAATCCACTGGATCTTACGGGGGGAGATCACTTTAAAACCTTCAAAAACTCAATTTTTTATTATGATTGAATTTTAAAGAATGGAATGTAAGGAATCTAAAAAAAATGAAGTCGATAGTACAATTAGAACCGTTTTTATGGCCAAATGTACAAAGCTAATCGTAAAATAATTATGTTGTATGCTGTATATTATAGGGAAAAATGTGAGGGGTCGATGAAGAAATTCATTCTTTTAAAAGGGTTCGATGTAGGAAAAAGTTTGGGAACCCCTGATATAGCTAATTCTTAAGTATTGGTATGAATGCCTTATATAATTATTAGAAGATTACCTCTTTGAAAATGTTTTAAATTAAACAAAATTATAAAAGGTTCAAATGTTGCTTATAAAAGTTTTAAAATTAAAATCTTAAGCGTTTAATTTTCGATTTATCTTATGAATGAATAGCTCTATTTGCATCGATTTTCCGCCTTTGTGCATAGGAAAAACGGGTTTCTACTTAATTTGTCTTCGAGATTGATAAGAATTATATTTATAAAATTTGTAACCACTTTAAACCCCTTTTTTTCAGGAAAATATCTGTTTGGTTTTAAAAAATTTTACTCATAATGAAAAATCTTGAAAACAGTAGAAAAAAGATAATTTCACACAAAAATGGAATGTAATGGAACATTTTCGTTTTATTACAATGATTTTGTATTTTCAAAGTTCGTTTAAAAGTCGGATATAACTCAACGTTTAATTCTGCCAAGAGCCGTACGTAAAATATCGCTTACTCGATTCATAAAATGTACAGGCTATTGATATTAGTTTAGAATTGACTATATATATATATATATATTTATTTTACAATTTTGCTTCAAGTTCTTAAAAGTAGTATATATGTAGCTAAGTGTGTGTGTGTGTGTGTGTGTGTCTGGCTTGGTACAAGAAGTGCCTAAGTCAGTTTTCTCCAAGATGATTTTGTATGCTTATGTCTCTTGAAAAAAATATTTTCAATGTAAGAAGAACCCAAGTCTGTACAATGGTTTAGAAAACACTTTTAAAGCATCGGACAGATTTGGGTACTTCTTACATTGAAAATAGTATTTTTTTTTAAAAGAGACATAAGCAAGCGAAGTCATCTTGGAGAAAACTGACTTAGGCACTTCTTGTACGAAGCCACAGATGTAAACATACACACCTATATGAATGACTACTCTATAAAAGATGTCAAAGTGTATGATCGGTGCTAAAAAAATGAATTTACTGATCCTGCACACATTTATGTCACTAACGAATGCGAAAATATAAATGTGTATTATTATTTCAGCGAACTTGTATTTCCTTCTTTACAGTCTAATTCTCTTTTAAATAAGCCTATCGTTAAAGGACTTAAAACGACCAAACAGATACCTTTACATAAAGATCAATCTTAAGAATTTCTGTATATCTGCGACCTTACTTGCTAAAAATTAACCAATGCATTACAAATGCTTAAAAAAGGAATTATGCAGTAATCCGATAAAGCGTACACAAGAACTTTATACATACAATATTACAATGCAAATTTTCCGGATACAACAGAGGAGACGATCGTGCAAATATAAAAATAAGCATTTTTTTCACTTAGTTCTGCACTGGTCTTCAGTTCAGTTCATTGCTTGCAGTAATAAGTCAGATGTGTCCCGTAGAAGAACGCAGCATAGCTCGAAGAAAGTTAGCAAGCTGTATAGTTCTCCCATGGGAAGGTGTAATTCTAACTATACAACCTACTACCTCACTCCGAACACATGCAAAAGCAAACTAGCACTCCGATGTCTGCCGCCATAGAAGCGCGACGATTTTCACAAACCCTAGAAAGATAAAAATGAGTTTGAATTAAAAATAAATACAGATTACTCTATACGTAAATTTAACACAAGTCAAAAAATATACGAAGCATATTATAAAGAGAAGAAATTTCTTCCACAGCGAAAATAATTTTCTATTTAATTTGTTCTGTACAGAGAATATTTCAAGGTTAACAGCCGTACAGATAGTAAAAATTCAGTTGGGGGAAATAAAAAAAAATTAGTTCACAGTGTTATTATAACAAAAGTCTGCCAAAGCCGGGGATTCAAATCAATTTCTTAAACTAGAATTCGCTATTCGACTAATTAACCAATTCCAGAGACACGAGGAACTAATTTTTTTTATTTATCATTCCTCACTATTAAAAATGTATAATAAAAAAAATACTCACTTGTTCATAGGGGATATTGACGGTGCATCCACACCCATATATATATATATACACACACACTAGCATTATTGCCCGGCGTTGCCCGGGTAGATATATATATATATATATATATAAATTTTTTCATGCATTCCATCAAAAAAAAAAAAGTGGGCTGAACCCCCCGCTCTCCATGTTCATCTGGCCAGACAGAATGTGCTTAGCGTGTTTCTACTGGAATGATATACCCAGTATTCTTTTAATGGAAAGCATGAAAAATTTTATATCTATATATCTACCCGGGCAATCATTCTTTAAAAATTATTTCATTAATTTTCTTATGCCTTAATATAACTAATGGACTAATAGTTCGGAATGAAAGTTATGTGTCGTTATGTTTCTCTGTTTAAAGAGCTTTTCCTCCCACTGCTTAAAAAACCTCAAAACTCTAAAAGATATATCTTCTATGATATCACGGAATAAGTAATTCAAATACATATCGTATGTTAACTCTTTCGCGAACTTGGGGGAAAAACCTATAGAACTCAAACTTCTTCCCATTTTATGATCCTCAAACAATTAATATATTTAGATCAACACAAGGCTTCCAAAAACTGGCCATGGGACAAATTTTTTCTTTTTTTTTTCTTCCTTTTTTTCCCAAATTTTATTAAGTTCTATTAGTTTAAACGCCATTGTCTAAAACTGTCTAAAGCAGCGGTTCTCAACCTTTTTAGACTCACGACTCCACTAAACCTAAGAAAAATAAAATAAGCACTTCGCCCCCCCCCGTCACCCCCAGACCAACTCTCAAACCACCCCAGATCACCCCTCTCTTTTCCCCTGCCTATCGAATTTGACTGGTTGTGGTGAAGTGATCCACATTTAAGAGGTGCAAAGGTACAAAATCCTTTTTCTGCGCTTAGGGGCACAAAAATTATTAAAAAAATAATAAAAAAAAACTAATTGAGCCCCAAATTTCGTGTTTCCTGATTTAAGTTTCTCGGGTCCTAAATATTAACTGTGCCGAATTTGATCTCAGTGGGTGAAACAGTCTATGATTCTACAGCTGACAAAAGAAACAGACAAGCTCTTTTATATATATATATATATATATATATATATATATATATATATATATATATATATATATATATATATATATAGTTGGCTCTCTGTTTCACGACGATCTCTATTTAAAGACGATATTTCCCAGTCCCGGCTCCTCCGACGTTATGGGAAATGTTACTTTTTCACAAATTCCGTTTAAGGACGATTTTTCACGGTCCCTTGAAAGTCATTAAACAGAGAGCCAACTGTATATAATATATATATATATATATATATAATATACATATACATATATATATATATACATATATATATATATACATATATATATATATATATATACATATAACAGAAACAAGCAACACAAATGACAGACATGCCTCACAAATAACAGAAACATGCAGAGTGAGACTTACATACATCCCAACCAAGCTAATAATATTTCTTTTTTACTTATTCTTATTTTATGAAACTGAAAAACGGAGAATCCTCTAAAATGCAAAAATATAAATCAATAGAAGTAGGAAGAATATCAAGTTTCATTAACCCCAATAAAGGGTTAGGTTTGGTTTTGGAGCGCTACGGTCGATTTTTGCTACACGAGGGCTCATTAAACTGGGACCTACTGCTTAGGGCCGATTGCGAACGGCTACAACCGTCCATGCCAAGAGTGGGATTCGAACCCACAGACTTTGGTACCGAATGCCAGCGCCCAAGCCATTCCGCCATCGTCTGGCCCCAAGGAAGAGAAACAGGCTACAAAACGTCTTTTACTGTTACTATAGCTAGCTAAGGCACGTATTAGACGATGATCTGGATTGTTTTTTAGAGGGGCATTTTAAACATAGCACTCTTTTACGCGAATCGGTAATAAAAGGGGAAAAAAACAATTCTCGTTTGTACCACTTTACAGCACACAAATTTTCCGAGTACAGAACAATATACTAAACCTCTATCTGTAATGCCACTGCAACAGTTTCGAGTTACAAAAGAGGATCTGTCTGGAACGATAGCGCTGGAAGAAGTCAGAATCATCTGACGGTTTTCAGCCGTCTAAGCGTAACTTAAGACGCAGCAGTTATGCTTAAACACCAAGAAACGGGATACTTGAGTCACTAGCTATTTCCACTTTTCTCGGCATCGCGAAATGTGGAATTGTAAGAAAAATCAATAGACTCAAGTCGAGAAGAAACTAATACAATTAATGGCTCTTGGCCGGAGTCTGCTTTAACTGAAGGGGGGCAGAGAAAATCTGTCAAGTTGCTTCTAAATTCGCACCAGGCTCTAGCTGCAGTTAGAATATTTTTCAAAGAAATGAATGGCTGGAGAAGATGTCAACAGAGTTTATTCAGAAAAGCAAGCTTAAATTTCTAAAGATTATTTCAGATCGAACCAAAAGGTCAGCTTTGAGCATTTGAATCTATAATCTTTTCAGACAAGGTGGAATGTTATAGACAAGCACTAGGCAGAGATTTTGTACGAAGGATTATGAAACTGCTTTAATATTTTGGAACAATTCCAAGTTATATGCTCTCAAGATCTGGCATATAGCTCGACGATGAATTTAAAACTTCAGAATATTTTTATTGCCCACAAGGTGCAATTGTTTATTTAAATACATAGACAGGTTTAACCTCTTTTACGGATACGCAAAAGTTTTCGATCAAAGAGAAAACCATTGATGAAAACAAAACATCCAATTTTAGCAAAAAATTAAGGTTAGATAAAGTAGGATTGATTTTTCTCCCAAATCATTCAACCTGAATGCCGAAACAATATGAATCTCTGTAGGCTATGTTACCTTTCCAAGTGCACCCTGGACGAAAATTTTTTCATACCTTTTGAGAATGAACAACTTTCTCCTTTTCTGATTTTTAATTTAAACCATAGAAAGGTGTATTTAAAAGCCAGTTCATTAGCTTACTTTTAATCTTAGACAATTATCATGGTTGTTTTATGTGAATAAAATAATTTGAATAAATCCTCTATTTCAAGCGGGCAGATGTGTAACAACAGAATGGTGAAAAGATGAGAAAATGCAAAGGTATTTTTTTTTCTATAAATGGAAACTTTAAAAATAAAATATGATTTTAATTCTAAAAACCTGGTAGTAGCATTAAAAACCAATACTTAAGTTGAAAAAAAATGGACAAATAAATTTTGCTAGCACAAATAAATTTTTCTAGAAAACATAACTCGTTTTAATAAAACATGTTCCCCAAAGGACTTCTATCGGGCAAAATACTAGTTCTGAAAATAATTCTCCCACATATCCACAAGCGTATCGAAAATAATTAAAAACAAAGCTCTCTTTAAAAACACAATGAAAAGAACATAAGGAGATGTAAGAAAATTAGTTTCTCCTTTCTATTAATTATTCTGATATTACGGGTTTTTACGATGCAGGCTGAACAACTGCCCTAAATATTAGACCGAGAAAAATCAAAAGTAAAATGCTTATTAATGTAGGTACAGTTGCCAAATTAAAGATACGGATAGGCTTATCTAACTGCCCCCATAAGAACAATTATAATTTTCAAGCAACAGCCTCGGAAAAGAGACCCCGCCCCGATCGATAGATTTTTTCCCAAAGGTATATGGCAGATAAAAGGGTTCGAAAACCATAAAAGAAATGATCTGCGATCCCACAGCCAATAGAAAAGTCGAAATTCTTAACTTTTAAACTTTCGCATTAAAACGTGTGCCAAGAGGAAATCGCCAATTACGGTTCATTAAACAAGCACTAAAATTATGAATTATTAACGAAGAAAAATTAATTGACGGATAGATTTTTCCAGTATCTTATCTGCAAAATTATGTATTACAAAGCCATTTGCACTCAATAAATCCTATACGCTAGAAAGAGTTATTCCTTCAAACTGATGGTTAGTAATTAATGGCAGTGAAGTTTTTAGACAATTATTAATGTCGTTATAAGCTTCAGAAATTGATCGCTTCCGCCACGGGAAAATTACTGCATGGATATATGAGTAGCATTATATATAGGCAGTTTTTACAGGGATACTGAATAGAATTTTTATTTTAGTAAAACAATAAAAATGGACCTCAGTTAACGAGAGAGAACACACGCGCGGCCCTACACATCAATCCCTCGGAAGGATCCAGACAGAGAAAACTCGGTTCAAAGTTCCCCCTTTTTCTACTATTTCATTCAAAATTTTAAGTTGATATTAATGTAATGGAATCATTATTTAAAATTCGCTACAGTCGGCTCATAAAGGAGAATAAAAATGGAAGACATCAAACTGAAATATTGATGAAGTAACTAGTTGAGCAAAATTCACTTTATGCTAATCCCATCATAAAACGTTTTACACTTACGAGGAGGAAGAAAATGATATCAATCCAGATATTCTTGAGAATATCTAACATCGACACAACTTGAGAACGATCTGCCAGAGGGGAAGGCAGAACTTTTGGTTGGAAGGCCTTTTATCACCTAAACATGCGTTTTCTTCGAGGTTTTAAAAGAATCAGGTGTTCGAGAACAAAAACAAACAAACCCTTAAAATATAACAGAGGAGGTAGATTACTATAGCTATATCAAAATTGGATGCAAGTTCGCTTTAGAATTTGCGTTGACCCCACACTGAGGTTTATACTAAGATATTGTTTAAACGATGCTATTCAAAGATTATTAAACAATTCTAATTGGTACCCGTCAAAGCACGGCTGGATAGTAAATATTAATACACAAATTTTACTCAACATATTGCCAAATGTTTAAAATCACAATATTAAGAATAGAGAAACACTTTAAAAAATTACTATTGAACACAATAGAAAGAAATGGGGTTACTCAACAGTTCGAAATAAACAATTTCCGTCATGTTTAATTCTATATCTCAGAAACATAATTAAAAATAAAAATGCAGAGAGAGAGCTAGGGAGATTCCTCGGAATAAGCAAATTAACGTGTATGAGGCCTCGTGCTTAGGAAGTATCTAAAGGCAGATTAAAACATGTCACTGCGCATGCGCAAAATGTCTTTATACGGCCTCGTGATTAGTGAGTATCTGAAGCCAGATTTAAACATGCTACTGACCATGCGCAGAAAGCAATTTTTAATCGTAAATTATCACTAATTAATAGAAATTAAGGTAACAAAAACTAAATTTGACACCTCTCTAGATTAAAATCTTTTCTTTAAGACCAAAATGAAGGAAATTGATGCAGTAGTCTTCTCTCACGGACTGCCCAAAGGATCGGCTTCGCAACTTGAATATATAGATTGAAAGTAAGGATATTGAGACCATCTTAGACATAGGTTGCGACTCATCACGGACTGGTCAGTTTTGGTCCAGTCAGTCAGACTGGATCCAGTCAGTCAGACTGGATTTGAGTCAGTTATCAGTTTCTTTTGAGTTGCTCCGTGTGCAGACGGCCTTAATGTTATACGTAATTTTCGTATTTGCGAAATAGATGCGAATAAATGCGAAATTTGCTGATATGAGCGAACAAATACAAAAAATTTTTTTTTCTACTTTTCGGCAAAAACTCGGTGTTAACCGGCTTTTTAAGCAAAACTAGGTGATAGTAATAATTTATTAACATAACTGCTTATTTAATACCATGCACGATCTTTACCTGAGAGATCTCACTCTCGAAATTTGCACTTATTGCTAAAGAAGAGAATGTCGAGACTACTACAATTAACTTTAGCTTTTAACTAACCATTTGGGTTTGGTTTGGAGCACTATGGTCACAATTTTTTCCTACACGAGGGCTAATATTAAGAATTTTGAGACTTACCTAAACCAAGTAAGTAAAAATTGTGATTTTTTAAAATAAATGCAAAACTTTTGAATTTGAATTTAAATATATATATATATATATATATATTTGGGAATAAATGCGACATTTTAAATATTGTAATTTTTTTTCTTTTGGCGAAATTTCGATTTTTTTTATGCGAAATTTACGTACCCCTAGTTATAAAGAATAAAATACTTAGCTTTCCCAAATAGTGATTCAAAGATATTTCTAAAATATATTTTCTTGAAATACTCCATTTTTCGTCATTTGGAAGAAATTTTAATTTGGACAAGAGGAAAGGAAACGCTCTAATTATCACAATGCTATCCCGAATTCAATGAAGATTAAAAAAAAAAATTAAACGAATATAAGTTCCTAATAACTAGATTATCTATAATTTTTGCTGCATAGTTAAAAATTTATATTATACTCTTTAGTAAGAAGTACATCACCATTTCTGAGGCTATATTGAATAATTAAGTTGTTGAATATTAATAGGCTCGTTTCAGTCTGAAGCAAACCATTTTTAATTCCAGATCATATTCAAATAAGGAATAAATAAACATTTCTATGCATCTTAAAAATCCTCAAAAAAAAAATCGAAACTTTATTGCTTAATCCGAACAAATTTTTTGTTGCTGTCAATAAGTGAAGGCTATGGAAACGGGGTGGGTGTGTACTTCAATTTTCTGAAACCAATATGTTCACAGTATCCCTTTTTCAATTTGTTTGTTACAAATACGAGAATTTTTTTTTTTAATGTATGAAAGATCACTGTTGTATAATATATGACAAGCATGTTTCCCTTAACAGAAATTTAAATATCGCACCAAACATTCAAAATCGTTATCCAGAGAAAATTAATTTTAAAAGTCAGACTTTTAAAGTATCCTCTAAAGTTTTAAAACACCGTAGCTATTACTTTCAAACAAATGTAAGTTCCACGTGTTGAAGACAGAAATATTCATAACGTCAAAATAAGATTGAAAATAACAAAAAACATCAAAAAACTACACTCATGATCAGTGCAATCTACACGCCAAAATCTGTTTAGATTTGTTTATTAAATATTTACATTGAGGTATAGCTTATAGAAAAATTAAAATAAATGTAAAACTATACGATACTAGTGGTTTCTAACACGGCAATGTCAATTCTGCCAGTGGTCAGTATTTTCGCTATTGGTCAGAGGAAGAAAAGAGAGGAGCCATTTCGTTCAGAACACTCCCTTCGCGTATCGCTATTGGTCAACAGACACTTCCTAGAGATTTATCTTATGATGAATTAGAAGGCTAATATAAAATATGAAAAACGGGTAACTACAAAAAGGCCCAGAACAGTAGATATCTGTAGTGCGTACTAAAATTTATATTATGAAAACCTATACTGATAGGAATTCCTACTGATAGGAAGAAAAAAAATCTTTCCACACAAAAAACTTAACGATCCACTTAAAAATACCTTTAAAACGGACTTAACACATTTTTATTAAGGATAATCATACAGAAAATGCATTGCACAACTTCAAATTTCAGAATAAATAAGCTAATTGAAACATTAAGAATTAATATATTCAAAATTTATTGTAGCATTTCAAAAACAGTCTTAAAAAATCAAAATAATTCATTAATTTTATTTTAACGTATCTGAAACATTAAATAAAAAAAATAATAAAGGACGGCGTTGAATTTTTATAATTTTTTTGAATTACCAAAGCTTTTAAGGAGACTGTATAAAGTACCGTCAATGTCACTAATTTAAGATGGAAAGGCAACTTATTTTTATTTTTTAATTTAATCAGTCCAAATAGTTACCAATTTGCTTATGAAGATCCCTTGGTATTTTTGAAATTTTCTTTTGCATCTTGCTAGATTATAAAAAAAACACAAAAATTTCCAAGAGAAAATTGAAGCATTGCGCTTCTCCTTAGTACACTGGAAATTTAAAGAGGCAAGACATTCTTCCACACCTCTAGAATATTCTAAAAGGTGATGTCTCCTTCGCCTCACGGGGAAAAGAAAACCGAGACATCTTAGTCCCCTTGGGTGGGTGGATTTTTTTTTTTTTAGGAGTATTTTTTTCATAGACGTCATCTATTTGACATTCCGTGTATCCAGGAAGAGGGAGCAGGATAAACGGAAAACCTTTTCCCTAGATCTTTAATTATTTTGCTATACAACAATGGAAATGTAACTATCCGTGTTCTTTAAAAATATCAGATGAACGTTTCGTACTCCTTCAGATACCTACTTTGTTTGGATCTGAAAATTTAAAAACTTAAAGTCTATCAAACACCTTTTTCAGTAATTTTAAGGTTTTAACAAAGAGTATTGCTTTTGATCTTTCCTTTCGAAGAAAAAGTAACACTATGAAGGAAGTTAATTATGAGTAAAACATTTTAATTATTACGATACATTATATTTAATTTATTTGATTAAAAAAAATGTATGAAAGACAATACAGAAAGCATAAAACATAAGGGATTTACCAAAAGAAGATCCTATTTAAATTACACAAACGTGCACAAAAATTTTTTAGACACTCGATACTTCAGTAAAACTTTACGAAGATATATATATATATACATACATACATACATACATACATATATATATATATATATATATATATATATATATATATATATATATACATATATACATATATACATACATACATACATATATATATATATATATCAATCAGATATGAAAAAATAGATTATACGATAATAATTAGGAGATGGATATAAGTATTAATGCTCTTGCTGTTAACCCAATGGTTTGTTCAAACTTCAATTTATAAAACTACAATGTTGAGATATGTATCATTTAAACTGTTAAAGATCAAGTTGTTTTAATACAACCATAAAAGAGTAGATGACTATTTTCCTAAAAGTACATGAAAACTATCAAATTTTTAACTATAATAAGTTTAGTTTAGTCTTAATTAAAATGGTCAACCCTAGTAACAAATAACAAGTAAATCTCATTTTTCCCCTTGCTCTAACTTACTCTCCTTGCAATAGGAACAATCTACAAACTAAAGGTCAGATATATCGGTCAGACTTTGCTCTACAATACTAGCGGCTGTCTCAGACCCTAGATAATATAAAAATTTTATTAGAAATATATAAAAAGGTATGGTAATGTTATTCTCCACCCAATCGTCTCGTAGGGTCCTCTAAACCGAAACCATAATTATATATATATATATATATATATATATATATATATATATATATATAATAACGTGTGGTTTTAAGGGTGAGAAATAGAGAAGTCAAAAATATAAAAAGTTTATATCTCTTAACACACAATTTATTTTGATGAGTTTACAATATTTAGGTATTGTAAACTCAATACCTAACAGATTTAACTCTTCTTCAGAACAGATTTCTCTTCCTCAGTATAATAAAATAGAAATATATCATTTGCGACGAAAAGTTGAAGTTATTTCCTTTTTAAAGATAGCCCCATTTTTACATATGTGCGTCCGTTAAATTATCGATCAACATACTCCCTCACAAGAAATCGGGGGGGGGGGGGATCAGATACATTCAAATTTGCTGGTTTATTGATTTGAAGCAGCAGGTTATCTGTTGATATTTTTGCAAAGCATGAAATCCTTTCCATACCTTGCTTACTCCATTAGCGAGGGGTAAGAAAGGGGGGTATACGAGGGGCACATTAAATTCATGTATTTATTTAAATTAAAAGTTTAAAATATTATAAGGTACATAAAAATATTTGTCATACAAATAATTTATTAATGTTCCAATAAAAAAATAAATTGGGAATAATTGGGATACATTCTAAATCACAAAATTATTAGGTTTAAACGTATTTGAATGAATTACCTTTTTTAAGTAGTGATAGATGAAATGAATTACTTCCATGCTAGACAGTACTCAAGATTAACTTTCTTTAATTAACGTAAACGGTCTCTCACGGTATGCACTTAGTTAATTCATAATTTTAACCTTTCTGCTGATATGCGTCTAGTTCAGTAGGTGAACTGAAGTAATCGACCATCAGTAAATGAGCATAAAACTGAAATAATTGCAACTATACCATGCGTTTTGAGCTAGAGACTGAAGTAGAGACTTGCTTAGATTTCTTTGACAAAATTTTTTCTCATCAAATCTTTATCTTAAAAATGTATTGATTTACAAATGCTGATAATTCAAATATTTTTTAACTGAATTTTTTTTAAACTTAAGATGGAAGAAATCATAGCAAAATTACTTTCGGTTAAAATCCAGGCTAGTGTATACGTTATTCATACACTTACATCATTCATATATATATATATATATATATATATATATATATATATATATATATATATATATATATATATATATATATATATAATATCTGAAGCCCGGTATAAAGGGCTTTAGTCAAAAACAGTGATTTTTAGATATTTGTTAGTATTGATAAAAAAGAAAAAATCTTTTGACTGCTATAAAAGGCTTGAATCTATCAATTTTGTATACAAAATTACATATCTTTGTACAAGACACAAGTCGAAATTATAGTTCTGTGATTGGTATAAAAGCCAATAACTTGGTATATTTAAATCACTGATTTTGACTTAGGCCTTTTATACCGGATTCAAATATATATATATATATATATATATATATATATATATATATATATATATATATATGAGAGAGATGGGAAAAAAGATTAGACAATCATTAGGATATGGATATAGGTGTTTATTTTGTTGTTGATAACCCAATAGTTTGCTTAATCTTTAATTTCAGAAACTACAATGTTGAGCTATGTATCATTTAAACTGTAAAAGATCAAGTCGTTTTGATACAACCATAAAAGAGTAGATCTGAAATCTAGTGCCAAAGTAAAAAGGATTAACGCGGAAAAACTCAAAGTGTAAACATCGGATGGACGTGTGGGTGTATTCATTTATAGCAGTTCTGCAAATATTTGAAGAAGGAACAGAAGTCATCGAAGGAAAAGATCTAAACACTTGGAGAAAAATGTGAAAGAATTTTTACAAAAAAAAATTTCAGCGCGAAGGAATAAATATATATATATATATATATATATATATATATATATTCCTTTTTTATCCCTGATAAAAGAAGGAATAATCCTGTCATAACAGAAAAAGGACAATATTTAGCCTTTACTAAAAAAGTTTAAAGGCTATACAGATTTGAAAATGAATAATAAGGCGAGAATTTTACTGATAGAGGTACTTATTTTACGGGACAAAATATTTTTTTAAAGGTTTAATTCAAGTACAGTTGAAAATGAGACCTGCAAATATCTAGTTTTCTTATATATTATGAACACCCTTTTCTAATAAATTAAAACGACATACAGAATGATATTTATTAAAGTGAGAAATTTACCGGTAGAGATACTCATTAAGGAACAATATTACAATTTTGAAAGAGACGTCTGATAGCTGTAATAGAAAAATATAAGCTTTAGTTTTTTGAAATCGTTGTTTAGTACATGCATCTCAATGGAGGTTTGTCTGATTTGGCTTTGATTTCTCATAAATTAAGGAATATATCTGGAGGATATAAGGAATATAAGCATAATTTAAGTAGCCCGCTGTGTGACTTTACGATTCCGCGTTTTTAGGAATAAGGAGGCATTGCCGCAAACAGAATTACTTTCTAGTAGAGTGTTGACCTTAACCCCCAAATCACCCTTTTCCCTCATTACAAAAAAGTGAATATTTAATAATACTCTACACAAATTTAAGATAAATGGTTGATCTCAAACAATGACTAGTTGACTGCGTTCATTTCATCGTTAGTAGGGAATCTGAGCTACAATGACTAAACAGAGAGAGAACCCAATCCGAGAGGCAATTTTTATTTGTCTTATTCTAGCAACGATCATATGCAAAAAATAATGAAAGAATTTTATGAAAAATTGAATAACAGAAAAATCAAGTATCATCATAATTGGCACGACAGCCCCACGTGGGCCCTGGCCTTCTCTAGAAGTTTTCCCCAAACTACGCTCTCACCAGCCTTTGATCTCCAGTTCATAACCAACATGGCGCAAAAGCCCGAATCCAGGCAGTCCTTCCATCTCTTTTTTGGTCTTCCTCTCTGTCTTTCATAGTAGGGGATTGCACTAAAAACGTTTAATGGGGCTCTCTCTCCATTCTCAAAAGATGACCTGACCCTCTCATTCTGTTCAATTTCACAAATTTCACTACGTCTTCATTAGCCAAAGACAAACGAATATATATACATAAATAAATAAATATATATATATATATATATATATATATATATATATATATATATATATATATTATATTGATTGATTGTACGTATTCAGAAGGTATTTTTATTATAGTAAACAATGCACTAACCAGGTAAATTATAAGCAAAATTTAACCAAAGATATGAAACATAAAACATAAATACCCCCTATTAAAAACAAACTCAGTTCACGTACACAAAAAATACGAGTAAAATTGAAAGAACAGATTTCAGAGAGACAAAAATCAGGGTTTCTGTTGTTTCACTACAGCTAATATTCACATATATCCATTATAAGTAATATTAATGGATATATGTGATCATGAATCTTATTATCCCTTTACTCAATTTAAGCACTTTTGAAGGTTTTTAAAACATTAAGTAATTTAAGGACTGTCGTCAGTGCACGTTTCTTCTCCCCCCCCCCAAAAAAAAAAAATTAAAAAGAGAAAAACATCGATTTTTTTTTAAAAAAGCACATTCTTTGAAACAATCTTCACCCCGAGAGCGTTCAAAACTTTTATGAACTAATTTAATCTCTCTCAAGATAAATGTATACTAAGGAATTATAAGGAACAGAAAATTATTTATACATCCGTCCATAACCTTTTTCACACTTCATTTGGACCTACACAACGTATAATAATGACGAGATGCAATAATTCAACACCGTGGAATAACTAGACAGTTTTACAGACTTCATCTACTTTTCCCCTAAAGTTCAGTGGTTTTCAAACCTTTTTGTTTGTTTAGAGTCCATCGATACATTAACATAGAGACGATGTAACCTTTTTTTAGGGAATGCAGAGCATTCAAATTAGAATTCTTTTATTTAAATACATTGAGTAAATAACAGAGCAGAAAATATTTCGTCTTGAAAACATCAGCATTTATTTCTCACTTTTTAAATTTATGCCACGATTCTATTTATGCTTATTTTTAATCCATCACGAGTTTAAATTGTTTGCTTGAGTAATTTTCCCAAGAAATGTTTATTTTTAATGTGATGGATGCTGTAATTCCTGAAAGCAAAGTTTATACTGAAACGAAGAGTTATTTAAGAAAGAGTGACTGGGTTCTTGGGTGCCATCTAACCTTGCAAGATTTGTTTCAACTTTCATAGCCGCGAACTGCTGGAAATCGTGTTTCATACAAGTGCATGATTGTAAACGGTATGAGCACATAGCCTTTTCGCATAATATTAAGTTGCTCTTTAATCCAAAATCCTGGCAAAGAGATACTTTAAATTTTATTTTTACAGAACCATCAGTTGGGTTCAACAATCTTTTATGTAATGCACTATTTTCAAATTAAAATTTTAAAAATATATAGGCAAACTGAGTACAATGCATAAGACATTTCCTTTAAAGAATTTTTTTAAAGGTTTTATCTCTATGAAAATTAATAGTTCGGCAGTGGAATGAGTTTTGAACTGTGATAGAATTACTGGATGTCTGCTTCTGTAAACATGTTGACAAGAGTAGGAAAAATTTCTGAAGTTTAAATCGTTTATAAGAAGTTGCAATTTAATAAATGCTTGGCCTTCATTCTTTCATTTTAGTTGCATCATGTTATTGAAACGAATTGCTTAGAATATTTTTAAACATATCGGAAAGATATGCTAATTTAAGAAAAAAAATCTACGTATGGGCAATACTTTGTCATTGAATGATTTTGTTCCGATAAAAAAAGCAGAAAAACTCATGACTCAAGTAGCATTATGTGCAAGACCTTGCTTTTTGACAACTCTGGGGTTTGGAATGAAAAAGAAAGGCAGCGTGTTTATCGTTATGCAAAACCTTAAAAGTTTGTGATTTAAAGCTGAGCTAATGGTAAATTTACAGTTTTCACACCAGGTTGCAACATTCCCTTTAGAGGATCATGCTGTGGCTTCAGGAGCTACAACTTATTTAATCCGTTGTCCAATGTGGACTCCAGATTAAGAGAGCTCTATATCTACACATGACGACCCATCCCCCCCTCCTCCTTTTTTTAAGCTGTCTTAGGTGCTCTAAAATTTTTGATGTTCGAGTCATTACAGAAACGTTTTTTTTAACTTCTTTGGCTCACATTCACTTTAACCGATGTTAAACTTAACCTTTATTTCTACTAGCTAGAGGTTTCTTCTAACCTGTTATTTGGTTTCTAACAAAAATACCCAGGGTAAAAACAAACAAACACACACACACACACACATATATATACACACACACATATACATACACACATATATACACACACACATATACATACATACATACATATATATATATATATATATATATATATATATATATATATAAATTGGTTGTCGACAACAATTGACATTGTTTGTATATCAGGAAATTCTGCTAGCAACAATATAAAAGGCCAGGAGAACTTGATATGGTAAACCTATTATTCAAGTGTGAAGTTTCGTTGGGTAAACTTGGAACTACAAGTCGAGGGTCGTCATCCGAAAATTTGATTTCTGAAATGTTTAGAGCATCGAAATGAAGTCTAAATGCAATATTCTTCAATGGTATCTCTTAATTATCGTAGGTTTACAGTTCTCAATACTTATGGGTGAATAAGAGGAAGAAAACTGGTTTTTATTAGTAGCATGTAAAATTTATTCAGGGAATGATAGTAAAATCAAACCACTACATATTGTTCACAAATTGGCTGATGTGTCACACCATTTATTTCTCTATGATAGGACAATGCGAGCACTCACACACACAACTGTTCCAATGTCTGAAACTATACAAATCTCAGACACTTCAACAGCACTCCTTTTCATAGTAAAAAAAAAAAAAGATTCGGCTTTTCAGAAGGAAATCACAAAAGAATTTCCCTGGACCTAATAGGCTTACTTCTAACCACCCCCCCTCCCCCACACACACACACACAAACACTTCCCGAGTCACGCCCTGCAGTTTGTGAACTATTACTGGTGCATATGCATTAAGCCTATATTACACTATCATAGTGCTTTGATAAAGATCTTTTATGAAAGTTATTTCCATCTTTGATAAAAGTCATACATCAAAGAAATACTATGACCTCAAAATACTCCTATTACTCTAACAAAGTTCTTTGACAAAGATCTTTTATAAGAATTATTTCTATCTAAGGGGGGGGGGGTAAACCCCTTAAAATTCGAGCTCTTAAAAAAGATTTATTGGTGTGTAACTAGGGCTTAAGGGGAACTACCATATAAAATTTCAGCTTCCAAGGCCCTATGGTTCCAAAGATACAATGGGTGTTTTTTAGAGGAGAAGGGGGTTAAGCCCTTTTAACCCCCTTAAAATTTGTATTTTTAAAAATTATTTCTTAGTGGGCCCGTAGAGCTTAGGAGTAACCCCCAAGCAAAATTTCAGTATCAACAAACCCGTCGGACGGGTTTGTAACCAGTTGCTTCGTGTGCGTGGCTCCATTCAATTACATAGGTTGCGACTCATCAGGGACTGGTTTGTGATTTGAGTCAGTTATCAGTTTCTTTTGAGTTGCCCCGTGTGCAGACGGCCTTAAATCCTGCCGCTATTTGAACAGTTAGTTTTTTTATATCATTAATCTT
This sequence comes from Dolomedes plantarius, assembly GCA_907164885.2. NCBI lineage: Eukaryota > Metazoa > Arthropoda > Arachnida > Araneae > Dolomedidae > Dolomedes > Dolomedes plantarius. Next base: position 85,704,186 of record OU015496.1, on the reverse strand, counting down.
GGATAACTGTTAAGATAAACCTTAACAAGAAACTTGCCGGTTGAAAGAGGTGGTCTTTGATGGAGTATTTTTTTGCAGTTCACCAAGCTTACGCTCAAGGGGTAAAAGAGTTTCGAAATTCAAAGAAGCAGAGAGACACTGGGTACTAAGAGTTCAAGCTCAGGCAACATTTAATAGGGCTACTTCTCTCCAGTTTGTTCAAGATTGGTTGGTTGATTTGGATTTTCTGGCGCAAGGTCCAAATCAACCAACCAACCTTAAACACTTGAACAAACTGGAGAGAAGTAGCCCTATTAAATTTTGCCTAAGTTGGCGAACCCCGAGTAAACTGTAATCATTAGTAAAATGTCTCTTTTACCAACTCCATATTCATGAGCAAATTTGTTTCCTTAATAAAGTTTCATTAAAAACCCTTTGTACATAAACTACGGAAAGCATTTGCAAAAAGACAGACCTATTGCTGTCAATGCTCAGGCAATAGGATACGAATCTAAATGGAGGACTAAAACGTGTTAAAAGGAAAATGGAAACTTCATAATTACTTTTCTTCGACGCTTCAGTTTTGGAAGTTTGTTCTCGCTTAAACGCCTTTGCGTTTTTAATAGTCATCCATCTCATGTTGTTCATTCTGAGTAGTAAGTAGAACAATGGAGGCATAAAAAATTAATTACCAAAAAGCGAGAGTGTATATCGTAGTCCACTGTGAACAATAGAATGAAGGTTACTATAGAAAAGGAAGAATATCGAAGAACCTCGAAGATCTGAGTGGAGTTATCACCGTCGCGCCTGTTTACCAATAACGAAGACAAATACGTAAAAAAAAAGATGGAAAAAGTGGGAGGAAGGTAAACTTTAGACTGTAAACTTTTTTTTTATTTTTTTAAATTGATGAACGAAATGGTAAATAAGTTAAAAGGGCGGATTCCTTTCACGCCTTAAGGTTGTCAAAGGAGGTTCGTGACAGAAAATTATTTTTACTTACACGCATTTTAAAACGAATTTTTCATAGAAGAGTCTTCACGAGAAGATTATAATACGTATACAAATTAGTTGGACACTTCGAAAGTTTGTTTTTAAAAAAATTTAAATTCAAAACTTAAGGATGTTTAATTTCTAATATACATGCTGAAGCAATACCTCTACTAGAATGTTTTTAACACTGTGTATAGGCAAGGTTTCAAAATAATCACACTACAAAGAATTGATAAATATTCAATTAATAAAACTTTGAAAAAAAAATTTTTCCAATATAATTTTTATGGTCTAGGAACTATTTTCTAAATTTTATTCTAAATCAATACTTCGAAGACAGATTTTTGGAACAAAGAAACACATGAGCTCTAAATTTCCTGAGTACCTCGCTAGGAATTTTAGATAGATCCCATCAATGATGGCAAATAGGGAAAGATTCCATTCCGAGATAAATAGGCTTTAACTACAGATGTACAGTGTAAGGAGCGTACACACAGTATACCATAAAAAAGTTGAACCTCGCAATGGAAACATCCAAGAAACGTGGGTGGGGTTTGCGTTCTTTGATTCTAAAATCTCTACAGTGTGGAATAAGCATAGAAAATAGCAGATTTTTATTGAAATTATGAGTCTCGGAACCCCTTTTTTAAGTGCTTTGAAAGCAAACTGAGTACTCTTTGGGACCCTCTTGACTCTTTTCCAGTACTTTGAAAACAAACTGAGTACTATTTAAAACAATCCTTTTTGTGCTAAAGTGCACAGCCAATCTATGGCGATTTTAAATGAAACACCGTAATACACTGTCTAGCAGATTCCGTATCACAGAGCCCGTGGACTCCCTTAAGGGGCAAATATCCTCATTTAAACGAGGATATTAAACCTTCGACAGTCCCATTCATTTCGTCGGCACTGGATAGATAGAAACACGGCCTGCCCATTGTTTACGGAAGATCCTAGCGCCCACCACTGCACCGGCCGGGTCCAACGATGCGCGTTTTTACCATTACCTTACACACATCCATAAATCTACCCATGACACAAACTTCTAGCATTTATCGACCGTCGCCTCTCAACACTAGCGTATAGCTACCAACCATTCTTACATAAAATCAAAACCTAACGGCGCATTTTCGGGAGCCGTATGCTTCGGAGAGAGGGAGGCAGATTGTGGGAGGGAGGGGGGTGCTTCCTAACGGCACGGTTAGGGAGCGCTTATTGATTTGGCAGTCATTGCCTAAGACGGGTAATTACTCCTCTTTTGTTTTTAGGCGAGTCGCGCCGGCAGAGGTGTTTGATCACCTGTACACATACCGGAATTGACAGACGAGCTCACGCGTAACGAATCCGGAGTGGCGAGGGAAGAAGTCGTGCCGGTGACTATATAGATGGAAAATTCTTCGCCCAAAACAGTTCGATGGACGTCTTTTCGCGTGGTTTTGGAAAAATCGGGAGAAAACAGAGAGGCATCTGAAAATTTGTTCCGCTGTTATCGGAGAGGAGGATCCGAGGAGAGCAATCAAACGCGCAGTAACACATTGCGGGCACAATGGGCTCGGGAAGCAGACATGCATTCTCGCACAGTGCGAACTCTTTTCTCTGTCTTACGTAGTACATGCCAGAACGCAACCGTGTGTACATATACATGGGTGCTTATACATCCATCACTATGGATAAACGTTCAAGTATATCCATACCATGTACAAACATACAAATATAAGTCATACGGCCGAAGTAGGCACAGCTTTATGTAAAAGAAACAAGCGAAAAAAAAAATTCTGCCGTTTCCAAATTAACCCATCAGCGGGCGCGCCCTTGTACAAAGCGCAATATTTTCGTAATTTTGAAGGGTTTGTTTTTACATGTAAGGTTTGAATGTTCTAAGCAGTTTCTATTTATAGCTACACCCTTTCTAATGCAGGTCTGATTTTCTGACCTTTGTATTCCTTTCCATTCATTGTTGGTCGTGATTTAACCGTGGTAAATCAGCGATTATACTGGATTACAATATGACAAAATCAGGAGTTGATGGAGTCGATCCAATGTGCAGCTATTACACGGTACCCCGCATATCACGATGATGGACAATCTCATTGTTTTTTAGATTTTTGGACATAATAGGAATCAATTCGAAAGATGTCCTAATATACAATAAATCGGACAGTTTTGAAATAAGGCGATTGTATCTACATTTTTTGGCATTTGATTATAAATATATTTCAATATTATACACATTTTATATCTTATCATAAACCGCAGAATTATTTTCAATTTGAAAAAAATAGGTTTATTACAAAAGGAATAATCAAGGTTGAAAGATATGTTGCACTTTGTACCATGCGCGCCTGCTAGTGTTCCAAAAATTGGAGCGCCCGCTGAAGGGTTAAATACTATTTTCCGAGCACCAATTGAATAAACACCTTAAACAACAATGCTTCCGCTTTTTTTTCCTAGCTACATCTCGACGTGATTTATGATACAAGAAAATAATAAAACGAACTATTAAGGTAGGATTCGAAAAGCATCATTAGACAATTTGTTGGGTGAAAGCGGCGACTTACGTAGCAGGAAGCCTAAGTGAAAAAATAATCGTAATTACGATGTAACAAAAGGATATAATATGATATGACACACGCATTCAATTACAGATGCAACCGATGGGGCTCGAATTGTTGACCCTAGCTACTGCACTTTTAAAGTTTCAATGATGGATCTGTTTGGCAAAAGATGACAGTAACACAGACACACACACAAAAAAAGATCAATGGCGATGGATTACTCAGTCACTGTTTGTTGGGATCTAAGACAGACGAAGATGCAAACTCTCAAGCTGTAAGAGTTTAATCTAAATAAATTTTGCGCTCTTTTAAAAGTGAAACTACTAAGAGAAATATAGTATGAAATATTTGTATAGCTCGAGTCACGTTTTACAAAAATTCTTGTGTTCAATTTTTTTTAAAAATTTGAGAGCGTTTAAACCTTCACTTTCGGGTGACTTTAATAAAAACAAAAACTGTTAATTTAAATAAAACTAAATTCTAGAGTTCAGAAATTGTATAACTTAATAAACTGAAGGTCTCTTTACATATATTCAGAGTAATTAATGATACCTCAACGACAGAATAATTAAATATGAGTAAAATAATGCTCAGCTCAGTATTCAGAGGAATAGATGGAAGTATTTGATAGAACAAGACATTTAAGCGTGATACACTTGTACTTTTAAGATGTTAACATTTTCTAAACACAGCATTCAGTTTAATCGTCTGAATATTGAAATAAAATCTAAAGAAAGTTTCGAAAGAAGGTAGAAATGCCAATTTATATCCTATATATGTCTTACACCACACTAGTTCTTCAAAACTGATTAAACATGTTTAATATTGCACCAAACCTAAAAGCATGCAATACACATGATTTACAAGGTCTAAGCAGAAAACAGACATAATATAACTCATTTGAAATTATAATTATTGCCAGTTTTCTGCTAAAAACTTTAGGAACTAAGAATGTGTTATCATATTGCTAAATGACTTTTGAACTGAAAAAAGATAACTAACTTTGCTAATTTTATCCATTTCCAGAAATTATTTCTTGATGAACAAATTTATTACATTTTCTCGCCAAATCCTAACGCGGCAACTAAGTAAGAATCTCCATGCTTCCAGGACACACTAATCTAAAAATATTTCTCTTTCTTCACACCCTGCTGGGTAAAAGACTGTTCCTAGTAATGTTCAAGAGATAAACGCGTTTGCTTCCAAATTTTTCGGTCCCTCGGCTTCTTTAATGCCAATATCGTGATATCTACCTTTTAGATTGCACTTCTGGTCCGTAGAGCAGAAATTAAAGGCGATTAACAAGCGGAATAAATGCCACTCATCTTATTTAGAGGATCCTATACTTATTCTATTTAGGTATTAGGAAATTCTAAAGGATGGATTAACTTTTCAGATTTGGTTAGAATCAGAAGATACATTTATTTCATTCAATAAAATTTGCCTCTTAAATAAATCAGTTATTTTTCAAATGATTGCCCCAGAAAGATTTTCATGCATTCTTTAACATCTACTCAGTAAAAAATAAGTAGGGTTGAATAGTTAAGTAAAAAGTAAGAAACAAATGTTTGAAAATAAATTTTACATTATTTCATACGCAGGGAACTCTTCGCCAATACGACATATTCAAAATTGTTTAGGTAAATTTAAGAACTATTCTTTGGAAGATAAAATAATTTAGCAACTAAATCTTACAATCTAGGGCACTTGTTTTGACTTTACAAGTCGATTTGTTCGAACGAATTTCAAACTTATGCTTTACTCAAAAACTAAAAACAACCAACAATTCGAACCTGCGTTTTGAATTTCTATAATTTTTAGAGGTTTTTTTTTTTGTGTCTTCGAGCAGGGTTGACAGCAACCCAACCTACCAAGGGCTTTGTCAACTTTTCTGGGTTTCTGTAAATAGAAATAATCTATCAATAATCTATGTTATTATCCTGCTGAATGAGTGAAATTTAAATTACTTTATTTTTCCATTTTTTAAGCAAACAAATAAAACTAATCCGTCTAATAACTTTAATAAACAGAGGGATAGTAATTATTTAGAATTCCTACGAAGAGCTTGTTTAAATGTTTTTGAAAGTTAACCTAAATATATTAAGAACTAGTCGCATTTCAAGCAAGAAAACGAATTTGAATCTGAAGCATGAAAGACATGGGATAACGCAACCATATATAGCTCTGTCTGCAAAATCAGCTGTCAATTTTAACCACGTCATCAGATAACTTACAGATTAACCCAACTATGTTGTCTCTAGCTCAGGAAATGAGGAAGGGCATAATTGAACCACTGGCATAAACCACATTAAAGAAATTAATCCTTGATAATTACAAGCACACCACGGGGCCGGAGCATTTGCTAGTTAACCTCATGGATGCATGATTTCATAGAAGATGACAGCGGAAAAGAAAAAAAACTGAACTGTAGATTATGGAAAGTCACTAAGAGTGGTAATCAGTCACTATGACCTCTAAAATTAAAAGCGAGATTTTTTTCAAAATCCCTCATCTTCAATCTGGATGTCATCCTGTCTGGACTCTGTTTTCATTTGAAAAATGGCCTCATATCCTCAATAAAAAAATGTAAAGAAGTAGAACTAATGGATGCTGATTATTGTCTTTTTTTACTACAGTTAAGTTCTGCATCAGTGAAAGGCATTTTTTGACCTTTTGGATTTTTATGGGTCTTGCGCACGGAGTGGATTTGCTTATGAGCAATGTAAAAAATTAGAAAAAAAATTGCAAATATTATCATCAGAGTTCGAAAAAACTGAATATGACCGATAAATTATAAAAATGTAACTATATTTACTTAAATGAGTATTCAAAGTCAATTAACATCGGTAATATCACTTGACTATTCTGGATAATTCAATTGGGCAGAAACAGAACACTTGACTTCAACATGCAATTATTCTGAAGATGCATAAGTTTCATGTTAATAGCGGAAATTTTCAGACTTTTTCTTTTATGTACTGCGTATTGTGTACGTAAATTTTGTTTACCAGCTTTCTACGTTATACTTTTCAAAAAGTTTTAAACAGAGCTTGGATCACGTTTCTTTACATAAAAGATGTACTAATAGCAAATGCATCATAAAGAAGTTTTAAAACATGTAATAATGCGTAGGAATCTTCAACTTTCCTGGACAGAGAGTCATATCAATACATACATGTGCTTGCGCGGGTCTCATCTCAGTGGAATGAACTGCCTAAAGCATGCTAAGTAGCAATATACTTCATACTTTGTGAAGTATGGTGAAAAAAAAACTGGAAATAGACCTGTAAACAGGTAAACAGCAAATTCATTGTCAGTTTTTATTGCAACAGGAATACATACCGTTGCAGTCTTTATGAGAAACTTCAAGATTTTTTTTTTATTTGGCTAAAGTTAAGAGTTAACAGGTATTTCTTTCAGATGTATATGTTTTTCGCAAAAAACACTATTTTGTATCAATTCTAGTTTGGAATTCTTTCATTCATTCCTATTCCCAGAAATAAAAACTAATGCAGTTGGTGGTCCTCCTTCCCTGCTTTCAGCCTGCAGATAATTAAGACTTAGAGCTTTCCCAATTTTTAACTTCCATTTAAAGTAAAATGGCGTGAACTAGTTCAACGAGACACGGGTAGACAACCCCAAGCTTAGAAGGTAATATTGCAAAGATTGATGCAAAAAATATAACATCTCCCAAACAGATATTAAAAAATTCTTAAAATTTAAATATATGAATTAGATTGTTGACACAAATTTACGTCACATCAACAGCTTTTAGGATTTTTGTTGGTGAGCACACTCACAAAAATAGACACAAAGTGATACAACTATGTTTTCTTTTGTTCCGAAAATTTGAAATGACAAAACAGAATCAGAAGCACTTTAACCAAAAAAAAAAAAAAAAAAAAAAAAAAAAAAAAAAAAAAAAAATTAATGTAAGCATATCATAGAGTCTCTGCTTTTTCTAGCAAACCATGGATGCTTATGATTTTGTTGGGGAGCCCACTCACATAAACATTGGCGGATTTTTCTGGATTGACCCGAATTTTTCAACCCTGCCATAAAGTTTTTCGATAACCATAATCTCAAGATATCCTCTTCTTACGGCAGGCACAAACACATGGGAAAATATTCACGCAATTTTTCCGTTATTACTCTTTAAAAAATATTAATAACAGCTGATCGTTTTACCGAAGTTTTAAAGTATCAATTTTGAGGCAGGAGTGGAAATCTAGTTTTATTAATTGCATAGTATCCTGGAAAGCAGTAATTGAATGTCAGAAAATTGAAGCAATTTTTGAGATGACACTAGTTACGACTGTGCTGTAACTGGCGTCAGACAATATTGAATTTTACATTATCAGAGTCCCCACATTTTTACAAATCCAAAATTAAGGGAAAATGTGGGACTCTTAACTGACTTTTTAAGGATTTCATACATACCTTTTCGGTAAATCTAACAAAAAAAAATAGAAAAGATCTATCTTTGCTTCTGATTAAAAAGCAATGTTCCATAAACTCAATTTCATTAAACACTGCATAGCTTAGTAAATATCTTAAAACAGCATTTATTAAACGTTTCGCGATAATTTACCTGACAACACATATGATATATAATTTATCTTGTTTAAAAATACTTATTGAGACAATACAAAATGATAAAATGTGAGAGATATGTAAACGGCAGCCGCGTTTAAATTACGCAAAAGTGGCCCTATCATCCAAGATTCATTGGGCAATATCTAATACTTCAGTAAATTCTATGACGTTGATTCTTTTTGAATAAGCAAGAATTCAAATTTCGTCTATAGGTTGTTCAATTAAAACTGATTTTCTAAATTAAATAACCAGTAACAAGCAATACAATCTGTAATTTTTTCCCTTTACATCCCTACTCTCCTAGCAACAGAATTTCTTTTTTAAAAAAATAAAAAACAAACCAAACGGCTGCTATGCTGGGTAATCTTTTACCACACTTCTGTGTACTGGGGCCAGCCGAGTACACAAAAATAGACGTGCCAAGGAAATATTACCCCCTCCGTCCACCAATCTTGCCAACTAGATAAATTCTGAAACCAAAAGCTTGTTATTTAGTCCATCAGATCAGCCAGGGAAAAGAAAAAACAAAACAAAAAACCCATTAAAACGTGTGGTTTAATGGGTTAAAACTTTAAGATCTCTGAAGGAGATGTTACATTTTTACTCAAACATTAAGGACTAAACAATTTAAGCACTTTTAAGGACCGGGAGAACTTTCTTTATACTGAAATTCTTGAATGTTTGACCTTATTGCCACACAATATAGGTCGCTTAATCAAAATTTAAAAAGACGGACGTAACTTAAAAAAATTATTAAGGATTCTTGACCATCAAATTTTATCCTTAACCACGAGGTGTTCCTAATGAGATTTAAAGCGCAGATCCTGATCTTTTATGCACTCTTGTCGTGAAAGATGACCGTAATGTTGTTCTATAACCAACCAACTTAAAGCACCAGTAAAACTTCGATGAAATAATGTTCTGGAATAGTCAAGATGAATTTGGTGCAAACTAAAGTGACAAAACTGAAGGACGAAATTTTCAAGTGCCAATGATAAAAGTGCAGAGAAGAAAAAAAATTTGTCGCTGCTGTTTTGAAACATAACATATGATGTATTCGCAGATCCGATAAAGTGTTCAAAGGATTGTTGCGACACATGAAATTGATAAGACTGTCTGGGATGGCATAAAATCTGTAGGGCATTGTAGCCTTAAGAGAATAGGATATTGATAAGGGAATTTTTGGACTCTCTTTCTCTCTCTGTGTGTGTAAGGTGGAGGGGGATAGGGCATCATCCGATTACTTCAATGTAGGTAGTTCAGTCTGGTAAAGCCAAGGACGACTTATTCAAACTCGTCTGTCATTAAATATCATCGAATACTTAACTATTAGAATTTTCAAAGGCAAGAACTTTATAACGTTTTCAAAATAATTCCAAGACAACTCTTTAAGTTGTATGCCAACTGAAGTATGAGGCTACTCAAATATCTAACCGGAAGGATAGAATATCTAATACATTTAGTAATCTTTTTTTTTATTTTTATTTTATTCACATACAAAACTATCGAGAAATTGTATACATAACTCTACAGTGGAAAAATTCAAGTATTACTACTATTTCTAATAAATTAAATACCTTTTTAGGTTAGAAACATCAATCAGTTAATATTCTTCATTTATGATAAAATAAATAACGCTTATCGGCTTCTATGGAAAGTATCAGACAAGTCTAAATCTTCAAGCCTCGGTACATATTCATATTTGAGTTCATGAATTCAGAGGTACGTGGGCATTAGCTACTATAGGCAAATATGAAATGATAATTGCATGACTACCAGTACAACCTCTTACATACACGTGAACAAATATGTGTATCCATTCCCAAATTAGTATAAAGTGACATTTAAGTAAGTCTTTACTGCCATTTTATTTCTCTTAAAAATTTTTTTTTAGTCTTGCGACAAGATGATTTTAATAATATCTAGAATTATTTTCCCTAAAAATTACCGGGAGGAAAACTACTTCGATTTATAGTTTTCAACTTTTAATTAACGATAATCTACAAGACTGTTTAAGTTTCCTTCCGATATATAAAAAAAGTATAAAATTCACATTTATTGGAATTCTGCTTAAGGAAGGCGAATACAAATAGAATGGCGTGAGATATTTTAAAAACACACATTTAGGAATGGAATTTTAGATTGACTTTCCTCCATACAATTATACTAATCTAGAATATGTATCAATAAGAATGAATGAAAAGTGGTATTATGAATTATTGTCTGATATAAATGGATAGAGAATTTCAAAAAGAGTGCAGCGCACTCGAAAAGGAAGTTTAAAAATTAAAAAAAAGCTTTAAAAGAGAAAAACTGCAAAACTGAAAAGAAAATTAAAATTTATCATAATTATAGAATTTATGCCAGTTAGTTTTTCCTACATATTTTTACTTTTTCATTCTGTATCTTCTGACTAAGTAGGATTCGATAGTGGTAATAATAAAACCTTTAAAATAACGCATTCATGAATCATAACCATGGCCTGCCACATAACTTAATACCTACGCTTAAACATAGGCCAAGCGAGTACCTAATAGAAAATCGGAAATAAAATTTAGTTACATTGAATTATATTGATATTCCAGCAAAATATTGCATTATTTGTGAAGTATTCTGTAACATATCTGTCTATCGTGAATGAAGAGTAATAAAATATCCCAATTCTTCTCATACAGCAGATTGAACATATATTCCGAACTGAAACTTGATAGACAATAAAAAACTTCATAGAAGCGAGAATTGAAGCCCAAGAGCATCAACGAAAAGGACGTTTTTCACGGTAAATAGCGTGGAAATAAAGAATTCCCATCGGCGAGAGCTATCCATAGTGGTTTAAATTTTTTAGAGGGAGAGATTCGATTTATGTCAGGAAAGAAGTCTGGTACTTTTAACTCCTCTGACACGACTGAGTGAAGAAAACTTTAAAGCGTTAGATTTAAACTGTTCTTATAAAAGCCAGTATGTATAAAAGTTCGAATCGGGTTCGTAGATGAGCATACAAGAATATACTGGAACTGACAACTTTTAAAAAATCAATGACCGTGAGATTGACAAGTCGATTGATTCTCTTCTAACGAAACTACCGCGGGTTATTAACGTAGGATTACTTATTGCTGCTTACCTCTCTCTCTTTTTTTACGATTAAAATCCTCCATATGAAGAGAAGGATGAGTGATAACCCTATGCAGAATAGGTCTATGGTAAGAAAATAAGTTACATATGTCTACTCTGCCACTCTTGATTTATAACTCGCGAAGACATTTTTAGCGTCATAAATTTTGCTTTCCGGAGGACCGTTATGGAGGAACGTAATCTTACGTTAAAAAGTTATCATAGGAAGACTCATATCAGCTTAAATTTTCACAAAAACAATCCCACAATACCCATTTTTAAAGGAATAAATGTCTCGAATTATAAAAGTTATGAGAATATGAGGGGGGGGGGGGGTGTCTTTAATCCGTTATTGTCTGCCAATGAATACTATCAAAGAACTATCGTTGATACCGTTAGTAGCTAGATTTTAGTATACAGTGAAATTTCTTTAGCCAGACACCCATCTAAACGGCCATATTTCGTCCAGAACAGATTAAAGATTCCAATGTTATGGAAGAAACCCCCCCCCCCTTTTTTTTTTGAAAGCCACTCCTCAAAACGGCCTTTTTTTTCGGAATCATTAGTGGCCGCCATAGTGAAGTTTCACTGTATATGAATATTCCAGATCAAACTATCAAACTTTAAGAAAAATCTTTTCAAACTAATTCTTTTGCTCATTTTACACGAATAAAAATGTCAACTTCTAGAAAGTAAGTAAAATAACAGTTCAAAATTGAAACTGCATTTCAAGAAGTTTTCCTCTAATTTTTCAGCTAAAGAGAAGATATCCACTCGCAAATACATTAAATAAATTCATTTATGTATGTATATTATTTTTTTAAAAAATAGAGTGAAAAATGTCGCAGTTTAAATATGTTAAAAAGAAAGAATTATTTAAACTTTCGAGTCTATCATATTTAACAACATATGAAGGTAAATTGAAAAAGCAGATGGAATTCGGCAAAAAAAAAAAAATAATAAATAGATTACATAGAGATGATAAAAGACTCATAATTTCCATATAACAAATTTTAGCCACTTTGGACAAATTATCAATTTCAAAATGTGTATCAGAAACAGTTCTTAAACATCAAATACACATTAAATATAAGACCTAAAATAATTTGTGTAAAGTTTATACAGCCTTAGGTTTTATATACAGCTAAGATTGTCGAGGTATTTCTTTCAGTTTTGAATACAAAATTTACCCTTTAAAAAGATGAATGTAAGAACATCATTAAACTAAGTACTTGAAAATCTGCACTATCAAAGAAATGCAAGGTTTCATAGGGTAGCATTCATTGAAACGTAATTTATACTTTAATATTTTAATAATATACAATGATGTGCTCGAATTAGAGTATTTGCTAAATTACAGACTAATCAGTTTTGTGAGCGGCGTGCAAAATAAAAACTTTTTCCCGACACATGTGACATTTCTATCACACAAATACCATTCATGCAGATTTATGTATACTGTTTTAAGAATTGCTAAGTAAATTTCAGTACTTTAAAGGAACAAATTCTTTCAAAAATTAAAAGATTGCATGGACTCCTTGGCGGAGGGAATACATTTTATTCAAATCTCCTCCAAGTCATCATAACCTTTAGCCCACTAAATAGCAGAATCAGCAATTTTGATTCAGCCTCTTGCTTTAAATTTAATAGTTATCAAAAAAAAAAAAAAAAAAAAATACAAGAATGGTAAAAGCTCAAATATGCGTTAGTTTAACTTGGGCGATACATTATATATTTCCATATTAAATATTTTCTGTAAAGATATCTAAATTAGTACGATTCCACTAAAAACTAGTACAACAGTGAATTTCAGATAAAATTTTACCTTAGATAGATAACTCAATGATGCATACACAATGAGACCGTTACAAAACAACAAGAATTTATCTGAGCTTATATTACGTAAATCAAGATGTGTCTAATTGATTTAGATATTACTTTGAACTGAAACTTTGATGTATTCTTTAGCCACTTAAAGGAAAGGTGTTTTCAAACTTCATGTACGAATTCCATACTTTTATGGAAATTAACAAACATCCATAAACTCCCAACGTGCACTTTGATTTAAATGAACAATAAAAAGTCTACAAATTAACGTTAGTATAGGCACATACAACAGCAGGATTTCGCCACAATTTTAAAGCATTTAACGAAATGAATATATCTTAACGAAATTTAAGAAAATTTTCCAAATTAATGAAGTTTTAAACAATTTCAAAATGTGCAAACAAGTACAGGGTGTTCGGACTAAAGGTATCCAAAATTCATGACTTATTTTTGTGGAACTACCCATAAGAATTTAAAAAAAAATTAAATAGAAAGAACATCTCATCAAGTTTTAATATCAATCATAGATTTCTTTCATAGTATCATAGATTTCGATGTGTGCACTTTCTGTAGCACGACTAACGTCTAAATGGTAAGCCAGTCCTCTCCAAGTGTGAGTAGCATATCAGGCTTTTTTGCTTGGGGATTCATTAAATCCGTTGTGTATAAACAAAAAATTGAAACTGTGGATCAGTTGAAGAAGCGTATCGTTCAAGCAATTCGTGTAATAACTCCTGACATGCTACGAAATACTTGGAGAACTGGATTACCATTTACACGTTTGTCGTGCTACAAAAGGTGCACACATCGAAATCTATGATACTATGATCGAAGTCTATGACTGATATTAAAACTTGGTGAGAAGTTCTTTCTGTTTACATATATATATATTTTTAAATTCTAATGGGTAATTCCGTAAAAATAAGTCATGATTTTTGGATGCCTTTAGCCCTGTACACCCTGTATAATCCACGATATGATACCAAAGGTGACTCTATTTAATAATATTTTCAAACCTGAGGGTTCGATAGCTGTGCTCTGACAGAGTATAACTTGACCAGGAAAAATTTCCTTATTCTGTCAAGAGATACTCACTCCTACGCAGGGATACCCTGAAAGGCAACACGACATCTTATATTATGGGGAAAACCTATTAAACGCGCTCGTAGCAGATCCGTTACAAGTTTTTGACAACTTTACATGTTCTGCAATAGAGATTTTTTTAAAAAAAAGTTACTACGAACTATAGAAAATTTTCTTAGTTACTCAAAAGGTTATTTAGAAGAGTGTAATGAAATAGATATAAAACATCAGCCATCATTTTAGAAAAAAGTACATTAAAGGATCAAACAAACGTAAGGGTAAAAAAAGCAATTTAAAAAGAAATCTTGGCGATGGAATTTCGGTAGCATTACTTTCAGTCGAGAACAAATATCACCCCTTTTTCTCGATATTTCTAGCAAAAGTGTTGTAGTAAGGTTTTTTCTTTTTGTATTGAAAATCAATGAACGGATATAAGACTTAGTATTTTGAGGAACTATTAGCATATATAAACTTAGAAAAAACTTTTCAAATATTTCCGTTTCTCTCTTTCACTGATCTTAATGCCTAAACATTTAAAGGCTCTGAACTGCGCTAACATAATCTATTAGTCTTTACAACCAACAACACTACCACTATCGACTATTAAAAACATCGTTATAACGAGGACTGTGTAGTTCTAATGCTCAAAGGAAATGGATAAAAGCATTACGATGTTTACTGGAAGCAAAAATTTATAGTTCCAGTTGTTAAAGGTGCGTTCTTATGTATTTCTTAAAGCCTAAAATATCCTGAACCCACGTTCAGATATGTGTAAGCTGTGAATAGGTATCTTTATCTCATACACTTCAGATGCCATTTTGATTTTTCCAAATAAAGTACATAGTGTGCTTATATATATATATATATATATATATATATATATATATATATATACATACATACATACAAAGCATGCTTTACTGCGCTTCAGGAGAATCTGTTCTTAAAACGATTCATAATTTTGAACGCTTTGAGATTACAGATCTTCATTCCCTCCCAAGGTATAAAATGCTTACAAATTTTTAAAAACGAAATTACGATATTTTGAAGCGAGCGAGAGCCTCTTATTTTCTTAAATAACAAACTTCCTCTACCGGGAAAGGCAGCCAAAGAAAATTTAATACATCGTATTAGCATGTTTTCTTCTATTCCTAATACTAGGCAAAAATATTTTTATTTAAGCATATAAAAAGTTACTCTTATACTAATGTACAAGTAGTACTTCACTTTAACTTCTGTTCAATTTGTCTGTATAAATAATTTCGTAAAAAAATCTGTTCAGAAGTGGTCAATATTTGACAAAATATGACTAAAATCTAAACAAATGCTTCAAACTTAAGACTGACCAAGAAAATATAAAACTGAACGACATTTTATTTCATGTTATAATTTTCACACAATTTTTAAAATGAACACTTATTAATTGACCACACAGCTTAGCTGGGAGATAAAAAAAAGCGCTTAAACCAAAATCCTAAAATGTTACTTTTAAACACAGAAATTGATAACAAAGATTGTAATATTCTAATATTAGTATGTCGGATATATAATTAAAATGCATAGAGAAATGTTAAAAAGAGAGGGATTACTGTCTCATATATACAAAATTATTAAAATTTTATCACAGTAGTCGTGTACACATTAAAATTACATCTAAATTCGAAGCTTACAAATGTCCTTGCTTCAATACATGCAAAATGTCGCAGTCCTAGTGAATACAGAAGACTTATTTTATTAAATCAAACTTGAAATGTCTTATACCTGTGTAGCAAATAGACAAGGTTTGACCGACAAACAGTCTAAAATTTTACTCATTGCAAGTATTCTATTTAGTCATAGACTAACGACAAGGAATTCCAATTTATCATCAATTATAAATTGTTATTGATGAAAATTGTCTTAAATTTCCTCACTAATCTTTATACTATTAAAAAACAAAGACTTTCTTTTCTTACAATCATAATAAAATGAGAAATTCCATTCTCTCTATGATGACTATTATGAAGATAATGTAATGGCTCTTTTAAAATTTCCAAAAAAATATCGTTAAATAACATTTTTTGGATACCGAATATCATTACATTCGTAACATCTACTTCTTCCCTTTTTGAAGATAAAATATTTATAATTTAGTAGCTGTTTCTTTAGCTCTTAATACGCTCTCAAATATTATATCGACCGTAAATACAGGTGTATCTTTTACGAGCCGACATATCAGACACAGCTCTCTTAAAACGCTTTCATAGCTTCTGAAACAAATGCTATAAAGTAAGGGTATTTGCTGATGTCAAGGATTTTACAATCGGTCGCATGCCTTTCCAGGTGCGAAAGAGTTAGCATAAAATACTGAGTCAGGTGGTTCGCCGAGTTCCTTAGTGTATCACGCAAATGATCTAACTCAAGATGAGGTCGGCTGGCCGCTAATATGGTCATCTTTTGCTACTCAAGCTCATGAGGACATAAAACTTAACATTTTGACGCTACTTCAGTACAGTAGCATAGCGGAAAAAAACTGAAGGCAATGGAAATGGTTTAAAACAAAAGAGTCATTTCCACACCAATTGAAGAAATTTTTGTATTAACATTCAATGATACCCAACAGAAGATAATCTTGGTAAGGTTTCCTACACTATTTTACATTAAAAAGATAATTATTCTTTATTTACGGCACATATGTTCAATTTTGAATAAGAAGAGAATGAAAAATCCCTCCTCTATACTCATCATAGAAACTATAAAGAACAATCTCCAAAGCCAGAGAAAATAGAAATGTGAGCTCAAGACACTTCAGTACTTATGTCTAACATTAAAAAAAAAACACGCTATTTTTCTAAATATAAGTGTTCTACAATGTAGGGTTTAGAAAACTAAGCAAAGATCAAGCATTTAAGAAAATATATTAACCAATAATTACACGTTCCTTAATGAGCAAGATGAATGAAAGTATCCAAATGAAAAGTTTCAAGACTATTGAATACGCTACAGAACTATCACAATTAATAGTCGGAAATACTTTCATATAGATATGTATGAAATAAGTAATATATGTGCCGTTTATTACATATATAGCAATAAAGGGACTATGTTATACACATTACAATATATGTAGTATAACGAATGCAATGCAACTATATTCAAGTATGATAAAACCGAATACAATCGAGTTCTAAGTTTCGGAAGTAAATGTTTATCAGTGACGTAAGGACTACCTTAACAGTGGAAGGAGGATTTGAACAACATAGAAATTCTGACAATACAACTGTTAAAGATTTATGGAGCAGTTGTAAAAAAAAAATTGGTCAAAAATTAGATGGAGATTTAACTCACATTCATGGGTAATCATTCATTGTGAAGAACTCAATATTAGTAAAACAGTAGATTAACTTTAAAATGAGGCCATTCAGATGAAAAAGAGTTTTCTCCCTAAACTAATATCACAGTCTAAAAGATAGAAAATGTGATAAAGCGTGCGACGTGTTAATATTACAATAATTCAGGGGTCAAAGTATAGACAGTAAACACAGAGAGAGTAAGTGAAGATATTTATAAGGTAAGTGCAGGATAAGTCGGAGTAAAAAGTGTATATTGTTTTCAGGTTGATTTAAAAGAGAAATAACGGCATAGATTGTACTCATACAATAAGACGGTTTTATGAAAAAATATTGTTGAGTCGACAATTTCTTGACTTTGAACACAGTTGTTGCAATGCCCAGCCAACTTCTTCCCGTAAAATCAAACTTGTGAAGTTGAAAGTAACACAAGTTCGGATCTACGGGTTGACGTGAACTGGAATAGATTCTTTCTCTTCTAGATCTAAGGGGAAGGCAGGATTGTAAAATAAAAAGTTAAATTGGAAGTAATGGTTTTACGGGGCTTAATATACAGACGGGGGCTTAATATACAGACTTGAACACACAGCTTAAATCAGATTCCGATTGGCTACAAACACCCATGTCTACCACGGGATTCGGACACGCAGATTATGGTTCCATAGACTAGTGTCCTAATCATTCGACCATCGTCCAGTAAACGCAAATACGGAGGTAAGCGCTTTAAAAATGAAAACTGTAACTTGATTACTTGACAAGAAGCATATCGCTTATCATTCCTGAGAAACAGCGAGACCTTTAACAATATAAAAAAAGAGGATACAAAGAATTTATGTGGAAAATTATAAGAGAAAGCTTATTACTCACCGATCTATTTAGTATTGAATATTCCAGGAAAAAATAATTGAATTTCCATAAGGGCTCTCTGGTCATATTGCGGCCCTCTCAGTAAAGTCCAGTCGGGGAAATCTCTGTCTTTCTACCCCATCTCCCTGGTTTGTCGGCCAAGATTGTACCTTTTTTTGTGTTACTTCTTACTCTTAAAACCAACACAGAGTTAGACTAATAACTAATATCTTCTATTGAAGATAAACTTAGCGTGCTATTTGAGATCTTTATAATGGTTGATTGCCTGGTTGAGAGCGCTGCGGTCCTTTTTTAATACAATAGAGATCTTTATAATGTCAGGACCTATTTTCTGTAGAGCCTGCATACAGAACTGAATCTTAACTTATAGATTAAACTTGAATAGAAGTTTCATATTATGCATTATGCGAGCAAACTCAATGGAACACATTATAAACACAAAATCTTAAATGCGTTTTCCCACCCCTCATTGATGAAAAAGTAGTTTCTCTATTATTGAAGTCCTCCCCATCCCTTAGGAGTTTTCCTACTTCGTACTAGCATGTATTTCTCTGTGCCTACAGGGTTCAGCCCACAGGCGATCTGCATTTGAATTGAAAAAAAAATCTATCTTCATAAAGCTTTCCGATGACTATAAGCTCTAAATTGCATTCATCCCAATTTAATATTGCTTTTGGCACCGATTAGACAAAACTTGTCCATTCATTTCATGCCCATTTACATACCATGCCACCATAAGCACAATTCACAGTAAACCTACAAGCCAGGATATTTAGAAAAATCCCGCATATTAAAAGAAACTATCAACATTTTTTCTACTTAAATTGTCAAAAGCAAGCATGCTTAGAATATTGTAATTTTCATAGACAATTCGATAAGAGAGAATTCGATATTAGAAGGCTACCCGAGGAAATATATCGAAATAATAAATTCATATATCTTATCTTTGATTTCTGGTTTTCTTATAAATGTTTTTTAAAATTTGTTCACAAAACTACAATAACTTAGATTCTGATGTTTGCAGAGAATTAGGTTTTTATTTGCTCTCTACACTAATTATTTCGAAGTGATATACCGCGTTCAAAACTGAAACGAATAACTGTTGTTTCAAAAGAATAGGGGTTTATGGCGATCATTTAGATCTTGATACTAAACATCATTCGGAAGTAGCAATTTTTGAAGAAGGCCCAATACCTACTTCATATTCGAGTTTACTTCCATATAAGAAGCAAATTTATCTAAATAATCGAATTAAGTCTACCAGTGAAGAAAATTCTAGGAAATTTGTAAAATTTAAATATCAATGGTATAAGCAAGAGGTCTTTTATGTCTCTTGAGATGATATGATGAGTGAACGGTATTACGGAATATCTTTAGTTTACTGATTATTTAATGTTCCATTCTGTTTCTCTCCCACTGTAAATTTACTTTATGACAGGTTTTAGTCTCTTCGTGTATGATTTTAAAATCTTTAGAAGTTAAATAAACCATCAAAATTATGGCAGGGGTAAAAGATGAAAGACAAAGTAACCGTAAAATTGCTGCTTTTATAGTAGAAAAATATTTCCTCGGCATCTTTAATTTACTCAGTGGAAGTTTTTACATCAAGATGGGCATATACAGTCGAATCCCGTTATAGCGAACCTGGAATATACCAAACTCACGGATATAACGAACAAAAATTTTGGTCCCGCCATTTTCCTATTGCACGAAATTTTATTAGTATTGTGCCAGTTTAATGCAATCGATTTAATTCATTAATGATCATTTTTAATAGATTTTATCATTTTTTAAATTCATTATTATTGAATACACATTGCAACTAAATGAGTTATACATTTTGTGAACCCTAGCATTTTTCTTAACGGTTCGGAATGACCGGTTAAAGCGTAACGGAACGACCGGATAAAGCGAACAAAATCTTTGGTCCCTTGAAGTTCGTTATAGCGGGGTTCGACTGTACTAAGACACGGGAAAATACTTTCAAAAACGGTTAAAATT
Source organism: Dolomedes plantarius (assembly GCA_907164885.2). Lineage (NCBI taxonomy): Eukaryota > Metazoa > Arthropoda > Arachnida > Araneae > Dolomedidae > Dolomedes > Dolomedes plantarius. The sequence goes on along the minus strand of OU015496.1, from coordinate 85,683,845 downwards.
TCTACTATTAACTTCTGGTATCAAGAGGTTTCATTCTCTAATTCCGTCTAAGCTTGAAATATCTTATATTTAAAGATATTTTACAAACAAGCGTCCTGCGATTGAGGCTTTTTTATTTTTGGTGTGTGTTTAAGCTTTAATTTAATTCTGTTTCAATTTTATAAAATACATATGGTTCTCACCAAATCCTCCATAATAACAGGGCATTTTGGTGAGAGATAATGGATAAACGCAACATAATTAAAGTTGTTTAAACTTGGGCAGCATGACCATTACGCTTTTCAACCACATTTTCACATGTTCTTAACAGTTGATGGAACTTTACTTCGAAGAGAGATGTGAAAGCCGCTACTATAATTAAGATGATTTTTCAAATAAAAAAAAACCATGACTTTAGGTATAGAATTGAGAATAAGAGCAAAAATTAAGAGAGAGATAAAAATCCAAATTCAAACATATAACTATCAAAAGGCAAATATAAGTTGCCTTTTGACAGACAGGAAATCGGAAGAAGAGATAACGTTCATTTTTCCGCTGAAAATTCATTCAAAGAATGCAAACGTGGGTGAAACACAGACTTGACTTAATTCTAAGAAATTGCCGAATTTGAGGATATTGCTTTAAAAATAATCTAGTGCAATTAGAATAAGTAAATTAATCTTCCATTTTGCGTTTATAATAACACTTTCTATTTTTTTAGCTCACTTAAGATTCTCCTAAAATTAAAAAAAAATAAATAAATTATAGTTTCAGAAACACGTTGAGTTATTTTTACAATATAAGATTTTGAAGAATATTTTGGGGTAAATGTTACTTTAAATCTAAGAGATTAAAACAACTTATATGGCTCAGAAAAAAACTTCAAACTTTATCCAATCTAGTATGCTTTTCAACAAACTATCTAAATCACGCAATCGAAATCAGAGATATTACTTAAAATGTTCTAAAAAGGAATCTTAAAGTCTGAGTTTCCTCATGACGGAAAAAATAAAATTAACTAAAATTTACGATTATTCGCGCAGTTTGTCCTTTCTGGACCTTGCGCCAATAAACCCAAACCAACCAACCAACCAACCAAATTTAACGAACTTTGAACATTTTCAAATTTGATATCAATAAGAAGCTCTGATTTTTTAAAATACGGTTCTATTCAATTTAAATATAATCCTAATTCAATGAAATTTTATATTACTTTAAGCATAAATTGAAATTTTTTGTTGTAGAGAGATAAATTTTGAACAATTTGAACAATTTCTGAAAGGACAAAAGAACCTCTCCTTCATGGGATTTTTTACAAAATTTACCAATATACTTTCTGACGTACATATAAAATATCCTAAAACGTTTCATTATCAACTTGAACGCAGCAAAAGTATCTCACTTCACAAAATTTAAATCATTTTAAATTGTTTAAAGCTTATTTCGGAGCCATGCAGTTAAACTCAAAATTTGCTTGCGTTTTTTAAACTCCTCTTAGAACTTTATAAATCACCGATATTTTTATAGTATTAAATTAATATAATTTTTCTCAATTTTTATGGAGCAGTTAAAAACAAAAATTAGTCCCCTAAAATTTTGCATTTATTTAAAATGCATAATTGTATATGCGGGGAACACAGCTTTGAGTAAAATTAATAAGCGACAGTATTAGAAAATGGTGAGAATTAGATACACGGATCTGAGCCCAAATTAATTTGAAAAGTGAATGTGAACCTACCTTTAGAGACGTCTAAAGACCTTTTCGAGTTGATGATCCCGAAGACGTCCACTGGTAATTCGGAAATTGAGATCGACGCATTGACGATAGACGTTGGTGCACGTGCTGTGTAACACATACACTTCGCTCCAAATACGCCGGCGACCGTTGGAGAGAACCAGCACCAATTTTAACTTTCTATCCCGACTGCTTGGCTTTCCTTTTTTTCCCCCCTCTCTTTACGAATTCTTTTTGGCCTTCTCTCTCTCTCTCCACTTCATTCTTCGGCCCGGTTTCCATCTTTTATGTTTATTTTCATTTAAAAAAGATTCCGTTGGACTTTGAAGAAAGTTCTGTCTGGCCTGTCTGGCCAATAAGAAGGCGGCTTTTTTTTTCCCGGGCGACGAGTCTCCTTGACCAATAGCAGCACGCATATCTTCTTGATTTTAGTTCGGGATACTGTTCTGGCTGTCGTTCCTTTTTTACGTGATGCGAGGAACGAAAGGTTGACCTTCGTGTGGACGCAAGGCGGAGGAGTCTAGAATGCATTTACGATAAGAAAAACTGCCGATAACGGACAGAAGATATTCGAATCCCGCGACTTGTCTTCCACTACTGCAAGAGAGATCTTTGGAGGACACAGATACCGCTGGCTGCCACGTGGCGCGAATGCTCCACCCCTCTCCTCGGCGTAAGAAGAGGGAACATCCGAGGGAGCTAAATTTAAAACTTAGCCCGTGGGGCGGAATTTCAGGTTAAAGTGGCCCATCTTTTGCCACTGCAGTTGGATTCGTCACTCCTTATCCACGCCCTATAATTAAGACACCAATTGGAACTCGGGGAGAGCGTTTTTTTATTCATAGTTTTACATTACAAATGCAGAGACTGCACCTCCTAGCATCTCAGGACATGTTGCTATTCAACATACATTTAGCACAAAAACTACTAACACACTAAAGCTAAATCCTCCCTAACTGCTTTTACTTTTCGGGAATTATGCAGACATCCAAACCTTGCCACGCGTGCAAATGAAGGAATGTGTAGTGATTAAATGAATCGGGAACATTTTGCATTAGTTAGAGGATGTAGAACCAGCGAGATATTGGGGCATGTCCATTGTTAAAGTCTGGAGTACAGGCGATTGCGTTAATTCTTTTTTTCTCTTTCTAAAGTGCCTTGTTCTATTAACTTAGCAGAAAGTTTTCACAACTATATGGGCCTAATCAGTATGTAAAATAAATTATTTGTCCAATCGTTAAAAAATAATTTATGACATTATTACACTGGTTTCAGTTATTAATGATTTTAAGAATTACTTCAGAATTATTTTAAGAATTACTTCAGCATTGTATAAGAGAAAGAATAATCCAATGTCTTTTAGTATTTGTATTGCTTAGCAACAGCGTTACCCTCCCTGGTAGCCTACAACACGGTTTACTCCCTTGGAATTCAGAAAAATGTATATTATAACCAATAATTACTGCCATTTTGGCTTCAAGAAGACGATATTCAAGAAACATGAAGGCTTATAGAACGCTATCTTGAAACGAGTATACCCAAAATGTAGTACGAGTATACCCCCATGCCCTCTAAATGTCACAAAGCATTAAGATAAATCTCATATATATACATATAAATAACAGGAAAGAAAGACGTAGCCCTTAAGTTTCACTGCAATACTCGAAATTTTTTTCAATCTTGTATTCGAAAGTAAATTGCCGCTAAAGTGAGTTGTTACTGCACAAGAAATATTAATCCCGCGCTTGACAAATTATTTAGAATTATTGAATTAAAGATTTCCATTTTGAATAGTTAAGTGCATAAATAAATTTTGAACATATATAAAATATTAGGATGTGAAATTTTAGACAAAAACATCTTACCTGTTGTATATTTGAATCTGTAAGATGACAGCGAGCAAAATATACATATAATCGGACCAACACATCGGACCACAACTGCCACTGATATAATAAATCTGTATAGTTAATATATCAGTATTTGAATGTTACTGAAATAATGAAATTATATGTTCATGCGCTCCTTCTCGCATTTATCCCATTATACAAAGGCCAATTTTTCTTTTCTCTCCAGTGCATAACTTTCTATTTTACAGCACTTTTATATATAAAAATCGCCCCATTTTTAATCTCTAAAAGTACTAACTGAAAATAGCTTTCATTAACACACTAATTTTGTAGAATACCAAAAAAAAAAAAATACGAAGAACATACAGAAAACGGCGTGAAAAAAGTGCCCGAAATATTTCTTAGTTTTCACTTTCAATTATTATCTATTGCTTAAAAAGCCGAATAAAAATCTGTATTATTAACCTCATATCTGTAGATCAGGGGTGTCAAACTCGCGGCCCGCGTTGAACATTTTTGCAGCCCGGCCAATATATTGGCACACAATAATATATAAAAAATAACCGACGCAGAATTATAATAAGATAGGAAGAATTCGCTAAATGTTTTTTTAATGATACTCTTTTTTTGCTATTATTAAACAAAATGCATATATTTATGTTGAATATACTGTAATTAGGTAAATAAACCTACGTTTCTATTAATATTGATTTATTTTTGCGGCCCACCTATAGTTAAGCCTTGTTTGTTTGGCCCAAGGTAGCCTTTGAGTTTGACACCCCTGCTGTAGATAACAATCTATCCTAATGAACACGAATAGAAACAGCTAACCATTTCGTAAATCATGAATATTATTAATGGAAGGTAAGTAAATACACAATTACAGTTAAATGAACATCGTAAGTTTTGCGGTGGTTGTAAATAATTCTGGACGGTCCACAAATGGAAGTTTGTTTTACTGCTTTTCACAAAGGCTGTTGTGCAAAACCCGATGTACAGTCATGCGCTAATTAGACGAAGTCTATAGATCCGCCGGCAAGTTGATTTTCTGAAATTTATACAAATTATGACATCCATTATGAATGTCTATACTTTATATAAAAAAAGAGTTCCAAATATAAAATTCCTTATAAAAAGCTAGAGCAAACACTGAAAAATGGTGTTTTGATCTATTTGTCTAATGTTATGATCGCACTATCCTAAGTTTAAATTCTGTTACGTTACTTACACAAATCTACTAAATATATTTACACGATATTACCTGTAGTTATTTTAACTATAGAGGAAAAATTACTCAGCTAACAGATACATTATATAATCCAAAATTGTAGATTAAAGTTTTTAATAAAATTTAACGAAAATACATATAGGAAATTTAGCAAGCTCTTTATCAGATAGTATTTTTTTTCTGAGACTGTTTTTTTTATGATTTGGCATAAAAGCCTAGTAAAATGCTATATAACATAAATAAAAATAAATAATCAAAAACTTTTAAATGTTTTATCTATTTATCTCAGATCTATCGGAATAAAAAAAAATGACAAAAATCCATTACCTCAGATTGTTTATTTAAAATAATTTTTAATGCACCTAAAAAATTGAATTGCATTAAATAGCATTCTTTCAAGTATTAACTATATATAGTATTGGCCATATATTGTGTGTATATATATATAGTACAGCATGGCATATAAAAATCTTCTCACATCAGTGAATAGCTAACTATAATGCTTGCGATATAGCATTTACATATTTTTTAATATGTAATTTAATTTACAATAATAAGAATAAATGGAGATGTTAAATGACAATAAATGAAACGTTGACGATCGTGTTTTCAGAACATAATGAAAAAAATTAGAAACTTAAATGGTATATTTGAAAAGATAAAGTGCGATACAGTGTTTTGGCTTTATTTCACTTCCATGGAAATGGACTGAAAATCTCAACAAAATTTCATAAATTCTTATCATAAGCTGATTTTCTTTATACAATGCATTTTTTTTCTGTAGCAAATATCTGATAATCAAAGAATATTTAAATCAAAATCAGACGAATATCTCATCAACATTGAAACGAAGCTACGGGAAAGATAGAAATTCCAGACAATTACAAGTTTTCAAGAGGCGTAGGCTCTCTGTAAAAGCGAAAACTATTACAGCAGAAGAATTAAGATTTAGTTATGCAGATCAAGTAATTAAAATTCACTGAGGATTTAGTTCTTAAAATTATATCTTTATGCCTTTAAAAACTTTATTATAAAGGGAAAAAACCAGGATGTGGTAATCTCTCCGTGTTTGGATGCGTAGAATAATATATTTCTATTTCTACAAAACTGATTGCTATAACACACTAAAATCTGATACTTATCACAAAGAATGAGTTCTACAGCAACTGAAACGCACAAAACATATTAATCTAAACAAAGGAGGAAAGAAAATTAATGAATTGAAAATATCTAACTCTGCATTTTAATAAAATTTTATTTTGTATTTCCCATGAAATTTGAACATATTTCGCTCAATATTTATAATAGACTTTATATTTTGAATTTTTTTTAAAATTTCCATAAACTGTTTGAGAAAAAAAGTTTGATAGAACGTAGAAGAGACAAATAGATCTTCTTCAACAGATAGATACGAAAAATAACTCCTAACATGTATTTTGAAACAAAAAGTAAAAATTCATGGAAAATTTTCAATGGAATGGCGAAAGACCTAATGTTCTATTCTGATATCAATAATAAACTATTTTTAAAGAGCGTTATAAAAAGTTAATTTATTGCCGTCCCCAAATCAGTCATATAAGGAAATATTCTGAGAAGGGATTACATAAGAAATGCACTTTGACAGACAGAAAGAAAGGATATAAAAAAATAATCCAACAACTTGCAATGCTGTCGATGAAAGGGTTTGGAAATCTTCCAAGTGATTAAGTAATTCTTTCTCGCTCAGACCCCATCGTATTCATCAACATAGAAAACAAAAAACATTACTGAGACTTACTAAAGTGGTTTAATTTGTTAAATAAACATTTTTCTTTACGATTGAAGTACATAAAACTGAGAAGCAATGTTGTTTTCAAAATTAAATTACTCCTACTGAATATATTAATTCATTCAACAAACTTAAATTGCTTTAATATTCGAGAAAATTGCAATTTGTTCCTTCAAACGTTTGACTTGATCTAAAACACAGCGGTATGAAATGCATGAAAGTAAAACACATTTAACATAACACATAGCAACAGAAACTTAATAAAATTTCCAAACTAGCTTGAAGATTAGTTACACTATCTCATTGTTTTATAAATTTACTTTTATTTACGAGTAGATAAGGGAATGAAAAACCAATTATGAGTTTTGAGTAAAAATTATTCATATTCTAAACTAGAAAAAAAATCAAACTCTTAAAAGTTCCAAATATCTGCAGTCCCCACGCTTTATAAAAACATTTCATTAGTGAGAATATTCATTCAAGAAAAAAAAACCTTTTTTTTGTTGTTTTAAATTTAGAAACAAAAAAATATGAACAAAAAAGCCTTCGACCAGACAATGGTACAAAATTTTCATACCTTCATTGGAAAAAATATTCTAGATTCTCAAAAAAGATTTATATGATAAATTAGACGAATAAAATTTTTGATTAAAAAATCATTACCATTGCAGGAAATTTATTTATAAAAGGGTAACGTGGGGGTAAATTTCCAGAAATTTCATAACACATGAAAGGTAGAAACACATTATGCAACTGTTATTAAAACTTCAAAAATAACTGCCAAAGATATTAATGGTCATTTCCTTCATTTTGTGCGTATGCGAGAACATAATAAACAATTAAAATTCAATTTGTAACTATATAAATAAAACCCATGCATCGTTTTGCCTATTTCAGATCCATTTAGATGCTATTAGAAAGCTTTCAGCCAAAAAATATTTCACATTTTTCTATATTGCATTTTAGCACAATGTCATGCGCCTAAAAATAACAGAACGGTATTCTCCTTTGCAATGCAGAGGACGAATATGAAATCCTAAATCCAGAAACATGAAGATATTTTTCGCGCCTTGCAAACAGAATTTTTTGAAACGCCCAGACTATATCGTCAATAAAATGATTTTCACTCTTCTTATTTCTCAGATTTCGCAGCAAGGTTTTGCAAAGGATATATTTTTCTTCGATGCCAGGTTTATATGATGTCCAAAATCCCATGAACTAAATATTGATTTCCTTATTATAGATGTCTAGAAGGTTGAGCCGATTTTCAGTTAATTAAAAAAAAGTGCCAAATAAACAATGATTTCTTATTAAAATAAATGTTGACTTATCATAGACGATAATAAAGCAATGTTTTTAACAGAAATATAGTTGCTTTCATGACATAAAATCTTAACTTATTTCTAAGCAGTAGTATCTTTATTGTTATCGTGTGTACAAAAGATAGCCAAATGGCAAGATCATTGACATTCGGTACCAGAGTCTGTGGGTTCGAGTCCCATTGTTGGTGCAGGTCGGGATCAGTTTTAAACTACATGTCCCGGTCTAATTAACCCTCGTGCAGCAAAAGATGAGTATAGCGGTCCCAAACAACCAACCTCTATCGGATAATTTAAGAGAATGATTCACCAAATATGACATTTCACTCAGCTATTTTACTACTATTAACAACTGTTGTGTCTGAGTTATAGATTGCAACTCATTAAAATGTTTTACAAAAAAGAAAACTCAAAGGAATTCATAATTATAGGAAAACAAACCTGAAAGTTCCTACGAAGTGAGATAAAACTCGCTTCACACAATTTCAAATGGAAGAAAAATTTTAATCAAAGGAACTGATTTAGATACTTCTCACTAACAATGATCAATTCTAATGAACTTTTCTGAACAAAGTAGTTTCTTAAGTGATAAAGGGGTACAATGGAGACTTAATGTCATTGAATTTAGGATCGTCCTACACTAAATCGGAAATAGTTCAGTTAATATTAACAACGTAAATAATACGTTATTCCAAACTTTAGTCTTTTTAAAAGATTAAAGTTGCATTTTCCTCCAATATATTACTGGCGCTGGCCGGTAAATAATATTCGAAAATTTAAATCTAAAAGACACTTATTCAGACTAACAAATATTTTGTTTAATGTTAATATTTAGGAAATGAAACCAGCTTTTTAAAGACGACATTGCTTGCAATTCTAGCAGCATTATATAATACAAATCTTATATTTTTAACTGATAGTATCATTTAATATTTTATTCGTAGAAATTGTATTCAAAATACATCTAAATTGATTAATGCGTTGCAATTCCCCTTTCATTCCTCACTACATTTCGCATTAAGCTTTCCTATTGATGATTGGATCAGCACTTAACTTTCTAAGCTCCTTTACAGTTTTATATTAAAGTTTAGTACCAAAAACAAACGAATTAAACAGTGTGTAAGGATGAAATATAATATTAACCATGAGGTATTTACCCGTATTTTTTTTAAAATGTCAAATGGTGTTATGTGTGACTAATGTTGCATATGATCAAAGAACCTCTAAACCAGGGGTGGCCAACCCACGGCACGCGTGCCACAGTGTGGCACGACGGCGTTTTAACAGTGGCACGCGGAGACTTATTGAAAAATTAAGAAATTTGAAACAATAATAATTTGTCAAAATCTGTAAAAGCCCTACTCACACGCTACTGAAAATAACAGCGCAGGAAAGCGGCACTGCTTGACACCAATAACAACGATGCGCTAAGACAGCGGGGTCATGGGAAATTTGCACCAAGCAATTTTCCAAATTTACACGATTTGGCTGTCATGTATTGTTGTAGGTTTCGATCAACATATGTTTGTGAACAAATGTTTTCTATTATGAACATAGTAAAATCAAAATATCGATCAAGATTAACTGATATGCACCTAAAACACCTAATTTTACTAGCATCTTCAAGAACTAAACTCAATATAAATGACGTGGTAAAAAAACTACAAATTCAAAAGCCACATTAATTAAGTACTGACTGTCTAATAATTATTTAGAATTAAATGTTTCAAGCTATTCATTTTATTTTATACATAACCTAACTGACTGAACCTTTAAAAATGTTTATTAACAATAAAACCTAAGTTTGTACTTTTGTTTTATTTATTATATTATTTTTTAAATCTCCACTACTCAGATAAAAGAAAATGTGCTATTTGTGTAAAATTCCCATAATCAGCTTATAAATAACATTTTCCCATCTTTTTATATTTTTTGTATGTTGGAAAAGGCACGCATATTTTTTTTTTCAGATAGTGGCCCTCTTCCCAAAAAGGTTGGCCACCCCTGCTCTAAACTAAAGAATAAACAGTCATTACAATTATGCTATTTATGATTTCAAACAGAGAAAATCTAAAAATTGTTATTAGAATCAAAATCCAGAACATACTGAATATAAACCATGTTTATCCATAATTAGAACAACTTTACCCTATTATAATTTATGTGGTAACCAAAAATTATTATTTTACTGTTCAATCTCATAAACCATCCTGTGAGGTTTTCACCGGTTAAATATAAGCGTTTTATTTTTTGTTGAACTCTTTATATTTAGGCTCATATAACAAGTTGAGAAATATTTTCATTTGAATTAAAGTTTATCTTAAATTGTGTAAACTAACAGGGATGATTACAGAGATTTTTTATTCATACCATGGAGAACAGAATGTCTAATTTTTTGTTAAAAAATTTTGAACTCAATATTTTTTAAAATCTTGTATCTTAAAATATACATCAGATACGATTAACAAAATTTTATCTTTGACTGGGGAGGGGCAGAGCTTTTTATCAATAATCTTTATACATTACAATATGAAAGTAAGTAAAATCTGACACAAGCTATTTACGGAAATATGTATATTCAGTTAAAAACCACTTAGAAGACCGAATCAGTGATAACAAAGCATTTAAGAATTACCCAGTCATCCAGTGAAACAAAAAACCTCAATTAGAAATAGAAATTTTTATATGATTAAATTATCGAAATACTATTCCATCATACAGAAGGGTGTATAACAGACACAATCCGCCAAATACAGGTAAAGGTTTTCGCCTCGTCCTGAAGTCACACAATGAGAAAATTCGAAAAAATTAAAGCTTTTTGGACCTAGTGTTATCAACAATACTTATTCGGACTAAAAAACAAATACCCCCACCAAAAACATAACACAGATAAGTATGCAAATAATTTGAAAAATATGAAGGATCAGAATTGGTATGGAAGAGAAACAGAAAATAAATCTCCTATTCTTTTTCTATTCGTCATATAGGATGAGTTTTTTTAAGTTGTTTCTAAAATTATGTGGTGCAGAAACATTTTTTCTACAAATACGAGATATGAACATTAAGGTTTCAACAAGCAGTTTGAGAAAAACAATTCAGTGAAAAATTGACAGTATGCGGTTATACCTCGACCCCCCCCGTGTATATATATATATATATATATATATATATATATATATATATATATATACACAGTGGAATCTCGATCTATCGTTTTTCAAGGGACCGATTGAAATGAACGATAAATGCGGGAAAACTATAGATGCGGAAACATAAAGCAATATGATCGATGGGACTGGATAAAATGAACGACACATACGGAAAAACGATGGATCCGAAAACGATCGATCGAGATTTCACTGTATATATATATATAAATGAATGAGGTTTTTTGAAGCAATTTCACCTTAGCCATTTAAAATTCACAAGTTTGGCGAAAGTATAAATCTTAAATAAATTTTAAATTACTTTTGGAGAAATTTACATTTTGATTAGAAGGCTGCTTAGTAATAGGTCCCTGTCAGGACACTCCCATATACTTTGAGCCTCTTTTAAACCTCCCTATTGAACAGTTTGAGGAATTGTTCGCCAATGCATTGTCGAAATCTTACTTAAATACAGAACTTAAATTCTGTATGCCGTGATGTTTTATTAAATTTCTACCTTTCAGTACTTTAAATGGAATATTGTTGCAACAGCACATTTTCTGTTAAAAAAAAGTTAATATACTGCAACAATAAAGTGATCCTAAGACGTGAAAAAATAGTTAAGTTATTAATAATTTTGGCTAATATTAAAATATGAAATCACCGATTGAATCCCTTGAATGGCAGTTTCATGTTCTGCATCTAGCCTCTAAAGATCGGCAGTCTATTCGCGGATTTCAAGAATCCATTGGAAAAAAAAAACTTACTTTCGTTTCTCAAGATATCCATTCATGATTCCACTGGCGTCGGGTAGTATCTTCTGCGAATAACGTTTTAGAATATTCTCCGAGAAAAGATTTTCAGACATAGATCCTGAAAGAAAAAACAATTCATAAAATTTTTGAAAAGAAAAATGAATTACTGAAATTTGAAATATATTTAAAATATGGCTTTAGATACCTTTACTCTTCTTTTATATTAGAGAGCTATAATGCCAGATTAATATCGTATAAAGTATAAATAAGGAAAAATAATTATCAATTAATAAAACCCAAGTACTTAAGATCCTAGAAATAGTTTCTTTGAAATTATTATCGCAGTCATTCTTGAGACCAGAGTAAAGATGTTTTTTTCATTCATAAACTAAACAGAACCTATAGAAAAGAGGAAAATATCGAAACCACTATACTCATTAAATATACAGAAGATCGTTCGCACTTTTATGGAAACGATTTTGATATTTAAGCTTTATGTATAAATGCCGTATTTTATGCGGTGATTTGCTTCTATCTGACAGCCATGGTTCTTGACAATAGCTCTAGCTCGAATTTTCCATGACAGTAAATTTTTGCTTAGTACTGTCATGTCAGCTTTACCTCATTCCTCTTGGACCGTTTTCCAAAGTCCGTTCAGTATTCTTAGATACCGTCTTCCTAAGGCTCGTTTTAATAAACCGAAAGCGCAAAAGTCCACTGGAGAAGAATCAGGTAATTTTACAGGTATTTCATTAAATGGGATACATTTTATTCCTCTTTCTGATTCTTTCTTTGCGGCAGTTGATTTAGACATTTGACTAGAGGCTTTGTCCATATGAAGCTTAACTTTATCAATATCCTTTCCATATAAGGCTGGAAATTCTTCAAAAATTGGATCTAAAATATTCTGCTGATAGTAGAGTGAATTAATTTTGAGTTTACATTTTTGTATTTTTGATTTGTCGTTGTAACAAAATCCTGCTACTATCATGAACTCCTTTGAGAACTTTTCTGTACACTGACGTAGCCATTTCGTACGGTCATACCCGTCAGTTGAGCAATAGAAAATTGATTTTTTTTTTTTTTTACTACAGTCACTTGAATACACCCATGCTTCATCGAGTGTTACCACAAATTTTCATTTTTTAGAAGCTAGATGTTTTTCATATAATTTTCTACAATTTGTTTTGCTTTCAGCAATATACTTTGGCAAAAGCAGATGAACTTTAGGTTTAAACATCTTTTTTAACCTCAAATCTTTATGAATTATTTTACTTAAGGTGCCAGAAGACAATCCTAGTTTCAATGCAATGGATCTTTGAATCGGCGTATTTTCTTTTAGGATCAGAGACTTCACTTTCTTGATATTTACCTGCGTTCGAACAGTCTTAGGATGAGGTTTCGCGGTCATGTTTTCATTTTTACTTTTAGTTATATTAAATTTGAAAGGGAAAAAACGTCTATTATAAATACCTATTTTTGAAATGCCATAACCGAAATCTTTACACCGCCTTATAATTAGTTGATACGAATATTTCTCCCCGGAAAGTGCAGTTACGTAACCTTCGAGCTATCTATCAATTTTAGGAGCCATTTTCAAAATAAATCTTTTATTTTATATTCCAATCAAAGCAAAACAATAGCAGACGATTATTCTGAAGTTGCCAAATATTTATCTCAAAATGCAAACGCCAAAAACTAACTACAAAATCGTTTCCATAAAGTGCGAACGACCTTCTGTATTACTCATTAAATATATTACTCATTTCCTATCATGCTTGTAACGTGTAGTCTTAGAGATCTATACATTCTTTTTCTTTAACTATGCGACATGATGCGATTATGAAACGAGATTAATGAATCAGACTAATTATTCAATAGAATAATTTGTAAATAAAAAGTGTAGAGCAATTTTGCAAACAAAAATAATAAAACAAGTAAAAGTGATTCATTTTAGAAAACATAAGTTATACATAAAATATAAAACCTCGTATTGAATGTTTAAGCTTTTAATTTAGGAAAAATTTCTTTCCTATATTAAATTCCCCACCTAAATCTTTTATGGGTATATGAGATGGTTTAGTCTTAAAATATAGAATTTTTTTCTACTTTGGATGCGTATTTAGGTGCTGTCTTTACTCAATTTGGCGACTATACACTACTATGATTTGCTTTAAATGTCGAAAAAAAGGGTATTGCTATTTTGCATGAATTAAATATATTTCTGGTGCTCATTTAGAAGATTTATTATCTATAAATCAACAATGCATAAGGAGGATTACAAATTTAAAAAAAATTCCCTTTATCGAAAGTATAAAAACAGATACAGTTTATGAAGCATCATGGGATCGGAAAAACGAAATTGAGAGTACAAACATACACATGAAAAAAACAAATTTCTTATATCCCTATTAACACCGTACCAATATAATCAATACCTTTAAAGCTGCCAGCTTTAACCATTACTGAATTCTTTGAAATCAGAACAGCAATTTTAAAACAATAATCGTCTTCTTAATTTTTAGAAATAACACTTCGATTTTCTCACATTTGTAGAAATGAAAATCATAGTAACTGATTATTAAAAGTTATTTTCACCCTTTAAAACATGCACATACAAAACACCGACTTAAAATAGTCATATTTATCTGTTTTTATTGCCATAAATGTCTGAAGTATTTACTGGAACACTAGATATACTGCCCAAAAGCTAAGAATAGAAAATAAACTAAAAACTTAAGTTTATCTCTTTATAGACGTGGTAATGGAAGAATTTGTAAAAGGTGTACTAAAGAGGATTAATATATCTTTGAAAAAAAAATCCACTATTTTAATTTTGATAAACTGTTTTTTAATTTGCATTGCAATGTATAAAATAAAAAGACATAAAACAAGTTGAGTATTCTTTATCAGAAACCCTTGAGCCCAGAAGAATTTTGAATTTCCGAACATCTGTCCATACGTAAAAAAAATATTTTAGGCATGTAACTAATTTTTTAAACAAAAATTCCAGTTATGTTTCAAATATACCTTTTTTATTTATAATGGTAATATATATAATTTTTAAAAAAATTCCAGTGTGCTGAGTCTTCAGATAGGTATAGTGTCATTACTACAGTCACCAATACAAGTTTAAATCTGTGGTTTGTCATTACCATTATTTCTGACTCTAAATTGATATGCTTCTGATTAAAAATAATTTATTTTATGCCTACTCGCATATAAAAATTAAAAGTTAAAATATGATTTTTCATTTACTTCATATATTGATACAAGAGAAAAGTAAAGGGTAGAATTATTCACATGTGTAAACGTCGGTACTCAAAACAATTTGTATATCAGAACTCCACCTGTTGCGATGTAAAACGTAAAAAAAAATAATAAATGATAATCATAATAAATCCAACAGATGAATTTATCTGAATAACTAATTTTTCCTACAACGGTGTCTTTACAATATATTTTATGGAAAAATTAAGCTCATGGCGTCTTCAAAATCTTGTTAAAAACTATTAATATATGATAAGCTGTTTAAAAGTCATACATAACGTGCATTAAGGGAATTTTATTACATTAGAAAAACTGACTTAACTATACGTTGCAAAATTTTTGTTATTGATATTTTTGCTTTTATTTATCCGATTATTCAGCTGCTCTGGAAAGTGACGTTTGCTTGGCAAATGTAATTAGGGACCATAAGCAATGTTACTCTTTCTGAGGAAAATAAAGTCAGCAAAACGCCCAGTAAGAAATTTAATGGCCTCAGGTTTTACGAGTTAATTGAATACCACATATTGAGATTCAGGACTGAAACTCATCATAGGCCACGTCATATATATAACTAGCTGAAAACTTGCACTTCGCTACGGAGTACATTCCAATTAAATACAACGGTCAATGTATGCAATTAATGGCAATGTATATATATATATATATAATAAGTACGACGATCAATGTATACAATTGATGTTAAAAAAAAATATTTATAAAAAAACGTAAGGGATATTTTCATGGGCAAAATAATGTAGAAGAAAATATTAAAATTAAATGTAATAGGACATACTAAAGAATATAGTATAGTTTCAGGAACATATCTTTTATTGTTTTTTAATATTTTTTGGATAATGTCCAATCGTCTGCCACATTAGCAAGAAAAAAAAATTTTTCTTTTTGTCTATTTAGTTGTTATGCACGTGACGATAAATTTATTTAAAGCACCAGAAGAATAAATCACGTGATCAGCATTTAAAAAATTAAATTCTAAAAATTAATCTTTAAAAATTCACCAAAAATCAGAAAATGGAGGTAAAGATTCGAAAAAGATTTCATTTTAAGGGAATTTTTAGGATATTTCTCGTGATATAAATTTTATAACCCTTTAATTATTATTTTAAATGAAAACTTAAAAAAAGTTACTAAAACAGCTTGAAAATTTAATTTAAAAAAATCTAAGAATTTTTCAAAAATCTTTTTTATTGCACCCCTACACCATAAGAAGAATCGCCATGCAAAATTTCAGCCCTTTAGGTCCAGCGGTTTGGTCTGTGCGTTGTATGTCAGTCAGTCAGTCAGTTACGGAACTGTTTTATATATATAGTAGATAAAGACACCACCACGAAAAATATTTTATTGACAAAATCTATCCAGCAGTGTAATTCATGAGAAAAGCTATTATCAATGTAGTCAAATAATGAAGGAATGTGTATCAGAATCAACTCCAATTAAACTAAAAATTAATATTTTCAATAACAGTTAAGAAAGAGAAAATTGAGCGCCCTCATCATCTTGAGGTTTTGCTGCAGATACTCTGTAAAAAAAGTTTTTTGTTCTTGAAAAAATAAAATTCTAGAATAACTTTAAAAAGGGGGCGATTATTTTAGATTTAAGAAATTCCCAAATACATATTAAAAAAAAACAAAAATATACATGTACACACTCAACAAAATTTTTTATTAGAAACTATTGGAGATTTTGCATACTGAAAATCAAAATCTAGACTCCTACATACTGCAACGTATTCTACATATCACAATTAAACTTGGTATCTTATTTTCAAAATATACTGAACTGTACAGTATTTATATATGCTATGAAAGCGTAATTTCATATAAACTTTGTTTTTAAGTTAGAATCGTGACGATGAACTTGTATGAATTTTAATACATGTAAAACCTTTCATTTCAAAATTTTGCTCGTTTTAAATGGGTCCTTACCTTGCATACAGTCACCTTTTCCTGAAAACTAGAATACAAAGTGGTAAAACCAGAAAAAATTTACAGATAGTTCCATACACACAATTGAACTGTGTGGGAATTAAATTAACTACAAAGCGCTAAAACTGGGATCAAAAGTAAAAAAAAAAAATGCAAATTCGAGTCAAGCGCCAGCCTCAGTCAGTCAGTATGCATGTACTCTCTATCTATATATATTTTGTTTTCTGTTTCAACTTTTCACCTTACAAAGAAAAGAGCTGCAATCTGCGCTTTCTTATGCAAGAATTAATACTATGCTTCAATTCTTATTTGTAATAATTTACAAATTTTATTTTCAATTTATTATAAATATGAATAAAAGTGACTTTCCATAATTATAACATTAATGGTGTCATAGAGGAACAGAAAAAAAGTCTTAATGAGACCATATCTTTGATTCTAATATACACAATGAAAAGACTATGAAAATGGAACCAGTGATTTCCTTCTCAGTTCCTTTAAGCAAAATTTTCATCGTGTCATTTTTGTGAAAAAAAAAAATCTATCTGTCGTCAGAGGATCAGTCACAAAAAAACAAAGAAGCAGATTAAGTGTTAACTGTAAACTGCTGAAGCAAGAACTAAAGAGGAATAGAGACAATTCTGCTTCCATAAACGCATGAAAACTCAGGTTTATTTTCAGTAAGTTACAACCTCCAAAATCTAAAGGTACATGAATTGAGGGGAATAAAATATGCATCTAATTATATTCAAGTAAAAAATATATACACAACCACTAAATCCATAATGACTCTCCACCGAATTACACGTTTTAATATTAACAAGATTATTTATCAAATAAGAGTCACTTGACAAAGTAGAATTTACGATTATGATCTCAAGCCTTACTGAGCTTATAGATGTTACGCTTTAAAATGAGCTTACAAATTGAATATAAACATGAAGGACACCTATGGTTCAATTTGTTAGGGTTGTCTGAAAATAAATCTCAACACTTTCTAATGAATATACACAGATGGGTGTTCATTATTCAAGCGTGCGATATAACATTTAAGTAAAGAAACAAAGGTTGTGATCAACGAGGCATAAATTGCATGTTTGGGATACTAATTAAGATTTCGAGGTGCATTTACTACTTTATTAGAGACAGTTATTCTGCGCAAAGAATCGATTACTTCCAAGAATCGGATTAACATTTAACCCACATACTTACAAACTATGCCCTTTCTCTACCATCTCGCACATTTTGACATTCGTTACGAATAGAGACTTTCTTCTTGAATGTAAAAAGTATTCATTGCAAGCCCTTCACACCAAAATATGAATTTTGTTACATCACACAACATCGACTGGTCAACAACCAATATTCCTCTTTTGGTTATTGCTCCAGCAGTTTACAGTTAACACATCTGCTTCTTTGTTTTTTTTTTGTGACTGACGACACTGAATTTTTTCATAAAAATGATGCGATGGAAAAATTTCTTGAAGGTAATTTAAAAGGAAACCACTGGCTCCATTATTATATGCGATTCATAGTATGTATCAGAATCAGAGAGGTGGTCTCCTTAAGACTAATTCCTTTCCACTGCTGCACCATCAATATTTAAGGAAATTCACTGTCTCTCATATATATTATATATATAGTGCCGTAACTAGCCATTCCTGTGCCGCGGGCAAGAATTTGCATTTGGGCCCCTTAATTAGGTTTGGGAGAATAAAACAAATACAGCATTTAGCCCCCCCCCCTTTCCAAGTGGGCCCTCGGAGCGTGCCCCTGTCTAGTTACGGCACTATGTGTGTGTGTGTGTGTATGTATGTATGTGTGTATATATATATATATATATATATATATATATATATATATATATATATATATATATACACACACACATTCACGTCAATTGTAGCCAATGTTTCAAAGAATGAAGGACTTACAGTCACATACGTAGTTTTAAAGAATCTCCATTGGGTATTTATTATTTTTATTTACTCTTTATACTTTTTAAAATAAAGTTTGATATTCCACCATGCAATACAGTCTCTAGACATCTTTCTAGCCAATGCCAGCTCCAATACAGGACACTTTTCTCTTTTCTCGCATTAAAAAGCTATAGTGTATTTTTTTTTCCTTTTTAAGTCTCGAGATCGAAACGACTACTGGTTTTCTCTTTTTCCACCGACTTTCTCTAAATGAAGTCTTTTCTCGAGTATTTTCGTATTCTCTAAGATAGCAGATTTAAGGCCAGGGGAACTAAAAAGAAATACTGCTAAGAGTTTCGTAAGAAGCCAGAAGAGTTGCAGTAGGGGGGGGGGGGGGGTTATTGAAGGTTTCATATTCTTACCAACGAATGATTGTATTCTAAACAAAATTTAATGGGGAAAAAATCCAAGCAGAATGTAGCTGACACTTTCGGTAAAAATTATGGGACTACCATGGCGAATCATCTTGGATTTAATAAATCTTAATAAGTAGGCATGTGTTCATCATTCAAACCAAGAAATAATGACTGGAATTTCAAGTAGAATATACTAATTTTAGAACGACAAATAATTCCTTCGATACTGTTCTATTCATAAATTCCAGATTTGTAATTATGTAGTTACGTGCAACTGATGTACGAATTTCCTTTTTATACAAATGTATATTACATGTAGTTTTTACCTTTTACTGGCCATAGCAAATTAAAAACGCATTTCTTTTCGAGAGTAGCATCATAGACTGTTCAATGAATTATTATTCCGCCCTTATGCAAAGCTAATACGACCTGACAGTCACGTGATCACCAAGAATACGAAGCTGGTCGACTAAATAGTATTTGTTAGGCTGCCACTGAAATTGAATAAGAATGATGTTTAAACCCGATTTTTTAGACTTTATAGAAAGGAAATCTACAGAAGCACAATGAGCTGGTGTCAAAATTTCAAAAACTACTGCATCAGGGGAAAAGGGAGTGGGGGATCGATAAGTCTTTATAATTAAAGTGTACCAAGACGAGAGATAAAATGTAAAACGACGAGCTCCATACAGCACAACTAAAGACTACGGAAATTTTAAGCTTGGATGACCGTCCGACTGAATGAATCTAATAAGTTAATACAAAAATAACAGTTCAGCAGTTGATTATCCAACTTATAATACAATATGAGGCAACCTGAAAAAATATCCATCATAACCACATGTCGTATGTTTGCAGGTAAAACCAACCAAACATCTATGTCTAAGAACGTTGAGGTTTGAAGATAAATGATTTGGAAATGGTTTGCAGGTTAGACGAAACCCTTTTTTTATTTTTTTCTAAACTAAATATATCGAACATCACGCTATACTCGTATATTGATGTTACATGCAGGCTGGCAGAGGCGGTTGTCTTAAAGGACGAAAATGCTTAGTTTTTTAGTTGCTCTTCTACAGAAATATAGAAATGTTTTGCATGCTATATTTCTGTAGAAGGCTTAGCATGCCTATGTTCTTCAAACATAGGCTTAGCATGCAGCACCGACTAGTGTCTAACCCCCCCCCCCCAAATCTCAATACTCTACAGCCCACTGGTGGGCTTTATATATATATATATATATATATATATATATAAATTAGACAACTAGATACATTGATCTTTTTATATCTGAAAAAAAGGCTACACAACAGAGAGCGTGGCTAAACAAAAGGAGGACTAATTTAGCAACTAGCAGGTGTAAGGTGCATTAGTCATTACAGTACGACCACACAATATTTTTCCCTTTAAGAACTTTAGAAAGACGATAGAAAAGTCATAAATACGACCTTACTTTCAGAAAAAATAACCCATGTAGACACCCAAGCATTACTATGTGTATGAATACAATAATAAGAAAAGAAAAGTTAGAAAAGAAATCAACGTTCATTCCTCTCAATATATTTCTTTTTAATAAAAAATATGTATAGGTAATACTCCATCCTTGGAATATTACCTATTCCTCTAATTCTATCTTGTATATAAAGTCTATGTTCTCATTCTAAGAGTTATATAAATAACTCAGACTGTAAGAAATCAATGCTAAACTTAAAAAAGCACGTGGACAAATGATATGATGGAAGTGAAATTAATAATTTAATAGGCGAATTAATTAGCTCTTACGAATTTATCAAATAATGCACAGACACAAATACTCAAAACTTAAGATATAATTATCGCTCGCGAAATATGCATTCATAATTTATATACCATTTTTCTTATACATTAACTGCGCTGTACATCTAACATGTTTAACTGATTCTAGATAACATCATAAACACTATACTTAAGAAAAAAAAACGATTACTGCAGGTAAATTCAGACATGAGGTATCTTAAGGTGAATTATCAATAAAGACGGCAGGTAAGAAACTGGTTGGCGAGAACAAATACGTTCTAGCAAGTAAAAACTTACAAAACTGCTTGCACATATAATTTTCTCCTAGTTCAGAATTTTTAAAAATGCAGCTCAAACGTTAAAAAAGTATACATGCTTTTACAATTCTTTTTCTAAACATTCAAACATAAAATTGAATTTCATATATTATTACTACTTACACATAATACAGTTCATCTCTTGCTAAATTCTTGGGATTTTTCTGCTAGACTTAAAATATATTTTTACCAATCAGGTAGCAAAAATTTTTAAATTACACAGTGCACTAACAAATGGGGTAACAACTGAGTAACAAATGGGGAACGATTTTTTTCCTATTTAAGCAGTCTTTCCACGTTCAGCTTTCATTAGACTACATTCGTCTGTTCTACATTTGCAACGGAAGTAAAATCAAACTTAGCGAAAATGACGAATTTTACCCTTTATTTTTATGTAAGTACAGTTGCTACAATTGCAGCTGTTTCATTCAAGATTTTTGCTTTGCTATTTTAGTAACCACATTAACACTTGCATAGCCACTCTTTGTGTAATGTTTCCTTATGCTATTTTTGATAACATTACCTGGCAGGGGTATAATATTTTTTCTCTCTGCAAACCATTTGATTATTATATAGGAAAAACAATGTGTCAGGTCAAAATGTAATCCTTCGATTACTGCACATAAGAATGGTATAATTCTTTTCAAATACAGAATGAAAAAAAAATTAATTCGGTGTTACGTTTCTAAAAACCAGTTTTTAAGATGTCAATTATCTTTAAAAATTACAGGACTCTTAGAGTAACTAGAATTATAATGTTTTTAATTTAAGAGTACATAATAATAATAATAAATGTCCCTTAGTAAGAAAACAAAAGGATTAACATCTAAAACTAGACGAAAAATCATTGAATCTCTACCTTTTCCAAGAAAGAGAATTACATAAAGTTAAAATAATTAACTACCAAACATTTCAGTGATATAGTACGGCCATTAAATAAATTATAAGCTCTGTACTTTACCTCTACATTTCACATAACTTTAATCTACAAATACAAGTGTAATATATATATATATATATATATATATATATATATATATATAAATTATCCTCTAATACTATATAATAGTTCCTCAGAAGCAATTCCAACTCATTTATATCCAGGTGTTTATACATCGTATAGCTGAACATATCAACATGCTAACTGCAACCATGACTTTTCAATATTGTTAACTTTATCTTAAAAGATTATAAGAGAATAACACCTGAATCTTGACACCTTTTCATGATAGAAACACCTGAAATTGCCACGTCACAGGGACACACATGCATGCGCAAGCTACACGAAAGAGCTTTCAGTATTTTATCTCAAAAAGAAACGGAACCAGCAATCAATATGTATCATTTGAGTGGATCCATTTACGTAATTACATACAATTACATGGCTTCATGCAATAATTAAGAATAGGCTGTAGATAAAAAAGAGGAAAAATAGGGGTTGGATAAAAAAAGCGTTGATACTATCTATAAGAAGAAAATTCAATACCACACAGAAAGAAACAAAATTATTTTTTTATTAATAACTTGAGTAGTTGACTAAAATTTTAGCTTTAAACGTTATAAAGTTGAAATAAAAGTTTCAAGTTCGATTTAAAAAAAATTCATTCAAAAATTACATCATAAAATAAGTTTTAGGAGCTTCCCATTTCACTGAAAATTTTAAAACTATGCACTACACCCTGAAAAATACATAAAAAAAGAGTTATGTATTTATTTCAAATATTTATTCTTTTATTTTTTGGAAAATATTTAGAGTAAACTTTCGTGCTTTAAATTACATAAACCGCATTTGCGGAATTAAATTTAAGAAACTGCATTTAATACCTATTCCTCTTTTTTGACTTTTAAAGAGGTGTTTTATCGCGCTAACAACTAAAAATGTTATAATTGTGATACTTTGAGCTATTACAACTCGATGATATCTTCCAAAATGCACACAGTTTGACTTCTATCTTTTACTGTTTTGATTCGGATGACGACAACCAAACATTCAAGCCAATGAAAAGATATCTCAAGCTACCATTGGTGAACAGTGCTTAAAGCATCATTTATTTTTTATCAAGTACACAGCTTTAATTCTTAAGTCTACATATTCCAGCTCCTCATTTCAGCACAGTACATATTAGCACATTTGCAGTATCTCTAAAACAATCAACCTTATTTATATATATATCTGTGGCTTGGTACAAGAAGTGCCTAAGTGAGTTTTTTCCGAGATGATTTTGTTTTCTTATGTCCCTTTAAAAAATATTATTTTCAATGTAAGAAGTACCGAAATCTGTACAGTGGTTTAGAAAACACTTTTAAAGCATCGGACAGACTTGGGTACTTCTTACATTGAAAATGATATTTTTTTAAAGAGAGACAAGAAAACAAAGTCATCTTGGAAAAAACTGACTTCGGCACTTCTTGTACCAAGCCACAGATTTATATATATATATATATATATATATATATATATATATATATATATATATATATATATATATATATATATATATATATATATATATATATATATATATATATATATATATATATATACACACATATATATGCCTTTTTCTCCAGCCATTTGCTTTTTCACCAAAATATTCTAGCATTTAAGAATGCGCTGAATTTTAAAGTGAAGTAAGTCACGGGCATGGAATAATATAGATTAAATATTTTAATATTTTTTTTATAAATATGTATTTCCTAAAGTAATTTGACCTCAAAATTTTCATGAGAAGAATGTAATTTACAACACAGGAAATATCAGGGAGTTGGAATCTTTACACAGCATTATTAAAAACATACTAGTCTGAAACCAAAACTCAAAATTTTCAAATATTTCCATCTGGAATGGAGCTGTTAAAACAAAGGACAATTCCTTTTTATTTCTGTACTCGAACATGTATGCATATGTATATAATCTCGATTCTATGTTTCCTGTATTTACCGCTTCGTTTTTATTTTGAGGAGAGGAGTAAATTTATCCTAGTATTTCAATCATTTAAGATTAGCTTTTTCGTTTCTTTCAGCTACAGATTTTTTTTTAGCTGGATCTCCTTCTTTCCCTCCTGTAATCTTCCATACTGAATTTCCTGAAAAAACACAGATAGAAGAGTCTCATGAAGAACGGGTGTCCTAATGTGTACCTACAGGTATCTCATTTCCAGAATTTTTTTTTTTTTTTTAACTGCCAGTCTTAGTGATTCCAAAGTTAAATTTCCTTGGTATCGCAGCCTGGACACCACAGAAAATTTTGAAGTGGCAAGACACAAAGATTTATTCAGAGAAATTTGGTCATACTGCCCCCCCCCCCCCAACATACCCCAAAAAGATAAAACGGAAATTTCAATCTATACTAATATATAAACAGAGAGGGCGGATTTTGTATGTTTAGCTTACAAATTTGTATGTTTTGTATGTTATTTGATAAACTTTGTGGCAATAAACAACAACAACCCTCGCATTAAATTTTAATGTGTTAGATGTAGTTTAATGTGTAATTAATAATCTATACTTATATATAAAGAGAGAGAGCGATTTTGTACGTGGAGGGTAATCTCCGGAACCACTGCACCTATTTGAAAAATTCTTTCACTATTTGAAAGGTCCATTATTCCAGATGGACATAGGCTATATATTATGTATATCTGATCAGTAGAAAGAAAGTTAGGGGCCTAAATGTTGAGCTGATGCTTCACCTTTACAACTTTTCCTTTGTCAATCATAGTCAAGTAACCATAGCAACACATCAAACGATATTTTCATTTGTTATCAGTAAAACATTTAACATTTGAATTTTCTTTGTCAACCATAATCAAGTAACCATAGCAACACATCAAACTACATTTTCATTTATTATCAGTAAAATATTTAATATTTCAAAGATTCAAGTGGAAGAGGTATGATAAATACATAAAGGATTTTTGAAATTGGCAACGTTTAAGGGTTTATTGAAGAAAATTACATTTGGAACTACGCTTTTTATTGGGCATTTAAGGTAAAAAAATATTTACAATTTATTGGCTATCAACTGGAAATTTATTGGTATAAAATACAGAACTTTATTTAACTAATAAACTTTATGTTTTTGAATTTATGTACAATTTTATGCACAATTTGCGTAAATGGAACTTGCATACATTGACCGCTGTATTTAATTTGAATGTACTTGTAGCGAAGTACGGGTTTTCAGCTAGTACATAATTTGGAAAAGATGCTACTACTGTGTTGAGACGAGGTTATGTTGCAGTACTTTATTTAAAAATCAAAAGAAAAGGGTTAAAAACTGTTACTCAAACTGTTACTCGCCTTGTTACCGAAAGAATGCACAATAATAACGTGACCACCTCCTAAAGCATAACCATCTCTGATTTAATGAAATTTTCAATGAACTAAATTGACGAGGACAGTGTGAAGATTGCAGAAATTATACTTTATTTTGCTGATTCATATTAGACGGATTAAAATAGCGAAAATCATTTTCCTTCGTGTCGATTCGCAAGAACCACATTTGCAAAGCTTGTCAAGACACGAGGCCAATACAAAGTAATGAGGGGAAAGGAAACAGAAAGATAAAAATGCGGCAGTTACTGTCGGAATATATCTGTTTGAAATTATTAGCCAATCTATTAGAGGAATCTATGTTATTTATCTATATCCCTTTGCACTAGCAGTGTGCAATCTTCTGAGTGCCTCAGATAAATATCGAAACTAACAAAAGTGCAATTTCAACTATCGCCTTTTTCCGAGAAAAAAATCTTGCAATCAAAACAAACAACAAGGAAGAAAATATCAGATCTTTTCAAAATTAAATACAAGTCGTCTTGATTATTTGAAATGCATATTTAAAGAGTTTTTCAACTTTAATCAGTATTTTTTTTTTATGCGGTCGTTTCACAGACTGTAAATTTTGTTTAACTTACAGTATAATTGGTTTCTCTTCCACCTCGACTTGATGCATGCGCATGTCGTACAATTTTTCCCCCTTTTCGCTGGCCGATTAACAAAAGTAAAATCGGAGTTTCCTTTTATAGAGACGAATTATGGCTATATACTCTATGGGAGAGAGACGGGCAGACGGACTCATTATGGAAATCCTTTATAAATTTTCCTTTCAAGCTAACCGGACCATGAAAATATCAATCAATTTGCTCCTAAGGACAACATGTTTGTTTCTAAAAATCATTCGAGCAAACGGAATCATCATAATTTATCTGAATGTTCACAGCCCATTTTTTTATGCGAGCAAATAACGCGTATAAGAAAAAGATTAAAAAATTATCAAATTTTACTGAAGAGACTGCCTTTATTCAAGTAGGATCGCAACATCCTTTGAGAGAAGGATTTTCTAGGAAAAAACGCGATAGTTGAAATTACACTTAAGTTAGTTTCGATATTTATCTGGGGCACTTAATAGAGGATTGCACACTGCTACAGCAAAGGCATAGATAAATAACAGAGGACTCATCTAATATATTGGCTGATAATTTCAAACTGATATATGTCGAGAGTGACTGCCACATTTTTTTTAGCTTTCTGTTTCTGTGTCTCTCACTACTTTGTACTTAAACTAAATTACATAGTATAAAGAGTCCCATGCATATAACTGATAAATTGCGATTCCCACATTCTAAATGTTATAGTCTCAGAATATAATTTTGGTTTAGACAACAAACACAGATTAGTCTCTGCATAAAGCAGCCTCAACGATCCGGTAAAAAAATGTCTTTATATTGAAAGTCTGAAATTTAGAATCGGTTAAAAAAAACGTTGAAAAGTGTATAAAAAAAACTATAGTATGATATGGCATCAATCTTTCATATATCAAACATATAGTTGAAATTGAGTTTATAACTGGAAACAGGGAAAATATAAATACACCATGAGCAAAATTTAAAACTATAAAAATTATATACATTTTTTTATGATGTAAAGTACGAAAAGAAATAATTCACAAAAAATACAAAAAGTGAAGCGAACGTTTTAATAATAAAAGCGGTTTTTAAAATTTGAAAAACATGACAAATTGTAGAGATTTGCATGTTTCACCCTTTCCATATATGTCGATAAAATGTAGAAAATGTTTCTAAGTCTGCTTGCTCTAACACAAGTATCTTTTATCCTTAAAAATTTCAGATAAAAAATTTAGTATAATTTTTGTTTACAAATCTTATAAAAAATACTTTATCTATGCCACTTTTTTGATTATACAGAATTGTTTTCGACCCCTGAAATGTTGACATTAGGATTTTTTTTTATCCGTAAAATAGGCACAGATTTTGCAAATAAATATTTCTAAGGCTCGAGAGATAATATTTTCATATTTTGATTTTGACAATGAATAACTTCAAATTTAAAACTTATAAATTTAATCATTTACTGACCCACGGTTTTCGACTACAAAATGGGTTTGTTAAAGTAGAGCACAAAGCAAAATAAGCCCATTTAACAATAATAATGCATTTGACAAATGAAAAAAAAGGCATGGCCTTTTGAAATTAACTGTGGAAGTATATGTAGTTTTGGTAAGCACGGAGATCCTTAAAAACCTCGATAAGTCTAAAAAATGGCACATTTTCTCGCTGCACACCCTTCAGAAAGAGTGGTTATTCTGACCAAATATTCTGAAAGTCCGTGCCCAGAATAGAAACAGAAATTCTCCAGATAATACTGTCGGTGCCAAACTAATTTAAAGCGAAAAAAAAATTTAAGCAGGCACGATAATGAAAAGTTCTATTCAGCATTTTGATGTTAAGAGATAAGGTGTTTTATGTTTTGAGATGTATGCTCATTTCTATGCACGTAATACTCACAATGACCCAACTTATTATCTACAATTTAACGACTGTGGTTGTCATGGAGATATATATTAAAAAGGCTCTCTTATGACAGGAAAAGAAAAAAAACGAAAAAAATCTCTTACAGGAAAGAAAATCATTTTAACGACAAAAATATAAAAATAAAAGGAGGAAAAATCATCTGAAAACGCAGGTCTAACTCTCCAGCCAACTTCGTTTTAGTAATTAGTCATACCTGGAGCAAAAGAACCAAAAGCTCATATTAAAAGCACAACTTCACGAAATGCAAAATACCACGCTACATATTCCTCGCTAATATCATATTTGTAGGAAAAAATCCAGGTGTTCTGTTACTTAAGTAAGCTGTCTTTCTTTAGTCTTTGGGATTACTCATTTTTTTAGTCAGATATGACTAAGAAAAAACTGTTTTGTCTACTTTCTGAACTTATACCATAAGCGAAAACAGTGCATGATGAAATATTAAAAAAAAAAAAGGAAAAGATTTGGAATACTAAATTTGACTACAGGACCCTTAAAAGCTAGTGAATTAAGACTCCCGATAATGGTCTCACCCTTGAATTTCGTGTAAAACACTAAATTATTTATATATATTTCGAAAACATATTTCACTCGATTATTCTGCTACTGTAAGACCACTCAAAAGCAGTTGAGGGGAATAAAATTCAAACCAACAAACTCAATAGGCAACATTTCTCAAAAGGAAAACAGGAATGATATTCGTATGGTACAAAATATTTGTTCTTATTTATACATTTTCATATAAAATGTTTAGGTTTATGTAAATATTTACCCATATAATTTTATGGAAAATATCGGCTGATATTTTGAATCACCTGAACGAATACGTGAATACAATTTAAAGAGTATCTTACGACAAGCAAATTTATTTCTCAAATTATGAAAGAATATAAAGAAATTTGAGTACAAGAGAACTCACTAATTAATGAGACATTTCTACGAGGTTTCCCATGATAATATGATCGAGTCATCACCACATGAAAATGCTGATACAAATGAATACTCACCAGCTGTGGCGACTGAAATAA
Organism: Dolomedes plantarius; assembly: GCA_907164885.2. NCBI lineage: Eukaryota > Metazoa > Arthropoda > Arachnida > Araneae > Dolomedidae > Dolomedes > Dolomedes plantarius. The sequence continues at coordinate 85,654,569 of OU015496.1, read as the reverse complement.
CAAAAAGAGGTAGAGGGCTCAAACTAATTACAGTTGAGAAGGAAGGGTAACAAACTTGTTCCATTTCCAATATTTAAAAAATTCTATATGTAAACAATGTCCCTAGCTTAATTTTTGGGAACACTTTTGTTGTAAAACAATCTTGGCTTAAGGAACCTGCGCAAAATTAGAAGATTATACTGTCATTTTCAATTACGTCCGGTTTTCATAGATTAATACGTCAGGTTCATATCACACCAGGTCCATCAGTATGATGAACTTTTAGAGATGGGAAGTACCCCCCCCCCTCTTCTCTCCTTTCCAAGATTTTGGTGTCTCCTTACCACACATGCTCACATCAGCTCAGTATATGTCAGTGTCTTAACTTATTCAAACTTAAAACAGAGAACCTCACTGAAATTAAAACATTATTACATCGGTTTAGTTAAAAATTTAAAAGGACTACTAGAATAGTAAATTAATATATACCACATAAAACCATCATGTGAAACCATCAGGAGAGAGATTATTAAACGATATTTAGGATACTTTTCATAATATGCACACCACGTGCTTCAAAGAGGGTACTCAAAAAATGGAAATTCTTACTAAGGTACTTTTAAGTAAATTTATGTCTCATAACTAAAGGTTCAAGGGTTAATTTGTAAACTTGTTTCCATACACAACAATTTGAGCAAAAAGCAATCTTATAGCCAATAATATAAAAACGAAATGTACTTGTTTCTGAAATGAGTTCAACTCTTCATGTGCACAATAACATTTCAGTTTGTAACAGGCGAATGTAAACTATCACATTTAAACAGCTAAATGTTTATATGCCTTTTTAACTTCATTGGGCATTATCTCACTGACCTTCCACTCACAATAAAACGAAGAAGTAAACAGATTTTAAACTCTCATCAGGATTCACAGAAAAGGATAATTTAATCCAATAACGTGTTAGATTTAGAAATAAATAAATCCATATTTTCTTGGGGTATAATATGATATGAATGACACTCACCAGCTGTCCCCCGCTGATTCAATATATGTCATATGATATTCTTTTAAAATGATATAAATAAAATCAGCGAAGAAAAAAGTCAGTGATTTAATATTTATTCAAAATTTCGATAAGATGTAGTTCCCACTGATAAGTTAAACTTGTGTCGGCAACGAAAGTAACGCATTGCCAGCTCTTGATTATATATTTTTAAAGGTTTTCTTTCGTATCGTTCCATTCAAAAAATTAAGAAAATAATTCTGCTAGATATAGTACGTTTAAATCTTTATAGTATCAGAATTGCAATAATAAAGTTAAGAAATATATCGAGAGCCTTAATATTTGAATAAAAATTCTGCTTTGTACAAAATAAAACCCTGCAGAATTTATCATTCCCTTTGGCCGTATTCTTTTGGTTTCAAAAGAAATGCAGTTTTATTTTAAAACTATTTGCATCGTTATCTTACTCGAAATAACATAAGAAATTTTCACACTAACGTATTGGCAACCATAAATATCCTCCATTATTAAATATATAAATTATAATTCTTTACTAGATCATCTACAGAACTCACAGAAGCAAAGAATCTCTTGCAGATAAAAAAGTTGCATGTATTAAAACAATAAAATTCCCCATCCTTAAAATTACAAAAATATTTATGTTAATACTTATATAATATACTTTTGGTTTTTCTCCTTCCTATTAGCATAAGTTTTTTAAATTCATTGAATATAATTATTCTTCTCATTCCAACTTCAGCGCCCAGTTGTTTAAACTAGATGGATACATCAAACCTGAACTGGATCTAATCATTTAATTCATAGGCTGGATTTGGACAGACTGTTTCTGGCTCCAGCTACCTGGGCATAAATATATATACACATGCTAATTTAAAAACGTATTAGCCGCTAAAGAAGGAAGTGCCTCCTTTAGAAACTGGTTTATTTATTTATTTTTTTTTTAACTAGCTTCGAGTCACAAACACCGCTATTGATCTACAATCATGTTAGAGCTGATATGAATATGAAATAAGACATCCGAAATATCTTCTTGATATTGACATAAAACCGACTTTTACATTCACATCAGATCGATGAACACCCAGACCTACTGAAATAGGGTCAGATTAAAACATATCACTCTGCATATAATGCATGATAAAACTTGGAAGTATACTTGAATATAATATTTATTATATACCTATGAGAGAAGGTCTGGAGAAACATTTTGCTTTCAAAAATAACTATGAGGAAATTTACATAAGACATTGTAGATGATATTAAAATGAGTGGAGAAGTAGTATTTAAATTTATATATTAAAGCGGAGAAAAAAATAAATAAATGAAAATAATAACAATAAAAAAATCATTTGTGCTCTGAAACAGTAGTAAAATACTTTTTCAGCTGACAAACACCTGTAGGCATACATTTCCTACTTTTTCTATTTCCATCATCAACAAAATGCTCTCATAACTTAAATAGCAACTGGAATACATCCTACGCGCTGTTTGGGCGTTTTAACACTATTTAGTAAACTCGGGAGAAAAACAGCTGTTTTCTATCACATGCCCCTTCTTGCAGGTAAATAAATTAATATTCAGTAAATTTAATGTTAGAATTACATAACTGAACGCGTATCATAATATAGAGAAATATTTGACGTATTTTAACAAACAATGGCCACATATATATTTTTAAATCTTGACAGTTTTCTTTAACAAATGCGTTTCTCTCAGTCCAGCTGATTTTGGTAGAACAATGTATACACATAAAGGATGTTACGATTTGTTTTCATTATAAAATACAGCTCAGAAAAAGGAGGACTTTCTCCTATACAACCTAAAAGGCAAAAGCATAATAGTAAAAAAGGAAGAGCTCTCTATGTATATGTATATGTGTGTGTATGTGTATATATAATATATATGTGTGTGTGTGTGTATGTGTGTGCAGGTGCAGAATCGCAGCAGGTGGATAAAATTTATTAAAATATTTGCTGTGGGGTAAAAAAGTTTTGCCCCTTTCTACACAAATTATTCCATAAAAATATCATTTATTCTACATATGAATGGTGTAGGATCAAAACTAGTAATATCCATCAGACGTTTTTTATTTAT